>BKCH01000104.1:600000-960271 GCA_008635985.1 Ficus erecta
CAAGGATGCCTTAGATAACAAATTATATTTTTCTCATTCTTGGCATACATAAAAATAACTTTGAAGGCAAAAAATTAAATTTTTTTTAACTGATTGATTCTTACTTATTTCAGAGTTACGGTCCTTGTGACTTTGAAGCTTCCCAATTGGAACAAATTGATATCTGGAAAAAAGAAAGTCCAAAGCTCTCTTCCAGCTCCTTCATCTTTGTTCTACCATTGATGGTCCATTGAACATCACCAGCAACAGCTCTATATTGAGGTTTGGTATGTTTGACCATTGTATTTGTGACCAAGCTATGTTTTGGAGAGTTGCAACGTTTCTTGAAAAGCCTGACCCTCGGTTTGGTAGGTTAGTTGAAGATGAAAATTTTAAGTTAGGGTCCGTTTGGTGAATGAGTTTGAGTTGAAAAAGTACAGTTTGAGTTGAAAATTTTTGTTAACTTTTCGGAAAAGACAAAAACTTTTTCAGAAAAAGACTTTCAGAAAAAGACAAAAACTAAGATGAAAAAGTACAGTTTAAGTTGAAACCTCAAATGGGGCCTTAGAGTTTGTTGATTTTTTAAAAACTAATTATAAATTTTATTGACTTTTCAGAAAAATACAAAAATTGATATAAAAAAGTACAATTTAGTTAGAATTAAATTTGAATACCAAACAAAACCTGAATGTTTTCTTCATAAATAATTGCTTGCACCTTGTTTCCCTATTTAGACATTCATTTAGATATATTTTTTAAATAATCGTTTTTTTATATGAAGAACATGAGTAGTTTTTTTTTAATTATTTTTTTTAAGCAAATTAAAATTTTGGATGAAATAAAGATGCAAAATTTGAATAGAAGTTAATGAGTGGCATGTTTTGGTACTTTATTTGGCTACTTAGTGTTTTTTTTTTTCTTTTTGTTAATTAGAATTTTCAGGGACAATTACTTTGACGGTCCAGCCAGTTTCACCAACTGCAATCTTAGGTATTAACCTCCGTTTGGCAAAACAATTTGAGTTAAGATTTTTAAATTGAGTTGAAGATAAGTTAATTTGAGAGTTTGAGTTGTGCATTTGGTAAAAGTTTGAGTTGAAAAGTTAACTTGAGTTGAGTGTTTGGATGTAAAAGTTTGAGTTAAAAAGTTTAACTTGATAAAATGTGTGTTTGTAACTTAGGTTCCAGGTTACAATTTTCATCTTAGTTTTTGTCTTTTTCTTAAATGCTTTTGTCTCGTTTGGTATTACATCTTAAACTCACATTTTTCATCTCAGTTTTTGTCTTTTTCTGAAAAGTCAACAAAAATGATAACTTGTGTTTAAAAAGTCAACCAACTCCAACTTAAAAATTTAATCTCCAACTAAATTACCGAACGATACATGCCATTGTAGGTTGTGAATGGAAAAATGGAAAAAACAAAATAAACTAAAATAAAATTTGAACATCAACAACATACTTCAAAGTTTTTACAATATTTTTTACATCGCCCTAACATACAATAAGAATAATGTCAATTGCTAACTAAAATTGCTAATAAAAAAATGATAATTATCGATTAAAAAATTAAAAAGAAAAAAGAAAAAAAATATATCCTTTCTCTCTCACTCAGAATTCACGTGTTCCCTCCGCCCAAAATCTCAATCGAACACAAAGTCATACCAAACAAAACCAATCTCTCCCTCTTTCACACACACTTCCTCCCTTCATACTATTCTCTTTCTCTCTCTCTCTCCAACCATATCGCGCCTCCTTGCCTCCCCGCCCTCTCTCTACCTCTCCACCACTCTCCTCCCACCGAAGACGGCAGCGCTCTCTTCCAAGCTCTCCTTCACCCCCTCCCTTCGCCTCAAGCACTGCCATTCCCCCAAGCCGCTTAGATTCTCCACCGCGAAATCCGCCACAATCTCCGCCACCATCGCCTTCGGCGACAAGCTTCTGGAGTCCACCCTCTCCTACCTCGACTCCGCCGGCGACGTCCAGACCGTCACCATCTCGGACCTCACCAAGGGGAAGAAGGCCGTCCTCTTCGCCGTCCCCGGCGACTTCACCCTGACCTGCTCGCAGAAGCACCTCCCCGGATTTGTGGAGAAGTCTGCAGAGCTGAGATCCAAGGGCGTCGACACCATCGCCTGAATCTCAGTCAACGACGCCTTCGTCCTGCATGCGTGGAAGGAGGATCTGAAGGCGGTGGGTGAACAGTGCTCGTTGAAACAAAGGACAGTTTCACATACCAAGTTTGGTTTACTGTGCAACGGTTCAGTGGAGAGTTGGAACCAAACTTGTTTGCCAAATGAGTTAAGTTGAGTTTGAAATCAAAATTTTGAGTTCAAACTGTTGAGCCAAACAGGCACATAATATTTTACAAACCTGTTTCTTGTGTAACCTGGGCATCATAAGCATTTCAAGGACATATCATTTGCCGTATTTGGACTTATAGTGAATTGTTATGATTTTTTAAAATTTTACAACAAATATGAACATATGGTACATACATAAGACCAATAGTAGTACAACCTGGATATACGATATCAAACACTTACAAACTTAGGAAGCTAAGTATGTGGTTGTATAGTAGACATCCCAAGATTTAAAATGAGCTATTGTATGTTTAAAAGGGATATGTATACAATGCTTAATAAATCACACAAGATAAGGTTGTAATTTGGTGAACTGAAACTATATTATGTGACATGAAATTAAACGTCCATATTAGGTTTGAAACCTTTGAAATTTTAGAAAATTTTAAGGACAGAAACTAGAGTCATAAAGATTTTCAACGAGTCATTTAGTGTTCAAAACAGAATTATATATGAATTTAAATAAATCTTATAAATTATAATTGCACACCAACAAAGCAATCAAACTTTAAAAAAATATGACTTAAGTATAAGTTAGAACATAGTGACATAATAATTGATGAAATAAACTGGCCATTAGGTGTTTGGTCAACTAAGTATAGAAAATCATAACTCAATAAATTGAATTATAAGTATTTAGGTGGGACAAGATAAAATGACCTAGAGGATTACTAGACATATACCAAGAAACTATCTAAGCCCAATTTAACGACAACAACTCATGAAAATAGGCTTTACAAGTCCAATTATCAATGAAAGAAAACCACTTACGGATATACACTTAGGTGACTCCTTGTTAACAAGGTGATAAAGATTGATTAATTAATTAAGAAATAAAATAAGAAACTAATAAATATATATTAAAATGTGATTGCGTTAAGAAGTAAACTAGTAATAATAAATTAGTTTAATTAATTATTAGTAAATTAATTATAAGAACTAATAAGTGATAAAGAGTTGTGTTAGAAAATAAGCAAGTCGTCAAAAGATTAAAAGTTGAAACTGAATGATTTAATAATATCCACAATAAAGGTCTCATGTTTGAGTTCAAAATTTCTATAGAGCTCTTTCATTAAGAATGCATTGTACATGGATCAATAAATTAGTATACACAAAACACAATAACAACGTAATTCAGCTTGACATGCAATAATAAACAATGTTAAATTGGGATGGTTGGCTCCCACAACTAAGAATGTTTCATGATTCTTATACATGTGGGTGTGTGTGTGTGTTTCGATATACATTCTATAATTAATGCACTTTCTTTACGCATAGAGGAAAAGATTTAAATCGGTTGAACACTTTGTTGACTTTTGTAATGCAATTATGTTGGAAACTGCTGAGACAATAGTGCACAAACTAGAACTAAATCGGTTACTATATCAATAAGGAAACATCTTTCTATGTGTGCCTTTGGTAAAACGGTTTGAATTAAAAATTTTACGTTTGAGTTGGTTGACTTTTTAAAAATTAGTTATAAATTTTGTTGACTTTTCAGAAAAAGATAAAAATCGAGATGAAAAAGTACAGTTTAGTTTGAGCCAAACTGAGATGAAAAATTAGTAATATATACTAGTACGATTGTACTTTACTTAGTTTTCAAATTTCTAATGGGAAGATAATATTTTTCAGGTATTAATAAATAAAACGTGTTCTGTTAATTGATATAAATATAATAAAAGGAAATACATATTCAAAGTATTTTATTGGATATTATTTTTACAATAGCCAAAAAAAATTACAAAAAAAATCAAATCAAATCAAATTAAACTAAATCATCGATTTAGCTGGATTTTAAGGTTCAAAAACAGTTTCTTCATACAATATATTTTTTTTTAATGTCACCATGGTATTTTCATAAATCCCATTAAAAGAATACAAGATTAAAAAAAAAAAAAACAAACAAACAAACAAACAACGTAACTAGTTGAAGTAGCAAAACTAAAAAAAAAAAAAAAAGTTTAATTAATTCATAAAATGACAATATAGTATTAGTAGCAGAAGTGTAGAAGTGTAAGGAAAAAAAAAAAAAAAAAAGTGTGAGGTGGGAGAGGATAAAGAAGCTGCGGACTAAATTTAAATCATTGGATTTGAACTAATTTGAATATAACAAATTTGAACTATCAGATTAAAAAGGTTAAAATGCAAAACTTAAAAAGCTATTCACACTTCTATAATATCATATAGATATATGTCTTTCACCCAACGGCTATACCGAACTTGTCCTTCTGTCTACGTTTGAGAATAAATTCTGAGGGTCCGTTTGGTGAAATGAGTTTGAGTTGTAAATTTTAAGTTTCAATAGTAAATTTGTGTTGACTTTTCAAAAAAGACAAAAACTTTTTCAGAAAAGACAAAAAACTTTTTCAAAAAAAGATAAAAATTAAGATGAAAATTTTGGTTTGAAATGATTTTCCAAACGAGACCTAATTAAGTAGATTCAAGTGGGTAATTTAAAAATGATGTCATCAAGTTGACTACTGATTTCCTTCCCCGGCTAAGGTAAATAGTTTTTAAGGTAAGCAAACTCATTAAAATTTGAGTTAAACAATCCTTGTTGAGAAACCTTAAGCTAATTAACCTCATTTCCATCATGAAGGAATATATCCTGAAAGGTTCATTTTGCTTGAATTGGAGTTCAAGGTAAAGAAGCTTTGGTGCTATAATTCGGCAGCTCTATAATTTGTTTCTCAAGCAATCTCTTATACAAATTTGACAATGATCATATATATGTATACCATTACATTTAGCTTGAAGTCCTCCACATTTTATATAGTTTATATTTTGTGTCCATTGTTGTTTTGTTCTGCAGTTATGCACCAAAGTATGGAATCTTTATTGATTTAAGAGAGAAAATTTTAATTAAATACATATGTAACTCTGTTATACATGTGATTGATTTTTTTCCAATTTTACCCTAACTTGATTTCTTTCAATTTACCCTAACTTATAACTTAACACCCGTTTGTGGTAAATATTTCATTCATTTTAAAAATTTTTTTATTAAGACATCAAAATTTCAAAATTTTTTTTGAAAATATTCTTTTGAGAAGATGGTCTAATGGTATCTTCAAACAGTATTAATTTACACTCTATAAAAATTAAAAAAAATTAAAAAAAAAAAGAAAGAAAACAGTCATTATATGTTTGTAAAGCAATGATATTAAAGAGAGATACTTATTTTAAAAATAAAAAAAAAGTTTAAAAAGCTAATAATTTGCTTCTCTCTTTTAATTTTTTTATATTTTGAGAAATAGCATTTCTAAGCATCTTATAATATGGACAGGAAGAGCAAATGAAGAACCACATGAAGGGAAATTATACTTTTAAGTTAAAAGAAGGGATCGGTGCATTTTTTTTTTTAAAGAAATATTAAGTACATAGTTTGGAAGAAAGTTAAAAAAAAGGGGGGAAATTAAGATTAATTAATTTGATTCATTACAATATTTTGAATAAGCGTTTATAATATATACGTTTCCTAAATAAAAAAAATGGAAGAAAAGCAGTAAATTAAGTTTAGAGTAAATATGATACATAATTCAAAAGAAAATTACCCAAGTGGTAAAATACAATCATTATAAAAAAAGTAGAAGGTAATCAGTACTTTGACGGAAAAAAAATTCAAAAAAGATGATGAACTACCATCCAAAGTCACTCTTTAACATTTTGAGCCAAAAAAAAAAAAAAGTCAATTTTTCACATAAAAAGATTATCAATATTATAGAAACACAATTCAAAAAAGGCAAAAAAAAAAAAAAAAAATTCCTAGACATTTGTTTTGGACGATCTTAATGAAACATTTCAAACATGAAAATCTGCTCTTTATTTTTAGTAAGATATATATAGGGAGAGATATTAGTGCATACTGATAACTTATGAGAGGGATTGCGAGTAAAAGTCTAGTTATCTTACAAACATTAGATATTCAGAAACCTAAATTTGATTCTCCTAATGTTGTTTTGAATGGTTAAGAACTGAACAACACACAAACATATTTATAATTATTGTTAATATTTTCTATAGTTTCCTTGAATAGTTGGAATCAAAAGTTGAATAGATTATGAATGACTATAATTTTTCATATAAAATAGATAAATTTTAATAAGAAATTGCAATAACAATAATTCATTATCACATAGCATTTTAGGGAAATGTCCCAACCATTTTTACTCTTTTTTTTTTTTTTTTTTGAGAAATATGAAAATTCATCGTTTGGATGAACAAAATTTTTTAAAAAAAAAATTACCTAAACGGTGTTCAGAGATAATTAGACGGAATGTCATTAAAATGAGGTGTGGATTGATTTTTGTCGCTGACTTAGACCTTGTTTGGCAACAGGTTCGGTTTAAACTAAATTGTACTTTTTTCATCATGTTTTTTGTCTTTTTCCTCAAAAGTTGTTTGTCTTTTCTGAAAATTCAAAAAAATTCAAAAAAATTTACTATTTAAATTTACAAATCTTAACTCAAACTTACACACCAAACACCCCCTTAAAAACTCTTGTCGAAAACTATTAGGATGATGTCATTAATAAATTATTCACAGAAATATTTAATTATTGTTTTATTTTTTTTCCTCTCTCTCTCCTCTTCTCCTTCGCCCTCTCTCTCCTGCCTCTCGAATCTCTCTTCCCTCTCTCCCTCTCTCTTTCCTCACACTCGGGCCCCTTTCTTCCTCGCGCCCCTGCCGCAGCCGTCTTCGTCATAGCCACCGGAGCAAGATCTCCTACGCCTCCGAAAAGCCTGCACGGAGATCGGACTCAGAGCATCTCAGATCGTCATCATCGCACAGATCAGACCGCCGGCGGCTTCCTCCGATCGTCGTCTAGCGTTGGAGATCCGATCGGAACTGCTCCCGTCGCCGGAGATCGGATCTGCTTGCTCCACAGCGCGTTGATATCACCGCCGGTCCGATCGGCGTTGGAGAAGACGAACCAGTGGCGTTGGCGAGCCTTGGCTGCGTGGAGGACATCGCCGGTGAGTCACGACGGAGTTGCGATTCCAAGCTCCGACGGATTGAATTTTTAACTTTTTTAATTCTTTATATTTAGATTTACTGGTTTTAGTATATTTCGGTGTACAGGAGAAGAAAATAAATAAATTAATAAATAATAATATTTAATAATAACAATTACGGTCTGTCTGTTTGGTGCACAAGTTGAGTTTGAGTTGAGTTGAAATTTTTAAGTATAATAGTAATTTTTGTTGACTTTTTCAGAAAAGATAAAAAAAAATTTTAGAAAAGACAAAAAACATGATGAAAAAAATACAGTTTAACTTGAATTAAATATGCCAAACGGGACCTTAGTTACGATAAATAATATAATTATAATAAATTTTTAAAAATATAAAAAAAAAAAAAAAAAAAAGTTTTTCATAATTTTCTTTGTATTCTCGTTCTAAATCATCATCATTGTAAGCTAGAAAAATAAATTAATATAAATCAAAAAACGAAAAATGAAAAACGAAATGCATAAATTTGAAGAAAAAATAATTAGAAATAACTTATAAAAATAAAAAAATAAAAATAAAAAATAGAACATATCTATATTTTGTTTCATCTTTTATGTCTTTAATTTTTTTTTTCAGGATTTCCCTAAATCATAAAATTGTAAACTAATAATAATAATAATAATAATATATAAAAAAAAACTTTTCTCCGGTGATGTAGAGATAGAGATAGATAAATAAAATGATCACGATAATTAAAAACAAAGACAAAAAAACAAAAAAAAAAAAAACAAAAGGAAAAAAAAAAACTCAAAAGGGGAAAAAAAAATTAAACAAAAACAACAAAATCAAAATAGATTCTATAATTTTTTTTTATTTACTGTTTTCTACAAAACAAAAAAGAGAAGAAATAAATTTCAATTAGATTATATACGTGCAAAACACAAAACTAACTATTATTACTATATACTAAAGGAGAAGGTGAAATCACTGTAGTTTCTACAGTGTTTCACAGTGTTCTCCTCCTTTTTTTTTTCGTTTTCGCAGTTCGTGCTACAGTAATGCACAGCCCAGGACAGTGTATTTACGGTTCTGTCCTTGGGCTCCTCTAATACGGGCACAGTGAATGGGCGATTTTGCCCTCCATACCCTATTTCCCTTCTTCTCTTCTTGTCTGGCCGCCCACTCTCCCTCTTGCTTTTCTCTCTCTATCTTTCATCTTGGACTCTCTCTCTCTCTCTACAGCTTTGCTTCTCTCTCTTCTTCTTCTTTGGATTTTTGGCTTTTAAACCTTAGATTTTTGCTTTTTTTTTTTTTGTTCCTTTGGCTGCTCATTCTTTTTCTTTTGGTTTTGGCTTCTACTACTGATGCTATTTTCGCAGGTGTGTTTCTTTTCTCCGGTTGCAGAAGTTTTGTTTTTGTTCTTCATTTTCGGATTTTTTTTCCCTTTTTTTATGTTGTTGGGTTATTGTGTTCAACGTTTGGATATGTTTTTGTGTTGGAGGTTTTGGTTTTGATTTTTGTGTTGTTGTTTTGTTTTTCGGTACTGTTTCGGAGGGTTTTTTTTTTTTTTACTCTCCCTCTTGATTTTCTCTCTCTATCTTTCATCTATTGACTCTTTCTATCTCTACAGCTTTGCCTCTCTCTCTCTCTTCTTCTTCTTCGGATTTTTGGCTTCTAAACCTTAGCTTTTTGGTTTTTTTTTTTTTTTTTTTTTTTTTGGGTGCTCATTCATTCTCTTTGGGTTTCGGCTTCTACTACTGATGCTATTTTTGCAGGTGTGTTTGTTTTCTCCAGTTGTAGAAGTTTTGTTTTTGTTCTTCATTTTCGGATTTTTTTTCTCTCTTTTTTATGTTGTTGGGTTATTGTGTTGAAGGTTTGGCTATGTTTTTGTGTTGGAGGTTTTGGTTTTGATTTTTGTGTTATTGTTTTGTTCTTCGTTACTGTTTCGGGGGTTTTTTTTTTTTTTTTTTTTTTTCATCCTTCTCTCTCTCCGGTTCTTTTGTTATTTTTTAACTTAGTTGTGTATTTTTCTCTCATGGTTCTTCTTTTTTTTTTTTTTTTCCCTTCCGAATGTTTAGTTTTGATCTTTGGAATTTTTTTCTTAAAATTTTGATTTTCCCTTTTTTTTTTTTGTGGTTGTTCAGTTATTGTGTTGAAGGTTCGGAATGTTTTTTGTGTTGGAAGTGTACATATTAATGTTTAATGTAGCTTTTTTTCATTGTTGTATCTGTTTGTCCTTTTTTCGACCTCTCGGATTTTCGCTTTTATTTTTGCCTATTGTCCATACTCTACTTCTTTTTTTTTTTTTTTTGTGTCGTTGGTACTTTTTGATTTGTTTTCCAAGTTTTTGGAAACAAATGCAGAGCACTAAAAAACGTGAACAAAAATTATGGTATGTTGATTTTTTTCCCTCTTCTCTATTTTGGTACTGTTTTTGCTCCTTTTTTTTTTTTTTTTTTTAATGATATGTGATTGTTGTTAATTACTTTTTGCAGATTGGAATAACAATTGTGGCTAAATAAATGGATGCAAGTATCAACTGGAATATTGAAGATTTTTTGTCTGTAGTTTGTATCTTTATAATTTTTAGTGTTTTTTCTCCCCGGGTAATATTTTGTTGATTTTGTTTGCAAATTTGATTTTTGCATGTTGTATGTTGATGATTTTCTATTATATTTAGGATTTGCAGTGTTTGGTGTTTTTATTATAAGTTTTTTTTTTAAAATTTTTTTTTAACAGTTTGCTTTTATTATAGATAGGCCATTTTTGTTTATAATGGTTAATTATGATTAAGTTAGTGTGTGTGATGTTTTGTTATCACTATTTTTTGTATTTAATTTCTGCAGGATTATTGTTCTGTTTTGTCTGATAACCGCATTGCATGATTTAGTTAGATTTCAATGAATTGTTAGATGTTTTAACTATGTAATTTACTAGCTGTAACTATAAGATCTGTCAGTTTTAAATTATCTGTGTTTTTTTTTGCCGTTTTTGTTGTAATTATATTGTATACTAGAAGTTTCTCATTTATTGCCCATGATTACTTTGACTGTGATTTTTTACAGATTCACCTTTATCATTAATGCAGCTGCTTTTTGTTAAAATTTGGTATTTGTCCTGTGTGAAAATTTTTTTCTCTCTCTCTTCCACCGCCTCTTCTAATTTAGCTGGTTCTCTCTTTTAAATAAATCTTCTCTTCATTTATTGCTTCATCTCTTCCTTTCACCATTAATGCTTCTGTAAAATTCTCTTAACTGCTTTCCCTTGAATCTTCGTTCCTCTTTGTTAGAACCTGATTTTTTATCCAGGTACTGTTCTTATTCAAACGTTTTTATGACTGTTGATTATTGTGTTATTATTTCAGCATGTTTATTATTATGATCATCATACTGTGAAAAGATTCATTTTTTTTTTCCCCCTTTTCCCCTACTATTGCTTCTGTGTTCTGTTGTTGTATATGTTTTTAACAAGAACTTTTGGATTAAAATATTTGTATGCTATGATGATCTCTAATCAGATATATAAGAATGCATATACCAGATTTATTGTTTAATTTGGTATATGTTGTTAAATATGGTATTATTGATAATATATGTTATATAACTGTTTTATACTATTTGACCATCTTTATTGTTGCCGTTAATGTTTGGGATTAGTGTTAATTTTGTTTTTGTGACAATATAATGATATTTATTATATTACTGTCTTTATATTGTTATGCTATGCTAAATTTTTTTTGAATTTTTTCCTTTTTCTTCCTGTTCTCTCTTTTCTTCGTTTTCTTTCTATATTATGTAAGCCTTCTCTGTTTTTTTTTTTTTTTGGACACATTCCCAGACGTTACACTTGGTAGCTATCAAAGATGATGTTGAGTTGTATTATGGTCATTGTTGAGACATATTATTAATGAGATCTGAGCATACCAAAAAATGTTTCATTAAAACTTTAGTACTGTTTTTTATAGTGTGTATATATATATATGTATGTATGTGTGTATATTAAATTTTTTGTTATTAGTTCTACTTCATTTTTTTTCCTGTCCTTTAATTTTTTTTTATTACCCGGGGGATTTCTTCCTTATTATATTGTTGTAATATTTAAGTTTGTTAGAGGAGTTTTTGTATCGAAATCTTTTTAAAATTACAATTTGTTGTAATCTTATTGTATAATTTAAATTCTTTTATTATGTAATTTTTCTCTTTTTTTTTTTTTTTTTTTTTTTTTTCCGTTTTTCTGTTTCTATGTAATATTTATTTTGAATTTACATACCTTAATTTGTTTATTATTTGATTTAATAAATCCAAGTCTTTATTGAAGGCAAAAAATGCGTAGACATAAAAACGGGGAGGAGGAAGAGTAATAGTTAACATATTAATGAATTGGGTTTTTTAAATTTATTAATGTTAAATTTTTTATTGGATATAAATTGTTATTTTGTTTAATAACATAACTGATCATAATGAATAAAAATAAGCTACGTATTATTTGATTTAGGCTCTCATTAAAATTTAAAAAAAAAAACTTAAAAAATAATATTTTCATCAATTGTTATATATTAGGAACGTATAAAATTTGATGAAAACTATTCTGCCCTCTCTACCGCAACGAATTGAACAGAGAGGGTGAGAAAGGAGACAAAATTGTTAGTTACAATCATATTATTATACTAATATACTAAAAGAATGCCCACTTTTCACTGTTTTTTCCTACAATGCTTTGCCAGTTTTACCCCTATTTAGAGTTTGTTTTTTTCCTTAATATTTTTTTTGTCATTTTTTTTGGACGTTAAATTTTAGACATTAGATTCCGATCTATTATTGTATTGTGTTTTTGCTTACTTTACCTTTTTTTGATTTTTAAATGATTTTTACTTTAAATTTTTTAATCTTTATTTTAGATTTTTTTTCTGGGTTTTTTTGTGTATCTTTTTTGTTTCTTTTGTTTTATTTTTAAAAGACCTTTTTTTTAGGATTCTGCATCCATTTTTTTTTGTGTGTCTTTTTTGTTTGTTTTGTTTTATATTTAAAATATATATTTTTTTAATGTTTTTGCATGTATATAACCTGATAAATTTTTTTTTGTTTTGTTTTTTTTTGGTTGTTTTTTTAAAGCAGTTAAAAAAAAGAAGGAGAAAATGAGATATATATTTTATTTTGTTATAATTTTTTTTGTTAGGATTAATTTTTTCCGGTTCTTTTGAATCTAAAAATTTTTGTTCTTTTTTTTTTGTTTTGTTTTTTGTTTTATTTATGTTTTAATTTTTTTTCTTTAAATGAGTATGACAACATAAATTTTTTTTTTTTTTTTGCTTTTGTTTTTGTTTTTATTATTGTTAGTACAATTGTTATATTGATTTTGCATCTTTACTATTGGGAGAGATTTTGGAAAGATTTGTACGTATTATAATTATAATATTTATCTTAACTAACTGCTTTTATTATATAATACTTAGTTATTTATTTATTTTTTTTCCTTTCCCGTGCAACGCACGGGTATTAAACTCGTAACATCTAAAAAAGCAAAACCCAACAAATGAAAAAGCCAAAAAAACCGAGCATAAATAAAAAAAAGAGAATAAAAATATTTTTGAAAATCAGAAATGTGAAAACAAAAATCATTAAAAAAAATTATAAAATAACAAAAATACGTAGAAAAGATAAATAAAAAATTGAACTTTAAAGTTCAAATCTCAGAAAGTAGGAAAAACCCAGAAAAAAAAAAAGGAAAAAAAAAACTCAAAAGGGGAAAAAAAAGATTAAAGAAAAATAACAAAATCAAAAACAGATTCTATTATTTTTTTTATTTACTATTTTTAACAAAAAGAAAAGAAAAGAAATAAATTTCAGTTAGATTATATACATACAAACATTGCGCTTTAACGCATCTTCAAAGGACAAAATCGAAAATGCATATTAGAAGGGTAACAATGTCCAGTTACTGTAGCTCTCAGAAAAAGCAACTACAAAAAAAAGGACAAAATCGTCCATAAATAATTTTAAAATGACAAAGTTGTCCCAATACTGTAGCAAGATGTAAAAGTGACTAAAGCCCAAGGGCAAAATTGTCAATTGACCAAAAAAAAAAGGGTAAAACCATAATAATATTGTAGCAAAGGAAAAAAACAACTACAAAGGAAGGGTAAATTCGTCCATAAATAATTTTAGAAGGACAAAGTTGCCCCAATACTGTAGCAAGATGTAAAAGTGACTAAAGCCCAAGGGCAAAATTGTCAATTGACCAAAAAGAAAGAGTAAAACAGAACAACACTGTAGTAAAGAAAAAAAGCAACTACAAAGGAAGGGCAAAATTGTCCATAAATAATTTTAGAAGGACAAAGTTGTCCCAATACTGTAGCAAGATGTAAAAGTGACTAAAGCCCAAGGGAAAAATTGTCAATTGACAAAAAAAGAAAGGGTAAAACCGGAATAACATTATAGCAAAGGAAAAAAGCAACTACAAAGGAAGGACAAAATCTTCCATAAATAATTTTAAAATGACAAAGTTGTTCCAACACTGTGACAAGTTATAAAAGTAACTAAAGCCCAAGGGCAAAATTACCAATTGACCAAAAAAAGAAATGATAAAATCGGCATAACACTGTAGTAAAGGAAAAATAATTGGTAATGAATGGCAAAAAAGTCATAATACTGTAGAAAAACAAGTAAAATTTTGTATCCTTGAAGTATATTATAACAACTTATGGTGTTTTGGATTGATTATGCAAGTTGGATGAATATTTATAATTTTTTTATTTTATAATTTTATTGATTCAAATTTATCTTTAGTGGTTTGTGGATTTATGATTTTGGTTGAGTTTCAATGGTGTGTGGTTGAATATTTGACTGTCAAAATGATAAATTTTTTTAAAATTGTGTCTTCATATTTGGGTGACAGAATCCAGAAAATACGTGGAATCGAAACTTTTCAGTTGCTAACTAGATAGTTATTAGTTGGTAATTATTTGGAAACTAATTGATACCTATCTGGTCATCCGTCGGTAGTCGATAACTAGTTGGTTACTATTTGGTAATCAACTGATTATCATCTGGTAACCGCCAACAGTAGAAGTTACCGATTGGATACCCGTCAGTAGTCGGTTACCATCTGGTTACTACTTGGTAATTAACTGATTACCCGTCGGAGGTCACGGTTACCAATCGAAAACTCACCGGCAGTTGATAACCAACTGGAAACTCGTCGGTGGCTGGTGGTTACGATTGGAAACCCGTTGATGATCGGTAACCAATTGGTTATCATTTGGGTTACCATCAATGACATTTCTTGTAAGAGTTTTTTCCGATGCAGCAAAACTCAATCTAAAGCATGATTTTGTGGCATTTGTGAAAACCTCCCTTAGAGGAGCCTTTTATAAGGCTCTTTATAGGACAGCAATGAAAGAATACCAATTCTCATAAGTAGTTTATTGTTTCTAAATAAAACGGCAAGCAAGTTTCGAAAACCTACAATATTAAGAAACCATTTTGGACGACCAAGACAAGGCATACATGCTCTTTAGTATTTGTTAGGAAATAAATGGTAAAATACCACATAACTATACTTAACTCACTTTTTTTTTTTCCGTCTATTTTTAACCAAATTTTTGATAGAAATATTAAAGTAGGGTTGAATTCAAAGTTTAAGAAAAAAAGTGAACGTTTTTAAAGTTCAAGTGGTAAGTGTGAGTGATCCTAAAATTCACGTTGTGCAGATAAGAAAAATTCTTTATTGTTTAAATTTTAGGATTTTACATTAAGAGCCTTTCATTTTGCCTTAACTACATCGAGATCTTGAAATTGAAACATTTTTACATCAACGTCCATTATGTTTCCACAAAAATTATAGGAACATCCCTCGGTTAGTGAAACCTAAGAAAAAAATGTAGTTTACAGTTAAATGTTTCTTAAATAACGAAAATACCCCTACCTATCTCTACATCACGAAATAATCTTAGCTACATTTTAGAATAAAAACATTGTTTTAAAAAATATATATATATTGTTATTTTTGCATACTCGTAATTATAACTTGCACTCTAATTGTAAAATAATTGTAAAATTAATACATTAAGTAGATCAACGGCTGAAATTATCTGGATATTTTAGTCAATTTACGCCATAAGTTAACAAGATTAGAGTAAGAAGGTGTTTGCATAAAATACTTCGATCAAAGAGTGTCTCTAAAATTTAAGAGAATTATGTAGGATATAGTAAAATACAAATTAATTGCGAAACATATAGTTATTGATGTAAATTTTAATAATATAAAGGGTTTTATGTAATAATGAAAAAAGTGAAGCACAAGATTGATTTTTGTAGTTTTACGAAACTATTTGTCTTGTTCTTTAAACCATCTAATTATCTAATTTTCATTAAATTTATAATATGTACATCTTGACACTTTTGTCCTTTGAACTTTTTACAAATTGATAATTTGTCAACTAAATTTTTAATTTTGATAAATTAATTCTAAATTTAATAAAATATTGCGAATTGTCCCCAATTGACGATGTCTATTAAAATTTGTATGAAAAAAGGTCATCATGCATGTAATCTAAGCTTAGTTAAAGGTACAAGCTGAAATAATAATAACAATAATAATAATAATAATAATAAATTGCATATTTAGTTCCTAACGTTTTTATAAAGTTGCGATTTGTTTCTTAATCATTTTTTTTTTCAGTAAAAAGGTTCTTAAACTCTTTAAAAAAGTGCAATTTAGTCATATTTACTAACAAAGATTAAAAATTGGATGGATAAGATCATATGTATAACACATATAAGTTGAATCATGTAAATTTATTTTATTTTAATTATCTTTAAATAATAAATCATATGTAATTAAGGTGATATTTTTTCTTAAATTTTTAACATTGGTTAACAAAAAAATAAATAAAAAAATTGCATCCTTATAAAAAAATTGAAGGATCTTTTGACCATTAAAAAAAAAAAAAAGAAGATTGGAATCAAATCGAAAATTCTTAAAAGAATCATGAACCAGACAAACAATTTAATTTAATTGTAAGAATTAGGTTTCATTGCGACTGCCCTACGTATGTGTGTGGGATCTTCGTCTAATGTTTTGTCGACAAAGACACCCAACAAACCACTCGCCACCAACCCGACAGAGATTTTGACTTTTGAGGCGCCGGTACGTTTTTTCTTCTTCGTGGAAAGAGAGAATCAACTAGTCTAAGCTACAGAGAAACAACGAAACTATTCTGGGAAAAGTGTTGTCCGAACATGAACTAGTTTGTATTTATCTTCCAAGAAGAAAGAAGTTTGTCTTGTGGTCAAATATAGAAGTGACAATTCATGATACCGGGTCGTGTCTGTGTCGACTCGTTTACTAATCATTTTCACAATCCGTTTATGTATTATGTTGATTATCAATCTGCGCATAATCCATTTAAGTTAACAAATTAAATAAATAATCGACATAGTTAGATTTATTAAACACTATTAATTTCACACGTTTAATGGGTAGAATACACTTGCTATAAGAATGTTTTAAAGTAAAGGACTCACCTTGATTCAACTATCACACTAGATATATCAAAGACTGTTATTTCACAGTCAAAAAAACAATATCTAGTTTCAAATTTGCAATTTCTATATCTCACAAGCCTTTCATAAGAAGAGATGTGAGCAAAAAACAACATAATATCAACACCAAGGAACAAAAACTCAAAGAACCTTACCAACAAGCACAAATGATACAAAAAAAGGAACGAGATTTAACAAAAATCCTTTTCCGATTTCTTGACCAAAAAGGTACATGATCTTCATTTCAGCTCTCCACTCTGTTTGGAAGGCTGGGTACGAGAGGCAGATCGTCAAGCCAATCGGCGTAAATGCGGTTGATCTTCTTCAGTCCTTTCCACTTCAACAAGCACTTCTTACCCGGCACATCTTCACTAAAACCACCAGCCGCAGTTGTTGCAGTGTTTGGAAGCAAATCGCCAGCACAAACTTGAGGTTTTGCTGGGATGGAGGCGTAATTGATCAGCACTTCTCCTTCGACTCGTCCAGAAGACACTTGCAACTCTGATATCAGTAACATCGAAATTAGGAACCTGAGGGATTGCTAAAACTCCTCACAAGCAACTTAAGAAACTAAAAATTTGGAATTATGTTCACCCTCTCTACCACATGAAACAGCGAAAGTAGATGCTTCGACAACAATGCCGGAAATTTCTCTACCATTCGGTTAAACTAAACTAGACGAATTTCCATCGATACAAACTGAACTTTATAACACCAGTTTTCCAATGCAGAAGCTCAAAAAGCAAAAGGATTATCCCGAAAAACTTGCTTCTATTTCATCTAGCTTTTTAGTTAATTCTAGACTACTTATGTCACCTAAAATTAGTACTTTTCTATCTATTAGAACTAGACATATTTCAAACAAGTTCCACAATTTACACGAAAATACACATATTTAGATCATCTACGAAATCAAAACCGGAACACGAAAATGATCGACTTACTATGTAGAGCAGACTGAGTACCTGCGTGCCCATGAGCAAAGTGACATTTCTCGCCGAACGGGCAATGACCCGTTAACTCCCACTTGTTACACAACTTTGTCTTCCAATACACTGGCTTGATCACATTTGCTCTTGAAGGATCTGAACCAGAGTTCAAAACCGACTTATTGTCTTCACCATTACTAGACCCGCTTCCCTGAATCACTGGCGGTGCCGATGTTCCAATGCTGATCGCCGAGCTCTCCCTAAACCTGCCCGAATCATCTCTATACTTCGACGGATCCTCGTGAAGAAAATTACACCGATCCCCGTACGGACACTCCTCGCCATTGTAATACTTCTTGCAGAGCTTCATCCTGTGGATTATCTTCTGGTCATCGTCCCAATTAGCAGAAGAAGTTCGGTCCTCGTCGCGCAAACCGACCAATTCCTGCCAATTAGCAGGGGGCTGCCTAATGTCCTCGATTCCGTGAGCGAAGTTACAGTTTTCGCCGTTCCTACACATCCCCATTTTGAATTTGGCACACAAGCGAGTCTTGAAAAATATGTTGGAAACGCCCTTATTAACCGGGGCATTTGGCGGGATCATTCTAGTGTTCAAAGGCGGGTAAGGCGAAGAAGAATTCGATTGGTTTTCTTCCGAAGTTCGGGTTTTTTTGTGGGGAGGGGGTTGTTGATCAAAATCGGAGTTTCGATCTTCGTTGATCATCGAAAATTGAGGCCAGATATTAATGGCATCACTGCCCGGAACATAAGACTGTAAAGATGGCATAAATGGTGGTGAACAAGGATCAGAAAAACTCATGTTTCAGAATTCAGATTCTGTCGAACCAAGTTTAACCTTTTGCTTCTCTGTTTAAACACGCAAGAAAGAATGGAAACAAGAAATTAGAACACTTATAAAGGAAAACCCAGATTGAATATCAGAGACAATAGTCACGGTTCAAGGAATTACAAAGAACCCAGATTGGAATTCGGTGTAAAAAAAAAAAACACTCAACTGAAGAAAATCAAGAAAACCCGGATTGGGGTTTTTGGGAGAAGTTGAAAGAATTTATAGAGCAAAATCAAGAAAAATTAAAGAACGGGAATCCCAGAGACTAGAGAGAGAAAGTATAGGAGAATATATGTTATTAGTGAAAAAGAAGCAAGAGAGGAGGTTTATTTTTAGAGAGAGAGAAAGAGAGAGAGGAGAGAGAGAGTCAAAACCCTAGCCGCCTAGTGAGAGAGTAATGAAGATGGGGAAAGAAAGAAAGGAAGAAAGTCCCTCAAGGGGGGTTTTTCTTTTTCTTTTTATGTTTCTATGGAGTCTGAATGGGAAACGGAAACGCTACTATAGAGACGCTAAAGCCCTAAACCCCTAAAGAAGCGTCAAAAAGGGGGAGTTTGCAAAATCCCTGTAATCACGGGGCAACTCTCTTTGATGGCGACCCTGGCTTTCAGTCTTGACCAGGTTTTGCAATCTTCGTAAGGCTTTAGGTTTCGTGGGATGGGCCTAAAAAGGCCCACTAAATCCTCCCCTTCAAGTTGGACTTCCATTACTCCACATGCCAATTTAGGGTTGAACCTCGTCTAAAAATCATCGTTTTTGGTCGATTTCAGTTTCAAATCGAAGAAGTCGGTTTTTAGATTAGAAAACCGATAACCGAATCATAATGTGATTTTTCTATCAGTTTTCTGAACTTCAATTTTGGTTATTTCCAATTAGTTTGGGTCAGTTTTTACACCATATATAGAAAAAAAAAAAAAAACTATGGGCACTTGAATTGCTGATATGCATTTAGCATATTGTGCATAAATCAAAATATGCACTTGACTTCAGCGGCGCAACAGAGAAAGAGTAGAGGGACTCGGAGTTGAGAGGTGGGAGTCTAGGAGAACTGGCCATTGGGGGAGGTGAGGTGAGACTTGGGAGTCATGGTTTTAAGAGTGAAAGGGGGTAAAATAATGGCGTGAAAAAAATGACTAAATTTATTTATTTATTTTTGTTTTTATAAATGTGAAAAATATTAGGTTTATAATAAAAAAATTATTGTTCAATATATTTGGTCAAAGTCGGTTTCAGTTTGAAACCAAAATCCATAATCGGAATAAAAAACCGAGTTGTTCAAGTGGATTTCGGTTCGATTTTCAACCGAATGGTTTTGGTTTCAATTTTCAGTTTTTTCAATTAGTTGTCAATTTTTATGATGTTTTTGGTGAGTGGAATGTTTGTTTGATGCTTAGTATGTAGGTTTGGACCTGTGGTCTTGTTATAAGTAGTGAGTGAGGGCTGAAATGTATAGTGTCTAAGGGTGGCTCTGTACTTCAGGTGTTCCGCCATCACCAGAATGACCTAGTTAGAAAGGGTCCTCCCACTTAGCCGTGAGTGGTAAATGAAATGTGAGGCATATGGTCTCTAAGAGTATTTAAGAGGTTGACGGTGGTATGTTCTAGAGTAAGAATGAATGGTATTGAAGTGATTGTATACTTTGGAACGCCTATTTCGGAGGTTCTCCACCGTCAGAGTTGTCATCGGAAGTTATGGTGTATTGGAGAGGGTTTCCTTTCTTGATCATTTATGGTAAGTGAGGATATGGTGAGGGAATGCTACTCTTGTGATAGTGATTGTGATGGTTCCATGCTTCAGGTATACCTCCATCAGGGAGTCACCTGAGGTAGATAGGGTCTCTTATCTTGGCCATGAATGGTGAATAAAAAGTGAGGGAAATGGTTGCTATTAGTGATGAGAAGGTTGTAGTATCTGATGGCTTTTGATTGCTTGTTTTGGAGTGTAAATAGTGGGGGTATTTATAGGCTACTGATGACTTAGGTTACAACTAAGAGATTCTAGTTTGGTTGGAAGAGTTTCCATTTGAAGCTCATAGTTAAGGAGTCTTCCTGGCCATAGTTACTTAATGTTTCAGATATAGGAAGTTCCGGAGGTAGGAGAAATTCCCTCTTATGGGATTTGAATTTAATCTTAGTGGGTTTTCTTGGTAAGAGGCACCCAAGAAAGGAGTTGTGTGGCTGTTCTGCTACCTTGGGTGGATGTTTTTTAGGTGGTCCATAGGTGAATGACATTTTTCAACAGGGGATGTTTTACCTAAATGGTGAATATCTAATACTTACAGCAAAATATTATTAAACTCTTATCTAAAAGATAAAAGGAAAATATTATGGGAATATTCCTTGGGCTTCTATGGGGTTTAATGGGCTTTTGTAGGCTTTACTTAGACTAAAGGAATTAGACTACATATTTTAGGGTAGTTTTAAGGTTCTTCACAACTCATATGTTGCGAATGTCCTAAAACTGAAAGACATTTTAGTTGTATTTTATTTATTTTGAACCGATTAATAATACATTTGAGGTTTACATGTTAAAGTAAATGTAAGCAAATATGGCTCATTGATTACTTAGTGTTTAAACTGTTACAATATTGCATGCAATAAAATGTTAAAAGTACAATTTTACAAGTTTTAACACATAATAATGATAACAAAAGTGAAAAAACAAAAAAGAAATGCACTAGAAATGACATTATGAAATGAGTAAAAAGTTGAATAATGTTATTTTTCATACTCTTTTATAAGAAATATAGTATTACTTAGATATACACATTGGAGATGATCGTACTTGTTTCCGAATTATTAATTTTGGCATGAAGATTTTCGGTCGTGAAGAGAAGATTGAGGCCATTTTTCAATGTTCTGTGCAAGGATCAAAGCATTGTAAGAAGAAGAAGATTTAGCCCCAATTTCATGCTTCTAAGAGAGGAGTAACTCCCATAATTATTATTTTTTTTTACAACATATCACATGATTGTCACATGATTACTTTTCATCGAAAAGTTAACAAAACCATCATCAGAGGGATATTTAGATAATACTAAGATAGTTTGGTGTAACTATAAAGTAAAAGGCATGGATCAAAATGTAACAAGTTTTATAGCTCCAAGAATTTTCTACTACACTGCATATATTATCATCATTTTGGCCTCTATGTTGAAGTGGGCGCTATTCAATTGTTGAACTTTTGATCTAATTATGATCCAATTGGATGTAAATAGTGAACTTGACCCATATGACATTATTTATTTAGTTAGAATTAGATTTTAATAAAATAAATTATTAAAATCTCACAAATCTTAGATGTCCTTAGTAGTGAGACGCTATTGTTTTTTTTTTGGCAAATTAGTGAGACGCTAATTTAGTGGATAATGGATCCCCCCGTTGGTAAAATAGAGGTCTCCCTATTTAAATAAAGGTCTTCCTATTAAATAAATCTCACATTTCAAGATACACTAGAGATTTAGGATGTGTTTGATGCAGCAGTTAGAAATGAAATTTTTATAATAAAATTAGTTGATTTGTTAAAAATTAATTATAATTTTTATTGAATTTACAAGAAAAAAACAAATTTATATAAATGTTTTAAGTTCATACCTGATATCCGATATCTAAACAGCTACTTAGTTACTTTTATGAACGACAAGTATTCACAATTAAAAAAAAACAAAAAACAAAAACAAAAACAAAAACGACTGAACGATTGTACTTCTAGCCAAGATCCAAAATCAATAACATTTTTTTGGCTTAGGGATATAAGTGAAGTCAATTTCTTTGTGGTTTTGTCGTTGTTAAAGGTATTTTAGAGAGCCCATTAATAAGTACACCAATTATATGTGCATATTTTTATCCCCGCGTAAATGGACCATTCAAATTGTTTAATAATATTAATAAATATTACGTCACCTTTGCATTATCATGCTGGCAAAGTTATTATTATTATTTTCAGAAATATCATGGTGGCAAATTTATTTATCGTTTCTCTTTCTACTTGTCTTAGTATGCTCACTATGACCAAATTCCATTGCTTTTAACTTTTTTTAGTCGTTTACCAAAAAATAAAAAAAATAAAAAAACCTTTATGCAGTCAATTGATGCAACATATTCCAAACTTTCAACAAGAATAATGTTAGAAACACCGTTTCTAATACTCTAATCATAACCTTTTAAATATTAACTCATATATTATATTTTCATTAATAAATACAATTAATTGATATGACAACTTTTTAAATACTTATTAATAAAAGAATGATAACTAATATACTACATAAATTGATATTCAAAAATTGAGATTAAAATTAATATCTCTAGCATTTTTCATTCAACAAACTTTACTGTTAAAGTTTTCCTAGGAAAAAACCATAAAAGTTAATGCATATCTTTCTTAACAACTTTTGATTTCTCTTCTGCTGAGTAACCATGAGAAACTTTAGCCAAGAGATAGAGAGAGAAGGGAAAAAAAAAAGGAGTAATTAGCCAAAATGATCTATAAACTCTTTATAATATGACGATTTGATCTATTTTTTTAATTTTAACCGATATGCCCTAAACTCTAAATAGTATGGCAATCTTAGTTCTTTTCGTCCAATTCCGTTAAATTTCTAATGGAATAAGTCATGTGATCCCATGTGATCAATTAATCATGAAAAGACGAAATATGTACCCTTATTCACAAAAAAAAAAAAAAAAAAAACCAAAAAAGCTTTCTCTCTCGTCCACTACAAATCCTAGAAAAACCCAGCACCCTCAACCCCAACCGCCAGCCGTTTGCTCCCCCAAGGTGTCTTCTCTTTCGCCTACGCCAGAATAGCACGCCCATCCTCCCCCCCCCCCCCCCCCCCACCATTTGTCAAGCACAGCCCCAAAACCTAACGCCACTTTCTTTTCTGTCGCCCTCTTCTCTCTCTCCCCACCCACAAATCCCAGAAAACCCACCCCTTCAAACCCCCAACAGGCCCGCCATCCCCCCCCCCCCCCCCCCCCACCAAAAAAAAAACAAACAAAACAAAACAAAACGAACTCATGACTTAGCCCCAAAAACCGAGTCCCACCTTCTTCTCCATTGCCGATCCCCCCCCCCCCCCCGATCGTCGATTTGGGTTTTGAGAAATGAAGAGAGAGAGAGAGAGAGAGAGAGAGAGAGAGAAAAGAGAGATGAATTTTAAAATTTTAAAAATTTAAAATTTTGTTAAATTAATTATTGTTAATTATTAAAATACCTTCATAAATTAGATCACATACATTGCACAAGACTCATTCCATTAGAAACTTAACGGAATTGGACTGAAAAGACTAAGATTGCTAATATTTAGAGAGTTTCGGGTCATTTCGACCAAAATTTTAAAAAAAGGACCAAACTTTTATCTTATTAAGAATTAAGGAACTATTTTAGTTAATTACTCAAAAAAAAAAAAAAAAAATTCAAGGGCGGCTGCAAAAGTTTGTCTGGTTTTGGATGTAGTTGATAAATAAATACTTGACCGACAATGTATTTCTTATTTGACATCTTTTGTTTTTGTTGACACTTGTGGTTGATATTGTACGTTGAATCATTGTAATTCTTTTCAAAGACTTTTCAAGGGATATTGGTAAATTCATCGTTTTTAAGCTGTTTTTTTTTTAAAATTTTTTTAATGTGGTTGAATTTTTTAAAATCAGGAAAATGAATGTTCTTTTGATAAATAATCAATTTTTTAAAATGATCAATTATATAATACATTGATTAATTATATATTACACCATATTGATTGATCATGATTAATATTAATATATGTTTTCATTAATCAATTGTTGGATGAATCAAAATTTTAATGACCACCTAATATTTTTAATATTTTACTAACTGAAAAAAAAAATTCCTAACATAATTTGGAATAATTATATCATATTGCAACAAAAAAATATAGAAATTAATAAAAATGGATGAAAATCTAACAAATTAGAGCTACAAAAAAATGTGAACATGATAAGGCTTTGGCTCGTTGTTAGTGGAAGTTAATGTCACAAGTAATCCACATGATGGGATATGCAACACACATTTATATATATGTAGCTAATTTCCATTCATTATCCTATCTTTAAGTGACAAGCTTAAAATCAACCCGTACGCAAATACGGAGTGAGAGTAGGGGAAACTCTCCAATACTCTGTGCCCGCCTCATTTATATTCACCAGTATAAAAATATATTTACATGTTTATATATATAATTTGAAATATAGTGTTTTAATGTTTTAATTTTTTTTTTTTATGAATTTAGTTTATAGATTCCTGGATAATTATCTTTTTTCTGTTTAAGAGTTTATTTATGCAAAAGCCAATTCTACAATGATGTAAGCGTTTTAACTTTTATGGATGGGGTAAATTTTTTTTACCATTTGTTTGCATTTAAACGGTGTAGATGTCATCTGGCTCACGAAACTATCATGCGTCCAACTCCATTTGATTACAAACAATTATAAGCAAAAAAATTTCTTCCCACCATGAGAGATGGCCGCCGCCGTCGAGAGATAAAGGAGGCGAGGAAAGAGGTGGCCGTGGGTCTCGTCGGCCACCCAACCAACGTCGTCTCTGACGTGGCTCCCCAGCGAGTGCTAGCGACGATCGACGAGGATCTCCGAGATCAAGAGGCGAAGGAGCTCGCCAATGCCATCTACCATGGAGTGTGATTGTCACCTGGTGGGTTGCTGTGTTAGATTTTTTTTGTTTCTAGAATCTTCAGAAAGGATTTTCAAAATTCGAAAATCTTGATAACAACCGGAACATACCCATTATGTGGTCCATATTCATTCCATCCGTTTTGGAACGTTCGTAACCGTTTCGAGATTCTCGCCCATTAAGCGCATACGTTTGAGAATGATTCTTTGATGGAAAGAATCTATAAGAGGGGACGTAGCAATTCGGTTTTGGTACCCTAAGCCTGCTTTCTCATTTAAAATCGAAACACACCATCTGCCGAGAGAGAGTAAAAGTTTAGAAGAACCATAAACCCAAAAGAAAAACACTTACCCATAACCTTGAGCGTTGAAAACAACAATGGCGGGAGGTATGTTTTCGATCCAAAATTTTATTCCGCATTTGATCTAATTGGTATTAGGATTGTTGGTAGCATGTTTAGATCATTAAGATAAATATCTAACAGTTGGTAGAGAAATTTTTTGAGATTTCAAATTTGAATTTCTGATGTTTTTGATGCGAAATATTATTAGGAATCATTTAGACATTAGATTTCTAGAATTTATGTGATTTGAAACGTCAATGTTGGTGTATGGAAGGCTGAGAAACCGTCGGGTTTCACTTCGAGTCCGAACCGGGTCGAAACGACCTGATTGGAGGTTGAAGACGACAAAAAAAGACACGTCGTTTTTGTCATACAGGAATGCTGCCGTTTGGTAAAAACGACTAGTCGTTTTATGTGGCAGATGAAACTTCAACACTGAGAAAACGACATGTCGTTTTTGTGAAGGAAAATTTGTGTCATTTTTTATAAACGACATGTCGTTTGAGGGACAAAATTTTTGCAAACGATTAAAAAAAATCATTATTTAGGACTTTTGCAGAACTTAATGATTATTATATATTGTGGATATTATTTTGTTATTTGTGTGTATAATTTATTGTTTTATTATATATGTAAAATTAAGTTAAATAATATTTGTGCATTGTTATTCTATTTTTGGTGTAAATATTGCTTATGGTTTTTATACAATTATATGAGCCTTTATTGAGATTTATTTAATGTTGAGTGGTCCATATAATTTTAATTAATTAGAGAGTAGCCACATCATCTTTAATTAATTGAAATTATATATTAAGTCTTTTAAGATCACATTATAACATTAGTTGTAGTTAATCATACGTAATATGATAGATTTTATCCCACAGAAATTTTTATTATATTTGTATGATTAATTAGGATAGAAAGTCAAATTATATTTCCTAACTTACCCACAGGAATTAGGAAAAGGATCATAATTTGATAGTTTTATTATAAAGTTATAAGTGGATCTAATTGAGTAAGACTTTAGCCCACATGCAAGTTTTATGTCACTAGATTCATATTTTGAGATATGATTTACATTGGTAAAACATTATTTATGTTATTAGTCTCAATTTTAATTATAAGCATGTGAATTTTATTTATGCAGTTATGCAACCTGTGAATTTTTCTGATGTTAAGTGTGATATTCTCGAACTAAAGGGTGATAACTATAAGGTGTGGAAGTAGAGAATTATTCTTCATTTAGGGTGGATGGACATTGATTATGCTATTAGGAAAGATGAACCACCTCCTATCACTGAGACCAGCACTCCAGATGAGGTTGATCGATATGAAAAGTGGGAGCGATCTAATCGCCTCTCAGTTATGTTCATAAAGACCAAAATTTCTGCTGGTATTTGTGGTTCTATCGAACAGCATGACAAAGTCAAGCCACTACTGAAGGCTATTGATGAGCAGTTTGAGTCTTCGGACAAAGCACTTGCTAGCACCTTAATTATGAAGTTTTCATCCATCAGGCTCATTACTGTTAAGGGTGTGCGTGAGCACATCATGCAGATGAGGGATATTGCGGCTCAATTGAAGTTACTTGAGGTTGATATGCCTGAGTCTTTCCTTGTGCACTATATTTTGAACACTCTTCCACTTCAATATGGACCCTTCAAGATATCTTATAACACACATAAGGATAAGTGGTCAATTAATGAACTTCTGGCCATGTGTGTTCAGGAAGAAGGGAGATTGATGATGGAAATGGGTGAAAGTGCATTTATGACAACGCAAGGAAAAGATGACAACCAAGCCAAAAAGAAAGGGAAAGGTAAAATACCGCCCCAAGGTGGAATCAAGAAGGAATCCAAGTGCTTTTTCTGCAAGAAGAAAGGGCACATGAAGAACGATTGCACTAAATTCCAGAAATGGCTTGAGAAGAAAGGTAAACCAATCTCATTTGTCTGTTATGAATCTAGTTGATGTTATTTATAACACATAGTGGATTGATTTTGGTTCTACAATCCATATTTCAAATACCTTGCAGGGTATGCAAAACCTAAGGAAGCCAATGGAAAGTGAGCAATGCATTATTCAGGAAACAAGATGCGCTCACATGTGGAGGCTGTTGGAACATGCACTTTAGTTTTAAGTAGTGGTTTTATTTTGAATCTAGAAAAGACATTTTATATTCCAAGTTTCTCTACGAATTTGATTTCAGTTTCAAGACTTGTACCTTTAGGTTATTCCTTTAATTTTTGTAAGATATCTTTCAGTTTATTTTATAAATCTGATCTTGTTGGGAATGGTACATTGTCTGATGGTCTTTTCTCTATTAATATACAAAATAATACTACTTATGATGCTATGCATGTTCATACTGGTATGAAACGATGTGTTATAAATGAAGAATCCTCTATGTTGTGGCACCGAAAATTGGGACATATCTCCATACAGAGAATTAAGAGATTAATAAATGATGGAGTACTTAGTACTCTAGATTTTACTGATTTCGACACTTGTGTGAACTGCATTAAGGGAAAGCAGACTAACAAGTTCAAGAAAGGTGCAAAGAGGAGTTCGGACTTATTAGAGATCATACATTCAGATATTTGTTGTCCAGACATGGACATAAGTGGTCCGAAATATTTCATCTCTTTCATAGATGATTATTCACAATACATGTATATCTACTTGCTTTATAACAAGAACGAAGTATTGGATGCCTTTAAGGTTTTTAAGGCTGAAGTAGAAAAACAATGTGGAAAGCAGATTAAGATCGTGAGAACAGATAGAGGTGGAGAATATTATGGTAGATACACTGAGAATGGACAAGCACCTGGTTCATTTGCGAAGTTTCTTCAAAAGCATGGGATTGTTGCCCAATACACTATGCCTGGTTCTCCGGACCAAAATGGTGTAGTAGAAAGAAGAAACCGAACTTTAATGGACATGGTGAGGAGTATGCGAAGTAACTCCAAAATTCCTGAATCCTTGTGGACTGAAGCTCTTAAAACGGCAGTGTATATATTAAATCGAGTTCCAACCAAGGCTGTCCCAAAGACGCCATTTGAACTTTGGAAAGGTTGGAAACCGAGTTTGCGACATATACGCGTTTGGGGATGCCCGTCTGAAGTAAGAGTTTACAACTCACAAGAAAAGAAACTGGACCCAAGGACCATTAGTGGGTATTTCATTGGATATGCTGAAAGGTCTAAGGGATATAGATTCTATTGTCCATCTCACAGCACTAGGATTGTGGAGTCAAGAAATGCGAAATTTCTTGAGAATGACTTGATTACTGGGAGCAATCGATTCCAAGATATTGTTTCTGAAAGAAATCATATTGATGCTCAACCTTCCACTTCAAGTGAGAGATTGATTGTCATTCTCAACACCCCTCAAGTTCAAATAGGTGTTGGACAACCAATTATTGATGTTCCACAAGCTGCTAATGACGATCCAGTAGATCAAGATGTTCAAGAATTGCCAGAAATTATTGAATAACTGGTTGAACAACATGATCCTTTGGAAAATGTTGATACAACTTTAAGGAAATCTACTAGAATAAGGAAATCGGCGATACCTAGTGATTATGTTGTGTATCTAGAAGAATTGAACTATAACATTGAAGCCGAAAATGATCCTGAAACGTTTTCACAAGCCATGAGTTGTAAAGAATCAAACTTATGGTATGATGCTATGAAAGATGAGATGAATTTTATGGCATCTAATGGAGTCTGGGATCTTGTCGAGTTGCCTAATGGTGCCAAAGCCATTAGATGTAAATGGGTTTTCAAAACAAAGAAAGACTCATTAGGCAACATTGAGAGATATAAAGCAAGACTCGTTGCTAAAGGATTCACTCAAAGGGAAGGATTCGACTACAAGGAAACTTTTTCTCTTGTATCTAAGAAAGATTCTCTTCGTGTCATTCTAGCATTAGTTGCACATTTTGACTTGGAGTTGCAATAAATGGATGTGAAAACGGCTTTTCTCAATGGAGGTGTAGAGGAAGAGGTTATATGAAGCAACCAGAAGGATTTTCCTCTAGTGATGGTGAGCATTTGGTGTGCAAGCTTAAGAAATCCATATATGGATTGAAACAAGCTTCCCGTCAGTGGTATTTAAAGTTTCATGATGTTATCTCTTCATTTGGATTTGTAGAGAACATTATGGATCAATGTATATACCAGAAAGTCAGTGGGAGTAAGATTTGTTTCCTTATTCTATATGTGGATGACATTTTACTTGCAACCAATGATAAGGGTTTGTTATATGAAGTGAAACAATTTCTTTTTGACAACTTTGAAATGAAGGATATGGGTGATGCATCTTATGTCATTGGCATTAAGACACATAGAGATAGAATTCGAGGAATTCTGGGTCTATCTCAAGAAACCTATATCAACAAAGTTTTAGAGAGATTTCGGATGAAAGATTGTTCACCAAGTATAGCTCCCATTGTGAAGGGTGACAGGTTCAATTTGAATCAGTACCCGAAAAACAATCTTGAAAGGGAACAAATGAAAAACATTCCTTATGCTTCTGCCGTTGGAAGCCTAATGTATGCTCAGGTCTGCACAAGACCTGACATTGCATTTGCTGTTGGGATGTTAGGAAGATATCAGAGTAATCCAGGTATGGACCACTGGAGAGCTGCAAAGAGAGTGATGAGGTACCTTCAAGGGACCAAAGATTACATGCTTATGTACAGACGGACTGATAATTTAGAAGTGATTGGCTACTCTGATTCAGACTACGCTGGCTGCATTGATTCACGAAAGTCGACTTCAGGTTATGTTTTTATGCTAGCCGGTGGAGCTGTATCTTGGAGAAGCGCAAAGCAGACTTTGACTGCTACTTCCACTATGGAGGCTGAGTTCGTATCTTGTTTTGAGGCTACCTCACATGGTATATGGATGAAGAGTTTCATTTTTGGGCTTAGAGTTATGGATTCGATTTCTAGGCCATTGAGGATATATTGTGATAATTCAGCTGCTGTTTTTATGGCTAAGAACAACAAAAGTGGTAGTCGAAGTAAACACATCGACATCAAGTATTTAGCCATAAAAGAACGTGTTAAAAAATAATAATAGTGGTTATTGAACACATTAGCACTGAATTGATGATTGCTGATCCTTTGACTAAAGGCATGCCACCATTGAAATTTAAGGATCATGTAGATAGAATGGGACTTGGTTCCTTTATGTGATTTTCGTTGTAAGAACGATGTTATTTCAATGAAACTCTATTTGTAATGTTTTCTCATTTGGTTTTTGTGCACATATTCATTTATTTATTTTTTGAGAAATATCAATAAAGTTTGTACCAAGAATAAACATAGGGCTTGTTCATTAAGATATATGGGCTATTATTAAGAAGCATGATACATTGTGATACATGGAAGATAATACTCACTTTTAGAGGACCTATCGCTATGATTCATGTATTTTGTTTCTTATTATGGTGAATGATAGAGTATATGGACCAAGTGAGAGAATGTTATATTTTTTCTGTTTCGGTTTGGATTTTTTCTGTTTCCAGAATCTTCAGAAAGGATTTTCAAAATTCGAAAATCTTGATAACAACCGGAACATACCCATTATGTGGTCTATATTCATTCCATCCGTTTTGGAACGTTCGTAATCGTTCCGAGATTCTCGCCCATTAAGCGCATATGTTTGAGAATGATTCTTTGATGGAAAGAATCTATAAAAGGGGACGTAGCAATTCGGTTTTGGTACCCTAAGCATGCTTTCTCATTTAGAATCGAAACACACCATCTGCCGAGAGAGAGTAAAGGTTTAGAAGAACCATAAACCCAAAAGAAAAACACTTACCCATAACCTTGAGTGTTGAAAACAACAATGGCGGGAGGTATGTTTTCGATCTAAAATTTTATTTCGCATTTGATCTAATTGCTATTAGGATTGTTGGTAGCTTGTTTAGATCATTAATTTAAATTCAACATGCTGGGGTTGCGAGAGTTCAGATTCGGCGAGGAGACTCCTCTAGCTTGCAGATCGTCGTGATTTCGAAGGTCATCGGTGGTTGCGAGCATCACTCACCCACACAGATCCAGCGGAAGGGAGGGGCTTCGGCAAGCCCGTGACTTCTCCGTCCACCGATTCCAACGTGACATCGAGTCACCTCAGCCAACATCGCAAGCTTTCTGGCGACGACCAGTTCGCGAGTGGTACCACCATGGTAACTCAGATCCAACGGAGGGTTGTTTCCAGATTTGCGCATATCGATCGCCCATGGCCTCCCTATGCCGTCGTCTCTATCGGAAAGTCACCCCCTCTATCCTGGCCTCCGATCCCGTGGCTTGGTGAAGGTGGCTGCTGGTGGGGGAGGGGGGGGGGGGATTTTTTTTTTTTTTTTTAATGTTTTGTAAAATTATAATCTAGTGTGGTTGGTCTTATGATTTTTTGTGTTTCATTTTAATCTCAACCATCAAAGTCAAACATTTTTATCCCTTGGATGAGGTAAAGGGGAGAGGTTTCATTTTAAAATTCCCCTTATGCAAATTATATTATATACAAAGACTTTTGTGAATTTCTAAAGGACAAAAATTAGAAGGGAAATTCTACAGTGGGATAAAGCTACTTTACAATATTGATATGGTACAAATTTTCAATCCTTAGATTATATTTAGACAGTTTAGATTAAAAGTGTGCATCAAAACAATTGTAGGATTAAAACAAATGATTACACTTGAAAAAAAAAAAAAAAGAAAGCTTTGTTCAAAAAAAAAGAAGAAGAAAATAAATCGTTGGCTACTCAAGGTCATCGGAGTCGTTGCCGCTTCTACCGTCAGTTTGAAAGCCGATGCTTCAAACAAGGAATTGTCGGTTTGGAGGTGATAAAAGAGGTCGCCGGTGTTTGGGCGGAGCCATGGAGAAGAGTGTTAGTGCCGTAGTGAGATGTTGTTGCCCATGGGGACAGTTGCGATGTCAGTTGGTGGGCTTCTGGAGGTTGCGAGCATCACCCACCGTGGGTCGTATAGATCTGTTGGAGGCGAGGGGTGTTCGCCGATAGTCTAGATCCAGCACAAGGTTTGCCTTAGTCGCCACTGCAAGCCCACTCCATCACGCAAGCCATTGAGCCCATTCCACTGCGTGAACCATTGAGCGCCCTCCCCCACGCGGCCGTCGAGGCCCTCTGCGTGAGATGTCAGGCTGTCGAGCCCTATCTTCCCTGGTGGTTTGGGAAATTTTGGTTTTCAGTTTTTTTTTTCCTTTTCTTTTCTTTTTTTTTTTTATACGTAATCTAGTATAAAAATACCAAATTTATTTTCATATATTTTTTTAATCCAAGTTGTCCAAAAACATTCCAATGAAGGTAAAGTAGCCCACATTATTGAATTCTTCAAATAAGAAACCACTGGGAAACTGGTTTTGCGCAAAAATAAAAAAAATAAAATAAAATAAAATGAAAAACAGGAATTGAAGTTCATGCGGTGACAAGTTCTGATTGGTCAACGTAGAAAGCTTAGAAAGGACAACACATTGACTTTGTAACATAAGTCGTTGGTCTTTGCCTTGCTTCTCTCTCTCTCTCCACTTCTCTTTCTCTCTCTAAAGTTTTTTGTCTAATTTGGAAAAACCCCATGTGATATTAGAATTGTCCCATCAATGAGTAAAGACTATTTTCATGAAAACCTTCATTTCATTATTTAATAGAATTAGGGACGTTTATTTGGTTTTTTGTTCACTGTTAAGTTAAATACATAAAGTTATTTATTTATTATTATTATTATTTTGTTTGGAAACTTGGTAAAAGTAAATTTTTAATATTTATATCCTGTTTCATAAATTAATTTAACTTTAAGGTCTCGTTTGGAGTTTGAATTCAAATTGTATTTTTTTATCTCAGTTTTTATTTTTTTTTTTGAAATTTTTTTTTATCTTTTCTAAAAAATCAATAAAAATTTTCAACTCAAACTGTATTTTTTCAACTTAAATTCATTCACAAAACGAACACTAATTAAATTATATATATTTTTAAATTTTATCTTTATAAAAAAAATTAAATTTATAATTAATTTTTAAAAAATTAATTCAATTTAATTTGAAAATTTAACTTCAATTAACTTGACAACAGAGGCTTGAATAATAAACTTTGCTAGTTAACCTGAGTCTGCTCTGATTAACTTCTTTGCTAGTTAGCTTCCTTACGACCCACGTGAGCACATTGATTCCGGCTACGTGGAAAGAGTTTTCTAAAAATAAAAACTCAATTTTTTCTTCAATACAATTAACCAAAAAATTAAATTAAAAAAAAAAAAAAAACCCCACACTACCAAAAGCTCTGGACTAGAAAAAGGGGAAAATTTACAAAATGTTCACTGCGACGACCATGCTCACTAGATCGCAGACCGCCGGCGCCATCGTAACCTCGGAATCACCTCTTCATCGTCACCTGCCTCTTTTTCTTTTCAGTTTGAATTGAGTTGCATCTTTTTTTTTTTTCTTTTTTTTAAGAAAAGAAGAGTTGGATCTAGCCAAGGAAGAGTTGGATCGATCTATTGTTTGAAGGAGGAGGAGGAAGAAGAAGAAGAAGGAGTTGGATCTGGACTGAGGTTCTATGTCGTGAAGAAGACTTTAAACTGCATGTTTTTCTCTTACCAAAAAAAAAAAAAAAAAAGTTAAGAAAAATTAGTGACTCTTCATATTCTCATAACTGTTCAAGTAAGTTTGCCTCTCTTTCTTCTTACTTAGTTTCAACTGGCATGACTTTACTTGCTTCTCTCTCTCCTCTTTCTCTCTCTAAGTTTTTTTTTGTCTCCTTTGGAAAAACCCCATTTGATATTAGAATTGTCCCATCATTTTTTATTTGGAATTTGCCGTTTTTTTTTTTTTTTATTAATTTTCTTTTGGAGTTTAATATATGGAGAATTATGCTTTTATTTCTGTGTATCTTTCATCTTTTTAATTCTTTTTAATTTTTTAATTTCTCACAAGTTAAATTTTGGTAATCTTCTAATTCAAGCAATTTGTAAACAAATCAAGAACAGAGTTTGAATCTTGTTCTGTTGCTTTTGTAAGCAGGAAGTCAAACTACTAAATTTTGAGTCAACCAAAGTCAATTTGTTAGCACAGAGCGTTCACTCTAGAATACAAAGGGTGAGGATTGGTTCGGGGGCATTTATATGGCTACGGCCGATGTTCCGTCTTCTTCTTCCACCCCAAATTCGGAGAAATACGATGTATTTCTCAGTTTCCGAGGTGAAGACACTCGTAGGGGATTCACAAGCCATCTTTATGCTGCTTTGCTTAGGAAGCATATTAAAACTTTTAAAGATGACTATGATCTTAAACGAGGAGATGAAATTAAACCCGAGCTTTTAGAAGCAATCGAAAGATCGAAGATTTCTGTCGTCATTTTCTCAGAAAACTATGCTACTTCATCTTGGTGTTTAGCTGAACTAGCCCATATAATTAAATGCCACAAAAATTATCGAAAAAAACCGTTATTCCTGTTTTCTATGACGTCAATCCGAGTCATATACGAAACCAACAAGGAAGTTTTGGAGATGCATTTGTACGGCATGAACAACGGTTCAATAATGACACGCGGGTGCAAGACTGGAGGGAGGCTTTGTGTGAAGCAGCCAATCTTTCAGGGTTTCATTCGACAGCCTCAGAGTTCAGGTTATCTCTATTTACTTTAATATATATGCCTAATGAATTCTTTACATGACTAATTTAGTTTTTGTTCACATTATACGGACTCTTGCTACAAGATAGATGATTTATATATTCAAAAAAGAATTACCACCTAGAAGCTTTTGATCTCTAATTTATTTGGGTAATTTTCCGTTTAGTTTCCAAACTTTGAAATTCTGTCACTTCGGTCTTTATTGGTCCATAACACTAAAATTGACAAATGATTTCTGAAATTTATCCGAGACAAATATTGTAGCTCTAACACATGATAACGAAAAACTTTAAAGAAATTATTACACTAATTGTGAAATATTCAAGTTTTTTAGGGTTTGAAATAATAATAAGCAAGACATTTTAGAATATACGTGTAACTAATTATGTAATATTTTATATTAACGTGGAATTGAAACAGAAGTATATACATTAAATTTAAAAAATCTTTCATTAATTTTAATGTCAGAAACTGAAACTATCAATACAAAAAAGTTTATTGACTAGTTTAACAAAATCAAAAATTGAGGAACTAAAATAGAAACATAGCATTATTCATAACATATGGACAAAAATGGTCTGATCTTTTAGTGGCTCTTTCTAAGAGACGGGAATGTAAATAAGCGTAAATAAGAGGATCGAACCATTTCTTTTTACTATTTTTCAAATTTGATGTCTTGACATTTTTGCTTAGTTGTAATTTATTGTTACTAACTACAGTTTATCCTTTAATATTTTAGGGATGAGTCGGAATTAGTTGAGGTAATTGCTGAAGATATTTTGGGGAAACTGAAGGATGTACCATTGATCGACGATTTTGAGGGCCTTATTGGAATTGAAGGACGCATTGAGAAAATCAAATCGTTGTTAAGTCTCGACTCTCCAAATACTCGTATGGTAGGAATTTGGGGAATAGGTGGTCTTGGAAAGACAACCCTTGCAGAAGTGGTGTTCAATAAACTCTCCGATCAATTTAAGAGACGTTGCTTCCTTGCAGATGTTAGGGAGGAATCAGAGAAAAATGGATTGAGTAACTTGCTGTTGAAGCTAGTTAGGGTATTATTGGAGGATAAGAACATAGAATTGGAAACCAAATCTTTACCACCTTTTGTGAAGGAGAGGCTCCACCGTGCAAAAGTACTTGTTGTGTTAGACGATGTGGATGATTCGGAGCAGCTACAAGTTTTACTTGGTCATCATCGTCACAGGTTTTGTGACGGTAGTCGAATTATTATCACAACAAGGAATAAAGAAGTGCTTAAGCATGTTGAAGTTGATGAAACATACGAGGTTGCCAAATTGAGTGATGATGAAGCTATTCGGCTTTTTGAGTTGACAGCTTTTAGAGGAAACTCTCAAGCACCGTCGACTTATCACAAGCTAATAGACGAGGTGGTAAAATATGCTGGAGGCATCCCTCTGGTTATAAAGCTTTTGGCTTCTCAGCTTCGCTCAATTCAACCCGAGGGCATAAGCTGGCAACCAATTCTGAATGTGCTGAAACAAAATTGCCGTGGAAATATCGAGAAGATATTAAGAATAAGTTATGATGGACTAAACGATGAGGAGAAGGCTATGTTTCTTGATATTGCGTGTTTCTTTAAAGGGAGGGACAGAGATTTTGTAGAAGGTATATTAGATGGTTGTGGCTCAGCACGTATACGCATGAATAATCTCATTGATAAGTCTCTCATAACCATCAAGCCCTCTCATAATAGATTCTGGTATGGACTTCTACTAGAGATGGGTCAGAGGATTGTACCCCCAGATAATAGCATCTGGATGCATGATTTGCTACAAGAGATGGGTCAGAAGATTGTACGTCAAAAATCAAAAGAGAAACTTGGAAAATGCAGTAGGTTGTGGATAGCGGAAGATGCATATCGTGTCCTGAACAACAATCTGGTAAGGGTAAAAATATATAAATGTTGAAGTAATTTGTTAAAATGTTCCATAAACTTACATTAGGGAAAAAAAAAAAAAAATCAACGTTAAAAATAGTTTCCTAATTAGTAGTTAATTAATAAAAGCTTTGATGTTCTTCCTCTTACGTTCTTCTGTTTTGTTGGAATTTTTATGCTTTATCTCCATCTAAACTTTTTTTCTTGAATCATGTTAGGGGACTGAAAAAATTGAAGGAATATTCTTGGACCTATCTAAAATTAAAAACGACCTACACTTGAGGCCTGACGTCTTCCACAACATTTGTAATTTGAGGTTACTCATGATTTATCCCTGTCCAGGTAGATTAAAACTTAATCAAGATCTTCAATTCCTTCCTCATTCGCTTAGGTATATTTACTGGCCTATGTATCCTTCAAAGTGTTTGCCATCAAATTTTGAGCCAAGTAATCTTGTCGAGCTTCACATGCCATTTAGCAAACTTGAGCAACTTTGGGACGGAGTTCAGGTATGGCATATGTTTACTAATTTGCTGTATCCTTTATTTATAAAATAATAATCTATGAGATCTCTCTTGGTTATTCTTTTTTCTTTTTTCTTTTTTTCTTTTTTCTTTCAGGACCTTGACAAATTAAAATGTATTATTCTCAGTAAGTCAGTCAAGTTGAAACAAATTCCGGATCTTTCTCGTGCTCCAAATCTTGAAATAATATATCTCCAATATTGCACAAGCTTGGTTAAAGTTCCTTGGAATACTTTGCGAAGTAACAGGCTTATTGATCTCGATTTGAGAGGCTGCAGCAAAGTTACAGCTCTTCCAGAGAACATATCCCGGGGTCTAGTGTCGTTAAATTTAGATTCAACCGAAACACAGTCTTTGCCCTTGTCAATTGGTTCTCTTGAAAATCTGTCTCAACTAAATCTCAACAACTACAAATCCCGTTCGAATATTCCTAGCAGTATACATAAGCTGAAGTCTTTGAAATATCTTGGACTAGCTCGGTGCTCTTTTCTTGATGAGTTTCCTGTACCGCTTCCATGTAATCTTGAAATGTTAGATTTGAGTTGGACGGCAATAAAAGAAATTCCCTCTTCATCAATTGAGGATTGCCCTGGTCTCCAGGAAATTAACTTGCAGGGTTGCAAAATTATTGAGAGTGTACCAAGCAATATTTTTGAGTTCCGGTCTCTCAGGAAACTTTATCTTGACGATTGCTCAAATCTGAAGAGTCTCCCAGAAATCTCAAAGCCTATGAAGAGTTTAGAATATCTTGGATTAGCCTACACAGGGATTAGACAACTACCCTCGTCGATTGGAAATCTTATTGGTATTAAAGAACTCAACCTGAAGAATTGTGCAAATCTTGAATCAATCCCAGACAGCATCTATAATTTGACTCGTCTTGAAACTCTTGAGCTTTCTAACTGTGGAAAATTAGAAAATGTACCTCCACCAATTGGTTTTTGCTATTCAGGTATTGAATATCTTGAGCTTAGTGATTTGAATATATCAGAGATCCCTCCAGGCATTGTAGAACTGTATAAGCTGAAGCATCTTATCATTGGAAACTGTAAGAACCTTCGATCTATACCAGAACTTCCGTTGTCTCTAAATATTCTTAATGCAAGCGGATGCACGTCATTGGAGAGGGTGTCGAGCTCTAAGAGAGTACTCAGACAATTGTTTCAGGCTCGGCATAGGTTCCACACTAATGGGGTAACGGTGGATTACCTGAATTTCTTTGGGTGCTTGAAAATGGATCAAAATTCACGGGATGAAATTTCAAGTGATTACCAACTGAGAGTTTTGGCCAAAGCAATACAGCATAAACTTTATCGAGTATGCCTCTTTATTTGGTGTATTGTTATTATTTGAATGTCTAATTTTAATACATTAGTTCCAATACAAATAATTGGTGTCCTTTTTTAACAGGGATTTGACTCCACGGTTGTGTGTTATCCGGGAAATGAGATTCCGAAGTGGTTCGACTATCAATCTGAGGGCTCTTCATATACCATCCCGCTCACTCCACAATGGAATAATGCCAACTTCTTGGGTTTCGCATTTTGCCTTGTTATCGATGAGAAAGCTTACAAGGAATTTTCTACTTGTAGTGTTGGTTATCGCGACTTTGAGTGTAATTTTAATTTTAGAATCAGAGATACTGAAGAGGTCAACAGTTTTAAATGGTCGTTTTCAAACCTCACACTACAATTTCTAGCAGGATTAGACCCAACTTTTTATTCAGATCACGTGTTCTTGTGCTATCAACATCAGGGCTACAATGATTGTCACGATGCAGTAGAGGTCTCCCTCGAGTTTTCATTTGTTAATGAGATCGGTCACCGTGTCTATTCTTCCATGAAAAAAGTGAAACAGTGCGGTATCCACATGCTTTATCGAGACGATCTAAAGGATTTGGAAATCGACTACGAATGTGATGTTGTGCGTGATCCCTTTCTCACTTTGATTTTTTTTTTTTTGGGATTTTTAAAATTTAGTTTTGCTCATTTGTTTGACTAGATATTGATCGGTTTTTTGTTAGCTTAATGGTTTTTGTCAACACTTGATATCAGGAAATAGATGCTACGCATGAAGAGTTTGAGCCAAATGAAGATGAAACCACCCATGCAGATGAATTACGTCTTAAGAAAATTGAACATTCAAATTAACACTGACCACTCACACAAGATATTTGATAGGTACAAAAATCCTCTTCCCACTTTTTATTATATTTCTTTTTAATTTATTTATTTTCTTTTTGGTAAGAATAGGGGTCAAACAACAAATAAGGTAAGGGGGTAAAATATGGGCCCGTTTGATATTGTTTCCATAATATTTTGAAAAGGTATCTCAAAGTTTTCAACAAAACTGTTTTGGAAATGATTATGAAATAATTTTTATTTTGCACCAAGTCAGAAAATAGAAATGAAAATAAAAAATCATTTTTTTTGTTAAGGAATAAAAAATTAAATTAAAGTTGTTTTTCCATGTTTGTTTTTTCATTTTTTTAAAGTTTACACAATTAACAAACATTTTAGCAAACATGCCTAAACATAATTTTACTTTTTCTTATATGCAATCCAATTACTTTAGAAACAATATCAAACATAACTTCCAAACATAGTTCAAAATCTTTTTCCAAATATTTTCATTTCTATTCCATGTACAAAACAAAGTCATTCCCAAAAAGCTCTCGAATGGGCCCATGACTATATGTTACTTAGTTTGTCCTATTTTTCACCTGAACAGTCTGTGTTTCTTTCATTATTTTTTAAAAAAGTAAAATCTGTTTAGGAATATGTACTAGAATACGATACATATTTGTAAGAAAATTTTGGTAAATAACAATTTTTGAACACTTATTTAGATAAATGACCAAATTTTTTTAATTCAGAAAATAGTTGTTAATTAGTGATTTATCATTATCATTATCAGTAAGTAAAAGATACATATTAATATTGGTTAAATCAGTGAATGATTGCTTGCATGATCATTTTTTTTTCTAATTTTTAAAAACAATCATTTTTCCGATTTTACAAAATTTCAATTAGAAAAAAAAAAAGGTCATTTACCCATGTTTCCTAATTTTCGAACAAACAGGTATCGATAGACGAATGAAGGCATAGGTAACGGAATGGATGATGAGCTGGGTATATTGTAGGCTACTTGGTGGGTGCAGTAGAGCTGAGTGAGAAATCGCAATGGCTTTTTTTTTTTTTTTTTTTTTTTTTTTTTTTTTAACTTCAAATATTGGATTTATTACTTGTTTTGGGAGTACTTGACAGACCTTCATACAGGAGCTTGATTGCTTGTCGTTTGGCCCACTAGGCACTCTAGGGTCGTTTTTCCTTTACTTAAAATAAAGTGGGTTGTCGTTTGCTTAATAACTCTGTCATTTCTGTCGTTTGTGTACTAGATAGAGCATTCCGTGGTGTGTGTGGAAAGAGGGTACTCTGGTGTGTGTTTAATGACTTTGCTCTTATATGTTCATTTGTACTCAGTTGAGAAAATAATTAGTTGAACAACAATATAAAAAATATTGGAAATTGACATAAAAATTCGTTGATTTATCAATAATACCGAGAATTGGAAAATAAGATGAGTAAATACTCGAAATTTCATTCAACATAATTTTGTTTTCAATACAAGAGGATGATCTTAATTATGGGACAAAGTACAATGGAAAACTAAGGCAAAACAACCTAATATTATTTATAAAAAAATAAAAAAAATAAAAAAATAAAACTTTTTGAAAAAGGAAAATTGTTAACGGGAAACATAAATTCAAACTATAAAATTCAAGGATTGAAGAAACAAAATTGGAATTAAAAACCGAAATCTCTAAGTCGACTTATTACATAAAAAAATAAAAAATAAAAAATAAAAGTAGAAAAAACAACTTTTGAAAGTCTAAAAGTTGAAATTTGACCGAAAAGCGACAAACATTGTGACAGAGCGACAAGTATTACTCATTAGTCCATTTCCACACTCAAAAAAAAAAAAAAAAAAAAAAAAAAAACTACTACTTTTTCGTCAAAATCTAACAACATAAATATACCTTATGCAAAACGGAAAATTACCTTATTTGGTCTTGGAGTGGTCCCAACATGATATGAATGCCGAATATTGCTTCACCGCATCAATATCCCATGAGTTTTGGGTTTTTTTTTTAATTAAAATTTTTAATTTGTTATTGTTAGTATTATTATTTGAGAATTCACTAACTCGCTGTGATTCAAATTATTGAAGAGGAAATTGCAGAGGTGACACAAATCTCTGTTTAATATTTTGTTTTAAGGGAGAAGAAGAATAATGGGCTCAAATTTGGCGCAACCTTACACATTCTCACCACAATAGTTTGGTTGCACAAGTCCAAGCCCTTTTGCTATATATAAGTAGTACATGTTTTATATCCATCGATATTATTCTTTAAAGATTATTTCTATTTAAAATAATTAAAAATATCGAAGAACTAATGAGGAGTGAAATGACATTGTTAAAAGTTTCGACTTTACGTTATGTTTAATCATGGAACTTTTGGATCTGTTTCTTTGTTTTAGGACTATCAAATCAAAGTATCTAATATCCATGTATGTTCTTTTGTTAAGAACAAATTATTGATCCAAAAAACTGAAAAAAAAAGGGTACAAAAAGCTTTAAAAAAATCCCCGGTTACCCATTGTATACTACCTGGTGATTCACTGTATAATCAAAACCGAAGCAAACCGACCAAAACAATCCAATCTTGCACGGTTGAAAAAACAATCAAATCTGTCTTGATCGGCTCGGTTGCCAGTTTCACTTTTGAGGCAAAGATAATTGAATAGAATTAAAAGAAAGCTAATGAATTAGTTTCATTAGAAATTTACAAAGAGGAAATTTATTAACACCCATTTATCTACTCTTCCAACAATTTTTGTAATTAATTTTGTTCTTATAAAATTGCCTATTCATAGAACTAGTGTGAAGGACAACATATTCTAAAATTATTCTTCACACACCTTCTTCTAAGAATTAAAAAATAAAAACAAAATTTACAATACGTTATCACATTGACATAATGAACAGAACAAAATTACATTCTAACTTCCAAAAGTGTTACAAACTTTGAAACAGATCATTATGTTTTGTTATGTTTTATTTTCTTAATCTATTTTGTTTTTTCATTATAATTAAGATGTAATAATCGTGGTTTGTTTAATTTGTTCTCCCCAAACTGTTTAGTTTGATGATATCAGTTTCACTTTTTTTTTTTTAATTTTATTTTGTATAATCCTGGAAATATCTTGTACTATCTCGGTGCTCATATCTTGACGAGTTTCCTGTACTGCTTCCAAGGAATCTCGAGACGTTAAATTTGAGTTGGACGGCAGTAAAAGAAATTCCCTCTTCCTTAATTGAGGATTGCCCTGGTCTCCAGGGTATATATTTGAATGGTTGCAAACGGATTGATAATGTACCAAGCAATATTTTTGAGTTCCGATCTCTTAGTGATCTTTATCTTGACGATTGCTCAAATATGAAGAGTCTCCCAGAAATCTCAAAGCCGCTGAAAAGTTTAGGATATCTTGGATTAGCCGGCACAAGGATTATACAACTACCCCCGTCGATTGGAAATCTTATCGGTATTAAAGAACTAAACCTGAAGAATTGTGCAAATCTTGAGTTAATCGCACACAACATCTATAATTTGACTCGTCTTGAAACTCTTGAGCTTTCTAACTGTTGGAAAATAGAAAATGTACCTCCACCAATTGGTTTCCACTATTCGGGTATTTAATATCTTGAGCTCAGTGATTTGAATATATCAGAGATCCCTCCAGGCATTGGAGGACTGCATAAGCTGAAGCATCTTATCATTGGAAACTGTAAGAACCTTCAGTCTATACCAGAGCTTCCATTGTCTCTAAAAATTCTTGAGGGAAGGGGATGCATGTCAATGGAGAGGGTGTCGAGTTCTAAGAGAATACTCTGACAATGGTTTCGGGCTCGGCATAGGTTCCACACTAATGGGGGGTAACAGTGGATTACTAGAATTTCTTTGAGTGCTTGAAAATGGATCAAAATTCACGGGACGAAATTTCAAGTGATTACGTTGAGAGTTTTCAATACAGTATAAACTTTATCGAGTACGTCTCTTAATCTGGTGTATTGTTATTAATTGAATGTCTAATTTTTCATACATTAGTTCCAGTAAAAATAATTAGTGTCCTTTTTTAACAAAGATGTGACTCCACAGTTGTGTGTTTTCCAAGAAATGAGATTTTGAAGTGGTTCGATTATCAATTTGAGGGATCTTCGTATACTATCGCGCTCACTCCACAATGGAAAAATGACAATTCTTGGGTTTCGCATTCTGCCCTGTTATTGATGGGAAAGCTTACAAGGAATTTTTTACTTCTAGTGTTGGTTCTTGCGAACTTAACTGTAAATTCAATTTTAGAATCAAAGATACTGAAGAAGTCCATAGTTTTTATTGGTCGTTTAATGTCGCACGACAATTCAGATCAGTCCCAACTTTTAATTCAGATAATTTGTTCTTGTGGTATCAATATCAGGACTACAATGATTGTCTCATGCAGGTTCCCTTGAGTTTTTATTTGATAAATACCCTCGTAAGATTGGTTACAGTATTGAGTCTTCCACGAAAGAAGTGAAATGCTATGGTATCCACATGTTTTTATCACAACGATCTAAAGGATTTGGGTTTGATCGACTACAAATATGACATTGTGCGTGGTCCCTTTTTCATTTGGATTTTATTTTTATTGTTTTAATTTAGTTTTGCTCATTTGCTTGACTTGTTATTGATCAATTTGCCGAATTTTTTGTGATCTTAATGCTTTTTCGCAACACTTGATATCAGGAAATAGATGCTACATGTAAAGAGTCTAAGCCGAATGACGATGAAACCACCGATAAAGTTGAAGAGTTTGAGCCAAGTGAAGATGAAACCACCGATGCAGATGAACCACATCCTAAGAAAATCAAACATTCAAATTAACCTTAACCACTCACCCAAGATCTATAATAGGAACAAAATTCCCTCTTCCACTTAGTATTAAATTTTTATTTTTTTATCTTCTTTTTGGTAAGAATGTGGGGCCAAATAGAAAATGAGGTTAAGTAGGGGGAATATGAACTATTTGTTACTTGATTTGCGCTACTTTTCACATTGACAGTCTGTGTTTCTTCCATTATTTTTTTAAAAATAAAATAAGTTAAAAAATATGTACTAGAATACGATAGATTTCTAGGAAAAATTTATTAAATACACATTTTTTGAACACTTATTTAAATAAATGACCGATTTTTTTAATTAAGAAAATGGTTGCTAATTAGTGAAAGATACACATTAATATTGGTTATATTAGTAGTTGACTACCTGCTTGACCATATTTTTTCTTATTTAAAAAAAAATAATTATTCTAATTTTACAAAATTTCGATCAGAAAAATTAAAAAAAAGGGGCCATTTAGCCACATTTCCTAATTTTCTAATATGCAGGAATGGATGATGAGCTGAGTATATTGTAGGCAACTTGGTGGGTGCAGTAGAGCTGAGTGTGGAATCGCAATGCTTTTTTTCTTCAAATATTGTAGGCACTCTGGTGTCATTTGTCCTTTACTTAAATAAAGTGGATTGTCGTTTGCTTTATAACTCTGTCTTTTCTGTCGTTTGTGTACTATAGTTAGAGCATTAGACGATGTTACTCTTCAGTGTGTTGTTTAATGCATGGAAAGAGAGTCTGGTGTGTGTTTTGTGACTCTGTTCTTAAATGTTCTTTTTTACTCAATTGAGAAACTAATTAGCTGAACATCAATATAAAGATTGTGATTTGAGATTTGTTCTTCATATGTTGTATATATATACACTGTGGATTTTTGCATGTGGGCTACATTGTGGATCGAAGAATGGCATATGTGGTAAAACACCTCTGTTTTTCGAGACGAACAGATTAAAAAAAATATCTAATGTACTGGAAGAGAATGGTAGAAAATAAGAATAATAAAACAAAAAGATAAATATTAGTTAATATTTTGATTGACATCGAGTGTCACAAACTCCGCTTTAATATCCATTCATTCCATAGAATACCAAGAATTGGAAAAAGTATGAGTAAATACGCAATACATAATTCAACATAATCTGATTTTCATTACAAGAATGCGTCCTTATTTCCAGGACAAAATACAAACAAAAAAACTGAGGCAAAACATAGTATTAACTTATACGAGATATGAAAGTAGTACAACATAGCATTGCACTATTTTTAACTTGTAACGGAGTGCTCCCCTAAAATATATATAATAAAAAAAAAAAGCATGGAGTCTTAATAAGACGTACCCTCGAATCATTCCAACAATAGTTCCTCAACTCCCTTCTCTCACGACTATTCATCTTTTAATTACTATTATATTTTTAGATTAATTTTATTTTTGGTCACTTTTAGTCTTAAATTTCATAACGTCTTAGAATCAGTCTTATCAATAAAAAAAAAATTTCTAGTGCGCCGTGGTGCCTAAGATTTTTCTATAACTAACCTGTAGGTAAAGTATCAAGAATGGCAATAAAATAAATAAATAAATAGAAAAAATGCGCAGATGAATAGGTCTCTCAGTTTGTCCTTTGGCAGATATTAGTATATATGTTTATATATACGAGAGTTCTATTATATATATATATATATATATATATATATCTACATATGTGTGTGAGTGGGAACATTTAAAATGAAACTTCGTAGATAAAGTTAATGTTAAACGCCAACGACGTGGTTTCTACTGTATACTGCCAAGGCATTAGTTGACGTTATTTCGAAAAACGCGTCATATGATGGAGAAGAAAGAGGAAGAGCAAAAAATAATGATTTAAAGAGATGTAAAACCTGACTTTAGGTAAAATTCATAATTGATTAATTGAAATATGCACGTCTTAAAATAGAGAGGATTTTCTCTTTGTTGGCACTCTTATAATAATCTCCTTGCGTTTATTGGCACCCTGAATTTTACTTTTCCTACTAATTTTTTAAAACCACCTAATAATTAATTTTAGAATTAAAAAATTGGGGGTTCTATGGCCACCCCTGCTCACTTTTTCCGCACTATGATTTAATGAATTTGTATTATTCTTTATTTATCCATAATTAAATTACTTTTAAGGACAAAAAAATGGTCAAAGATATATATACTTTTCCACGTACCTCATTTAAAAATTAAAAAAAAGATTGAAATATCCTTTTTTAAATATAATACAAAATGCTCAACCTCAATGAACAATAAATAGAAGAAGAATGGACTCCAATAAAGAGAAGATAGTAATTGTTTATTGACATCCCCAATTTTCTAATTTTAATTGGTACGTGGTTTAAGTACAATTTAATTTAAGGGCATTTTTGTAATAATAAGAGGTGAGTAGAAAGAATAGCTAAATTTTTTAAATTTAATTAGAAGGTGGTTTAAGTAGGTATATCAGAAAAGTATACAAGCTGGTGTCAATAGACCCATTCTAAAAAATTACTTGTTTCACCATTTGATTTTCTCAAAAAACCATTTTAAATAAATTATTATTATTATTATTATTTTTAGTTCCCCTTATTATACAGTTTTTTTCCTTTTTTTTTTCCCCACGAGATTTCCAACTAGTTAAAATTTAGTCATAATTGTCACTAAGGGTTATATATTTTATATTTTTAATTAGAGGTAAATTCCAATCTTGTACATAAACTATTTGCGATATTATTAGGTCCTATACTTAATTCTCTCCTACAGCCCGATATTTAAAAATAATAATAATAAAACGAAGGATAACCGATGTATATTGAAAAAAATATATATATATATATATATATATATATATACATACATCTTTCACTAGAATAGGAATTCATATAATTTTTAGACCACTATAGAGGATCATATGGAATTTTTGAAATCTTGTGTTTGTACTCTAACAAATCCTTTTGTCTCTTTAATTAAAATATTTAGTTTCTTCACTTTTTCAAATTATATCTATACTAGATACTAAAGGAGAAGGGAGATTTACTGTAGTTTTTACAGTAAATCACAGTGCTTCTCCCTTTTTTTTTTTTTTTTTTTTTTTTTTTTTTTTCGTTTTCGCAGTTCGTGCTACAGTAATGCACAGCCCATGATAGTGTATTTACGGTTTTGCCCTTAGGCCCCTCTAATACGGGCACAGTAAATGGACGAGCTTGCCCTCAAGCTCTCTTTCTCTCTTCTCTTTTCTTCGCACCGCCCATTATGTGTTGCAACTCTCTCTCTAATTTTTGGGTTTTCCCTCTCTCTCTCTCTACCGTTCCCTCTCTCTGTCTCTCCTTCTTCCTACTTCTTTTGGTTCTTCCTCTCTCTCTACTGCTCTACATCTCTTTCTTTTCTTCTTCTTTGAATTTTTGAGTTCCAAATCCTATTTTCCCCTTTCTCTTCTTCCTTTCATTGCCGATTAAAAATACCACCAAAACCAGATAAGCAAAGAGAGGGAGGGAGAGGGGAGTGAAAGGGAGTTGCCGGAGAGGGGAGTGAAAGGGAGTTGCCGAAGGGGGAGGGGAGAGAAACAGAGCCGCGCCGCCGAGCCTTTCTCCCCCGGCCGCCGCGTCTCGATCTGGGTCTCCCTCGCGTCTCTTCTGGCACCGGCAAGCTCTCGCCGGCCGCCCCCGGCGGCGTCTTGATCTGGGTCCCCACGGGCGTCTCGATGCCAGCGAGCTCTGGCCCCCCATCTCCCGCCGTGGAGTCTCGATCTCTGTCCACACCCCCCCCCCCCAACCCCGTGGCCGCTTCTTGATCTGGGTCTTCCCTCCGGCGGTCTTTCGGCCTCCCAACCACCCCCCCCTCCCCCCCCCCCCCCTCGCTTCTCGATCTGGGAGCCGCCGCCGAGCTCGGACCTCAAAATCCAGCTCTCAGCCCCGATGGAACCAACCCCCCTTTCCCCAAACCGAATCTTTTGGGTTTTTTTTTTTTTTTTTTGATTCGTGCAAGTGCAGGTTTTCAGTTGTTGTTTGCTTTGATTTTTTCCTTCCTTTTTTTTTCCCTATTACCCGGAGAGTTTTTTTTTTAATATATGTTGTAATATTTAAATTTATTATAAGAATTTATGTGTTTAAATCGTTTTATGATTATAAATTATTGTAATTTTAATTGTCTGGTTTAAATTTTTTAATTATGTAATTCCATAGTTTTTATTTGTAATGATAAATATTTTTTCCCTGAATAATATTTAATGGTTAATTAGCATAATTTAATTTATTTATTATTTGATTTAGTTAATGCAAGTTTTTATTAAAGAGAATGAATCTGTCAAAAAATGGAGGTGTCCAAAAAAATAAAAAAGTAGCAGTACTTAACAATTTAGTGAATTAGGATTTTTTATTAATGTATATTAAATTTTTTATTAAGTATAAATTTGTATTTTATTTAAGAACATAACTAAACATAATTTATTGGTTATTTAATTAAATAAATCTAAGTTCTCATAAAAAAAGAAAAAAAGTTAAAATTGTTATATACTAGGAATAAATAAATCTTGAGCCAAAATTGTTTTGCCATTCGTACGGAATGGTATAGTTAAAACAAATGATAAAAAGTTTGTAGTTACAAATAAATATATATTAAGAAAGTTAAAATAATTTACTTCAATTAATTTTAAATACGTAGAATAACACTACATGAGTAAAACAATATATAGAAATTACAAAATACTCAATTGAAAAAAATTTAGAGGTAAAAAAAAAAAAACATATAGGAAGTACAAAGTACTCAACTCAAAAAAATTTACTGCGCCAAAAAAAAAAAAAGAGTTAACATAATAAAAAAAATTAATTTAACAAGTAAATTAAATTTTTTAATAAAACAATATCATATATACCAACAAAAAAAAAACTAAGTAAATTAAACTATAAATTAAAGAGTAATATTTAAATCAATTAATTTTACGTAAAATAAAATTGCATAAAGAAAATAATATTTAGAAATTATGAAATGTTAAATTTTAAAAAAATTTACATAGAAATAAAAAAGAACTGAATTAACTTATTTAAAAATTAAATTAACATAATTAAATTATAATATCAAAAAATTAAAAGGGTAATTAAAAATTTAAATTAAAAAATATCTAATGAAAATTTGTAAATATAAAATTAGAATAAGATTGGTATATATAAATTTTTTCCCTTCTTTTTTTTTTTTCTTTTTTTCCTCCCTGTGATAAGTTTTTATTTTAGAAAAAATATATTTATAATAATCGTAACTAAGTTATAATAGATGTTGTATATAAATATTTTTTTAAAATTAGATTTATTAAATATGTAATATATTTTTATATTTATTTATTAAGTAGATTATTGTAAATGTTGTATATTAATATTATTCTTTAAAATTAGATTTATTAAATATCAAATATATTTTTGCATTTATTTATAAATTTAATTAGTTTTTTATATATTTTTTTAACTATCTTTATTTAAGTTATTAAATTTTTTTTATTAATAATATTGTCATTTTGATTTTGCATATTCACTATTATTAAGAAAGATTTTAAGAATAATTATACTAATTATAATTATAATATTTAACTTAACAATTTATTTTTATTATATAATATTCAATTTTTTTATCTATTTTTTTCTTTCTTCCCCGTGCAACGCACGAGTATTAACCTCGTAATATACTAAAAGGATGCAAAGTTTTACTATTCACTGTACAGTACTCTACAGTAAACTTTTAGTTTTTTTTTTTCACGGTTTTGTTACAGTAATCTACAGTAACAAACAGTAATTGTACAGTAAAATGACGCTTTTGTCCTTCAAACTCACTGCATTTTCCCTTGATGCATAGTGAGTTACCGTATTTACCCCTTCTATACAGTTATTTACTCCTGCCCCTACAGTAGAATGACCGTTTTGCCCTTCGGAATTACACTCCGGTTTGTTGTGTGTGCAGTGTTTGGACTCTTTTACCCTTATAACCCTACAATGTCTTTTCTTTCTTTCTCTGTCTTTGCCGACTCTTTATTTGAGATTTTTCTTTCTCTCTCAAGCTTCCTTTCTCTCTCCACTATTCATCTTCTCTTTCTTCACAATTCCTTTTCTTCGCTTCTTTCCTCTACCGTGCATGCTCATTTTTTTTTCTAATGCAAATATGTTTTTGGTTTTTTTATTTAGTTTAAAGCATTTTTGCTTTGATTTTTTTCCCTCTTCCTAATCTGTGTTTTGTATTTTTTTTCCCCTTAATATTGTTTTTTGGTTTTTATTTATTTATTTATTTTGCACCTTCAATATTGGGAGAGATTTTGGGGAGAAATGAAGATTCTGATCTATTGTTGTATTGTGTTTTTGCATATTTTACATTTTTTTTTTTAACGATTTCTTACTTTAAATTTTGTATATTTTATTTCAAATTTTTTTTTGCTTTCTTTGTTTTTTTTTTTTTTTTTTTTGTCTTTTTTTCCTTCTGTTTTGTTTTTTGACAACCGCTTTTTTTTTTTTGTTGGATTCTGCATGCATTTTTTTTTTGGACTTTTTTTGTTTGTTTTGTTTTATATTTTAAAAATCATTTTTCTTTTGTTTTTTGCATGTATATAATATGATAAAACTTTGATTTTTTTTTTTTGGGTTTTTGGTAAAAACAGCAAAAAAATGAATAAATGGGATATATATTTTACTTTATTATGATTTTTTTTTAGGGTTAGTGTTTCCCCGTTCTTTTGAGTGTAAAGTTTTTTTTTTTTTTTTAATTTTTGTTTTAATTTTTTTTTCTTTCAATCAGTGTGAGTAGAGAAGAATTTTTTATTTTTTTCCTTTTGTTTTCGTCTTTATTATTTTTAATACTATTGTTATTTTGATTTTGCATCTTTACTATTGGGAGAGATTTTGGGAACAAATGAAGAGTTGAAACAATCGAAAAAAAAATAGGGCATGTTTTTTGTTTTTTGCTTTTGTTTAATTATTTTGTTTGAAAAAAATTTATATTGATTTTGATTTTCAGTATTTGTTGATTTGTTTTTCTAGGTTATAATGACAATGATTGAAGATACTTGTGTTCGGACTATGAAGAAAAATGTTGAAGACCTGTTTTTTTGTTTTCTCTGTATTACATTTTGTGGTTTTGTAATTTTTCTACCCCAGGTAAATTTTCTTTTTTGTTTCTGTATTTATGATTGCATGTCGTTTTGGAAGTTTATGCTTTGATTTTTAAATCGTTTTTTTTTTTTTTCTATTTCATTATGATATTGTTATTTTGAATTTTGTTGCATTATATGTGTGATTTTATTTTATGTACAGATTGTATTGTTTAGCTATGCTTGGATGAATAGTTGACTTAATGTTTTTAAACTAGGATTCTTTATTCTGTGATTTTTTTAGTTGTTAATTTTTTGTAAATGCAACTCTATCTTTTTGCTAATCTGTTTCAGACATTTAATATAACTGAATCAGTTTTTCCTTATCTGTAACTCAGTTAGTCACTGACATCTTTTATCCTTTTTGGACATATTATCCGTTTTGTTGGATTTTTGTAGTATTTAGTCACAACTAAACCAATTTTTACAATTTTTTACTGTTCAAGCTTGCAGTCATTCAATTATGCTTTGCATTTGCAGCTTTTGTCTTGAGATTATCTGTTGTGTTTTTGGTCCTCCGTACGTGCTATTTAATGTTCATAAATCATCTTCTGTGATCTGCAAATATAATGATTCTGTAATTTTGATACTTATTGTGAAATATGTTCGGTTTTCTTTCACTTTTTACACATGTAACTCTGTTATTGATATTTTTAAATTATATTTAATGATTTTTCATTTGCTAATTTGTTATAATTTTGATATTTACTCATAATTATCTGTTTTTTTTTTTCGGAATTATATATAATTCCAGATTATGTATTTTTCCGTTTCATAAAAAAATTCCTTTTTTGTTTATTTTTTATCTTATCTACTAGAGTATTCTGTTATAAATAAAGTATTTGTTTATTTATTATCTTATTCTTATCTTCAACTATTCATGTTTCTTCTATATTTCGTGTTGTACTCTGTTTTCACTCTTTATTAATTCTCACCTAAAATCCTTTATTGCTTCGTTTGTTACCATCTGATAACCGACTATTCTCTTTTTATTCTTTCTTAATTGCTACCAAACACTTTTTAATACAATTTTCACTCCTTCTTGAGCCTCGGTTGCTTTTGGCTGTTATCTTTCCGTGGTGAAGTAGTTTTTAATCAAGGTACTTTTTTTATTTATGTCTTCTATTTGTTATTAATGATTGATATTTATTATTTGTTATTAATGGTTGAGTTGCTTTATTATTTATTAACAGTAATATTATCTACTGTTGATGGTTGGTTTCTTCTGTTATGATGATTATGTTAAAATTAATACTATTTGGTTTTTATGATTTGTTATTAATGTTGTTATGATTTATATGTATCATAGTTTTCTGTTTTTTTTTTGTATCAATCTTAGAAAAAAAAGGTTATTTTTTTTGCTTAATATTATTAATTTTGTTGTTGTGTTTTGTTCATATTTTGTTTTTTTGATCTCCATTTGTTTTATATGTTGGTTTTGTTTTGTTTTTGTTTTGTTTTTGTTTTTTTTTTATATTGTTACGTTTTTGTTTTGTAACTGTTAATGAATGTTTTTTTTTTTCCTTGTTTAGTTCAATATAAATGTTTGGTTTATTTATTTATTTATTTTTTTTTATGAGTATGATCTTTTGGTATGTGTGATGATTTCATATTTGTTTTGTTTGTTGTTTCTATATTTCTTGAATGTTTTTCCTCTTTTCACTATAATTTTACCGTACTTGACTATTATTTTGATTAATGTTCTTTATACAATATTATTATTTTATTTTATAACTTTACTTTACTTTATTACTCTATAATTATTATTATTATTACTTTACTTGACTATATACTGAAACAAAAAGTGTGGTTATTGTTTTTTCAATAGCATGTTAACATTTTAATAGTTATTATTATTGTTATGTATTATAATAGATGGGTTTAACTTTTATATTGTTTTTTGTTTCTGTTATTTTCACTATTTTTTCTTTACTGAAAAATTTAACATATATTTTTATTTCTTTATTTTCTTTTAGTAACATGTGTTAGTTAGCTATTGAGTATGATTTGGCAGTTTTTATTGTTGCTTTGAGTGTTTGGGATTTACATACATTTTGATTTTTTATAATCTATTCTTTGCATACTAATATCTATTATATTTTTTTTGCCTATATTATTTTTATCTTCTGTTACCAGTTTTTTCTTTTTTTCTTTTTTTCTTTTTTCGTTTTTTAGTTTTTTTATTGTAAACATTTACTGGAAAAAAATTTATTTATATAATCCAAACATTTCACCTGGTAGCTAAAAACAATGTCGAACTATATTCCAATTATTGTTAATGCATTTTGTTAACGAAAAAAAGGGGATCTGAGCTTGCTATTAAAAATTCCTTATATTAATAATATGTATTTTTTATATTTTAGTATATGTTATTAGCATATTTGAAGTTGATAATTTTTGAACGGTTATTGTTGTTTTATTTTGGTTCCAGATACTTCCTTAAAAAAAATTTCACAGAAAAAAAAAATTTTAAATGTTAAATTGTATGTTTAATTTGGTATATATGATTTAATTTATTTTGAATGTTTATTTTTGAATTTTCGTTGTTTACATTTTTTTTCAGTTTTTATTACTTGCTTTTTTTTTTTCTCTTTGTAAAAATTTATTTATTTTTAATGTTTTTTTTTACTACCCGGGGTATTTTTTTTTAATTGAAATATATGAATTTGTCGTAATAATCTTGGTATGTAAATATTTGTACAATATGAAGAGGTTATACATTTAATTGTATTATTTTTTTTTGTTTTATTATGTCATTATTATTTTTTCATTTCTTTATTTTCATAATTGAAATATATTAATTTGTTGTGATAATTTTGGTACGTAAATATTTGTACAATATTAAGAAGTTATACATTTAATTGTGTAATTTTATATACTTTATTACGGAGTTATGGTTTTTTTTTTTTTTTTTTTTTTTAAATTTCATGATTAAAATATATAAATTTGTTCCAACAATTTTGGTATGTGAATATTTGTACAATATGAAGAAGTTATGCATTTAATTGTATGGTTTTATTTATTCTATTACGCAATTTCATAATATAACCTCAAATTTTTATTATATGCAAATTTAAATTATAATATTATTGTTATTTAAAAAACTTATTATTTGTTTATTCATTTAGAATAAATACTATATATGTTTATATATTGGCTAACTAATTATATTAAAGGAATATATATATATATATATATATATTTATCTATTTATAATGTTATTCATAGGTCTAATTAAAAAAATATATAAAAAAAGATCGACATAAAAAATCATAATTTATTTATTATATATCATAAAAAAGCATAAAATTGCATAAATAAAATAAGTCATATCATATATTCTTTTTATAATATACAATTATATATATATATATATATTTATATATTGGCTAACTAATCATTCATAGACAAAATTTCTACCTAAAAAATATCAAAAATATAATTCCATAAAAAATAATAATTTAATTATTATAAAACATAAAAAAGATAAAATTGAATAAATGAAATACGTTATATAATTAATTCTTTTTGTTATATACAATTTTATAATGTAAGAAAAGCATAGTTATAAAGATAAAGATACTAAGAAAAAAGAAATAACAAAAATTGTGTCATTTAAATTTGTCACAATAATCACACAAAAAATTTTTCCTTCAATGCTTCCAATGTTTTACAAAGTTTAATGACTACATTTAATAACTAATTAATTAACTACTTTCATTTTATCTTAGTTAATAAAAGAATATATATATATATACATATATATATATTACTTTACTTAATATTTAATTTTATGAAGATAATTTGCTAATGATTAAAACATACAAAAAGATATACCTTATCAAATAAATATGTGTTTAATTATTAATAAACAATAAAAAAAAATTAATCATAATTGTAATGCAATCTAAATACAAATATAGAAAAAAATAAAAAAGAAATCTTTTCATATTATTACTATATTTGACAATATAAAATGTTATCTGATTATATTAATTCATTTATTACATCAATAATGAATATATTATTACTTTGCCTTTTTTTTTTTTTTTTTTTTTTTTTTTTTATGTTTAAACGATTTTTTACTTTAAATTTTTTAACTTTATTTCGGATTTTTTTGGGTTTTTTTATGACTTTTTTTTTTCTTTTGTTATATTTTTTAAAGACTTTTTTTTTAAAGGATTCTGCATGCAATTTTCTTTTTTGTCTTTTTTGTTTGTTTTGTTTTATATTTTAAAAATATTTTTTTTACATGTATATAACCTGATAAAAATTTATTTTTTTTGGTTTTTTTTTAAAAAAAGTAAAAAAAAAAGAGAAAATGGGATATAAATAAATATATATATATATATTTGTTAGGGTTAGTTTTTTCTGGTTCTTTTGAGTCTAAAGATTTTTGTTCTTTTTTTTTGTTTTTTTTTAATTTAAATGAGTATGACTACAAAAGAATTTTTTATTTTTTGCTTTTGTTTTCGTTTTTTATTATTGTTAGTACTATTGTCATTTTGATTTTGCATCTTCACTATTAAGAGAGATTTTGGGAAGAATTATACTTATTATAATTATAATATTTATTTTAACCAATTGTTTTTATTATATAATACTCAGTTTATTTATTTATTTTTTTCTTCCTTACCTGTGCAACTCACGGGTATTAAAGTCGTAAGTACTAAAATACTTCCAACATAAAAAGTTTAAAAGTAATAGAAAAGGTACATTATTTTTAAACAAATATTGGAGTTCGTGAAATAAAAGTACTTTAAACATACGAAAAATTCAAGTTGGATATCTCCCCAAAAAAAAAAAAAAAATCCTTGTCCGAAAAAAATTAAAAAAAAAAAAAAAAAAAGAAGCAAAGCATCATTTTTTTCCCAGCGAAAATGTATAGGAGATTTAGGCTTAGCGGATGGAGAAATAAGAAAAGCAAATAATTTAGTTGTAAGAGTTTTTTGAGAAAATTAAGTGATAGAACAAGTAATTTTTCAATTATAAAATTAATTTGTTAGGTGGTTTTAAAAAATAGATGGGAAAAGTAAAAAACGGGAGTGTTAATACACCTGCCCTTCTATGAATTAGATAAGAAGATGCCAAGAGATTGTCAACATGGAAAAGAGTTGGATAACTTTTTAAGGTTTCCTTAAACATACAGTATATTTGATTATTCCTTTCTATTTTTTGAATTTAAGGTTGGAAGTTTAAGGTTAGTAGTTTAAGGTTAGTACTCTACGACGAAGTTAGATGTAAATTTATTGACAGTCTATAATCATATTACATTCTATGATATATTGCATTATATTGCATTTGAAATTACGCTAATTATATATTTAAGCGTTGATTTAATTTCGCTAGAGTTTTATTACTGCACAAAGCAAAATGAGTAAACTGACAAACATGTATTTAAAACCCCAAACAAAAAATAATAGTCTTCTAGATAAATAAAGCTGACACATTTTTTTTATATTTGACGATAACTTATGCAACATCGGGGAATTGTTTTTGCACGCCTAGATCAGATTAGAATTATGATCTGTTGCCTTTTTTTTATATTTTTTTTATTTTTATCAGTTGTCCTTTTAATGTTATTTTTATTACTCATGTAATTGCTCAAATATTGTTAGTTTTAAGTATTTGTTATGTGGTTAACTTCTAACATTTGAATCAATTATTAAATACTATTGAACTTAAAATTAAGATAGAAAACTAAGGACACCATATTTTAACTCGTTATATTAAGTGTTATCGCTTCAACTTTCAATGACAAGTAGGGAGATGTCGTTGAAAGTTTTTAGCGACATTAAAGCATCAGACATTTTACTCCACCCCTTAGGCTTCTCTCAAAGGTCGTGAAAGACTTGGGTGCTGATGAAATGAAGAAAGAAAGAAACACATAACCCACAAAAGAGGCACCCCGGCAAGTTTTGGTGAGAGGTGGATAATAGTTACAAGTTTTTAATTTTTGAGTGAAGAAAATGAAGCTTTAATTTTTTAGGCGGGCTATTTGGAAATATTGATCAAATATACATATATATTTATATATATATATATATATATATAACGGAATCATAAAAAAGTTGAGGGGGACTTAAAACCCCCCACTTTAGATCTTAATGCCTTCTTCTTTGCTAAACACAGTAGGCAATCCCAGGATGAAGCCTTCGATCTATTTTTAAACTATTTTCCATCAAAAGAATAAAAGAAAAAAAAAACCTCAATATTTGGGACGGGGGTTAGAATTCGGTACATGGGTTAGGATTCAAGATAGGGGCTGGGTTTTGGGACTAGTGGACCAGGGCCAAGATTCGGTACCGAGTCAGGGTGGCCGGGATTCGGGGAAGGGATCGGGGTCAGGTTATGAGACATGGGTCAAGGTCGATATTCGAAACTGTGGTAGGCTTACGGGAAAGGGATTGAGGTCGGGATTTGGGTTCGGGGTTGGGTTTGGGGTTGGGGTCGGTTCGGGATTGGGGATCCTGACCCCTGTCCCGAAGCCTAACCCAACCCTAGTCCTGAATCTCGACCCAACCAAACCCCACCCCACCCTTGTCTTGAAACTTGACCCCGACCTCTACCCTCTTCTTGAATCCTGACCCAATCCACATCTTGAAATACGACCGCCCCTATCTTGAATCCTAACTCAAATGTAGGTCTCAAATTCCAAACTTGACCCCTATCCCAAAACATGATCCTGATCCCTGGCTTGACACTCGACTCCGACCCTATATCCCGAAACCCGATGCCGACACGGGTATCAAATCCCGACCTTGTCCCAAATCCCGACCCCGGCCCTTGTCCTGAAACCCAATATCGACGCTAATCCATGTTCTGAAACATAATCTTGTCCTCGACCCCCAAATACCGGCCTCAACTCGACCCAAACCCGGTCCCAAATCCTGACTTGACCTCAATTCCAAACCCTAACCCTTACCATGTCCCGAAATCATACCCCAACCCCGATACCCTGACCGCAACCCCAACCTCGATCCTGAATCTCGATGTTGACCTTGAACTTGTTATGAAATCCGACCCTATTAAATGGTAGAAGTTCAATGCCAAAAAACAAAAAATGAAAAGAGTTTTGAAAAGCCTTTATACAAACATGTTTATTTTGTTTTAATTTTTATAAATCTATTTTCTCAAAACAATTGCCAAACACCATATGTTTTTTTTAGAACACGTGAGAATTGTTTTTATTCTACTTTTTGAAAACACAATTTTGAAAACTGAAAACTAAAAATATGGTCAAACAGGCCCTAAAGGTCCCACTTTAATTTCTGTCCACTTTCATTGTCAACACACTATGGAGCTCTTGACAAACAATGCACATGACTACATTCACAGTTTGTCCTTTGTCCCTATATCATTCCAATTTCATTGTTTTATTTATTTTCTATTTTCTTTATTTATTATTATTATCATTTTTTTTTGGTGATAGTAAAGCAAACAGTCCAATTTCATTGTTAACACACCATTGATTTTGTGATTTGAACATGTTTTGCGGGCATTAACGTCTTTGATTTTGATACTACTCTTGAAAGGGCTTTAAGAAATCTATTCTCTAATCTGAATTTTACATTACTAATGTAGCATTTGTCATATGCCATAAGTGAAATATAACACCAAGTATAAGTTATGCTAAAATTTGACAGACTTGATTGTATGTTAAATTGTCATATTTTCTTATTCTAATATATTTTGAACAAAGTATTACTTCTTTTTGAATGGCTGTCCCTGTTGTTTTATAACTAACTAAATAAGGAAATCTTATTATGAGAAACTAGCCAACATTTGCTCTGGCTCCAACCCTGACGCTGGCTCGATGCAGATCATGCTTTCGACCTCAAACTCAACTATGACCTTGGCCTCGACAACAACCTCAGCCTTGACCATGTCCTTAACCTTGGCCCCAACATCAATCCCAAACCTAATTTCGGCACCGTTCTTGACCTTAGCCTAATTGACATCTTAAAAAAATAGAAGTCTACACTATACTTTTTTCTTATTATTCATCATCCATTAATAGATACAATTTATATATACACAGACCAATCTATCTGCACAAGAAAATCAGGAAATTAATTATCAAAAAATTAGGAAGTTAATTAGCAATCAAATCTACGACTATATGATTTCATTCAATCAAGTAAATGTTCTAATTCCGAAAATAATCATTGGATTCTAACATGACACTAGGCCCATGCCTAAGGCCACGACCAGCAGGTTTAGCTGGTGGTAAGGGTTGGTGTCGAGTGAGGCCTTAGGTCAAAAGCTGTGGTCGGATGAGGGTCGAAGGTAGAGGGAGAATGTGTGGAGAGAGACAAAGTGTGCATAAAATGAAAAGAGAGAGTATAGACAAATAAATGAGAAAAATGATGAGATAAAGGGAAGAGAGAGAATGAGTCGGGAGAAAATAAAGAGAGATAATGAAAAGAGAGAAAGTGTAAATAGATATTGATGATAATGAAAGAGAAAATAAAATATCTATTGTGTTTTATAATATGGTTTTATGATTATTCTCGTGTCAGGCACTTCATTTTTGTCGGACACGAACTGCATTTGTGATGGTTAGTGTTTTGAGTTGTACCAGATAGTATCTTGAGTTGTATCGATTAGTTCTTTGGGTTGTTCCCCTTCTCTTTCTCTCTCTTTCTCTTTTTCTTTCTCTCTCTCTCCTTCTTTCTCTTTCTTTCTCTCTCCCTAGCCGGACGGCCGGATGCCGGATGGGATAGTATTCTTATGATTTTATTGAAGTTAGAAGGTTTGAGATATTTGTTAACATAGATTTGTAAATTGAACTATATAATGTCAATATTAGTTTTATTTTTTAATTAATAATTTCAAGATGTCATTGTTCTTGCCGAATAAATTCTAAATTTCGTGTTAACTTATACAATATATGTATATAGTACATATAGTATTGTATTATTTTGAATAGGAAACGGAGTGCTCCCCTAAATTAAGAAGGGAAAAAAAAAAAAAAAAGTCTTTTTACGTACCTTTAAATCATTCCAATAGTTCCTAACTTCCCTTCTCTCACAACTATTTATCTCTCAATTATTATTATTATTTAATTATCAATAGTCCATTAACTATTCATCTCTATTTCCTCAAAATGGCGACATGCGGTGGAGTGATTGTTCTGCATGAACAAGAACTTTGCAGTCGATTTTATACTCGTATTTTGTTTTTTATGTTTTTGTTTTAGTTTTGTAATAAAGGAGGTAGTTCTCCTGTAACGCTGAGCTTAATTAATTTAAAATAACTAAGTTTAACAAGTATGTTTAGTATCTTATTAGTATTATTATTAAGTGTTTATTAGTAGTAATGTTAATCATTTTATATGAAATGTTTTTTTAAGAATTTATTTGCTACTAAAATTGTTTGACTACATTTTTTTTAAAGTAACTGTGCAGAGGATAGTTGACAATCGTCAGAAGTGAGGTTAATCGATGTGCTTTGTCCATAAGATTGTTTGTATAAGAATGGTAATCTAAAGTTATAGAATAAGGATTATGAACATTCTAGAATAGAGCGGAATAATATTTGGAACAATAAGGTTAAGTGGCTTTAAGTCCTAAGAAAAACCTATACGCGGTTCAGTTATGTGCATATAAATATTGGACTACAGTTCAATATCATTAGACTGTTGGTAGTTGAAACAATATTTGTACTATCTGGATTAATAAGAAAATAGACTGTGTATTAGGAGGTAATGCCAAACATGACATTACTTGGAGGCCAAGTAAATGAAGATAATTATCCAAATTTTTGGATTAATCGTTTTTGTGGAAAGAATTAAAGAGATAAGCTTGAAAGATTTTTTTTGGCTCCAACACTCCACATGGCCGGCCATTTGAGGACAAGAAAGTCAAAAAAAAAAAAAAAAAAAGTTTTAGGGCCACTTATGTAAATCAAGGAAAGTTGAAGAAAAAAAAAATTTAATTGTGCAAAAATTTGGAAATTTCACTTATAAAAAGGTGTAAGAGGTGGAGAATTTGGCCATTTTGTTATCTTCTCATCTTTTTCTCCCTAGCTCTTAGAGGAAAAAAAAAAAAAAAATCCAACAATTGATCTTCTTCATTAGATTTTCTCAACAAGACCTTCTTCCCCTCCTAAATCACAAAACAAATCAAGACTAAGCTTCTTTCAAAAGTTCATTCTCAGATTCCACACAAACACCATTTTCGTTCAAGCTAGTTGAGCTCAAAGTGGAGTTTGTCATCATTTTTGGGGTCCAAATTTTATAAGCTATCTAAGGTAAGTTTAAATTAGGATTTTTAATGAATTTTGAAGCTATTCAAAGCTAGAGATATCAGGTTTTAAGTTGTGTTTGATTTGATTTACTTGAGATGCTTCATGTCAAAAGTGTGCTTTGGTTTTTCTTCCAAATGTGTAACTTTTAATTTTAATCAAGATTCTTGATGGTTCTATGTCATTTGAGATGTAAAACATTGTGAGGTCTGATTGGAAAAGAGATTTGATTGTTTTTAAAGTTTTCTATGAAGTTGTATAGAAGGTGATTGTGAAAATGTTTGAGTGAGAAAACTGAAATTTCTATATTAAGGCAGTAGGATTTCGACTTTCTTTTCTCTGTTTATACTTGGTATTTGAAGCTGAAATTTTGTGAAGTTAAAGTATACACATGAATCTTGCTCTCCACAAAATTTCAGGTGAAAATGTTGTAAATTGGAGTTTTGGTGAATTTTCAAAAGTTAGGTTCTGTTGCTGGAAATTTGTGGACAGCAGTTATGTAAAGATTTTGTTTGTGCTTAGAACTTGTCCTAAAGGACCTTTAATGGTCTAAAACGTTGAAAAGTGATACTATAATGCATTTATTTCTATTTTATATGACTTTTAATTGATTGAAGCTACTTTTAAATGTAAAATGACTTGATCATGGACCTTAGGACAAGCAGAATCAGCTTTCTCAAAACGGTGGAGTCAATTTCTTTGCGATAGTTCAACTTTAAAGAGGTAAGTAGGAATTTTACATACTGTGCTATAGAAACTTAATAAGTATATGATATAGTGTTTTATTATTTTGACACATGTTTAACATTTTAAAATGAGACTATGACTGTAATATTTCCCCTTATTGTTAAAGAGTATGATTTACAAGTATGAAAGCTAAAGGAAAATATAGTTTATTGACTGGTTTTATGACATGTTTATAATGTTTTAAAGGTTTGCAAATTCTAGATGTGGCATATGAAATGATAGAAATATCTACGGAATGTGGTAACCCCACTACAATAGTGTCATTGAGACTGACTGATACCCACGGATGGATCCCAAAAGGTACATGACTGATACCAATGTTTAGGATCCCAATGACAATAATGAAAATATTTGGATAAACTTAAAAGAAATGAATAGTAAATGATTATGCAGCTTAAACCCAATATGTGACATATTTCAAGGGCTTTCATTGTAACGACCCGCCTAACGTAGGCCGTTACCATACATATCATACATACTTACTTCGCTTATATAATAAAACGGAGATACAGACTAAATTTTTTTTTTAAACATACATAATCCAACTTGACCATGTACTTATATATATACTTACTTCATTGAGTATTGAAATATCAAACTTATTTTAACATATAGCAAAGTATACTAGATAACAGATACAAATATATTACAAAACTACGTAGCGGTCTCCATCTCGAAGTTTCACAGATAGCCCTGCCATGCCCCACCGTCTTATATCAAGCATTGTCAATAGGTACCTTACCTACAGTACAAACATAAGACATGAGCTTTCGCTCAGCAAGTACAACTTTTATTCCTTAAAAATATTTTTTTTCTAATACAACAATGCAGGAACCAATTATTCTTTCTTAGGTTAACACATTTTTGGGCCATTTACTTAACATGAGTGTACGTATCGTGGGATATATCCATGGAGTGGTTGGGGCGGCCAGTCCAATCCAACTCAAACCATGAACCAAACCCAATCTAGTGCGGGTCGGTATGATATAAGGCAACTTGCTTGCCATCATACTTGAAATTTTGTTTTAAAAATCTTAAAACTTCTTCTTGCCTTGAACATACTTGAAACATCATTTCATACTTGAAAAATCTTTTCATACTTGAAAACCTTTTCATACTTAAAAACTTGAATCTTATTCTTACCATGTAATTTATCATTAGTGAGCATGCTTCATAATGCCACAATAATAAAGCATACATCATATGCAACACATACATGAATGCATGAGCTTTGAAAACATGCAAAGAAGTAAAAACATTTTGTCTATGCTGTAGGCGGAGTTGTACTTACAGGTTATGCTACATTCGGGGTTTGTTGTTCCGACAGGTCACAACAACAGGTTACCTTCCTGTTTCCAAAAAGGACGTAAGATAAGAATCATCCCATCTTACTATAGACCATAACATTCAATGTTGGTATCCAACTCAACATCCATAAGTAACCCTAGATATAAGCCCAACATAACATAGTGGTATCCTCTTGGGTTACCATAAGTAATCATGGGTACAACGCCCAATAACAATTTGGTATCCTTTCCGATTACTATATGTCTTACTATTGTTGCCAGATAACTTGGCTTATTTTATTTTTCTTTACAAAACTTTGATTTATATTGTTTTACCTTTTTCCTTTAAAATTATTTATAAAACTTTAACCCTTTTTTTTTTTTTTTTTTTTTTAATGTAAAACTGTAATTTTGAACAAGGATTGTAAAACAGTAAAATTCTGAAGACCATCTTTGAAAACAGTCTCATAAATTTGGTTATCAATGCATGTGTAGGAATTGCCTGTTCATGAACTGTTTTAAAAATTATGTGCAGGAATTTCCTGTATCCTACACAGTTTTGAAAGTTCAGTTTTTCCTTCAAATCTGTTTTGAATTTGAAAAAGTTTTCTCATGAAAGTTGTATACCTCAAAGGATCCTACAACTTTTGTTCTTTGCTCGAAACTTGGTTTTGCCTTTAACCTATCTGTTTTCCTTGTTGAAACCCCTTGGCCGTGCACACTTGTCTGATCAGGCCAATCTCGGATTTTGATAAAAACAGAGGCCTTTGGAGCCTTATGTTTAAAAACTGTCCAAATTTTCCCCTAGGATTTTCAATTCTCGACAACTTTTTAGTTTTAACTTTTTCCAAATTCGGCCTCTAAAGGCCTTAAAATTGCATTTCCAGATTACTGTCCCACTTGATCCGAGAATTGGCAGTTTTGTTTTTAATTAGTTTCACGTAAAATTTCGCACACCCTACTTTAAATGATTGAAACCGTGAGCCTATGACAAACATGCAGCACGTTACGTACGTTCTTATCATTCGTACACTTGATTATCTTACTTACAAAACCCAAATAGGTAATCTTACTTGTCTTACCAAATTAGGGTTTTAGGTTTTGTTTCTAACCTTTCATTCATCATACATACACATCATGATCATCATTCATACAATGCTTCTTCCTATGCATGTGGGGACATATTACAAACACATAATAGGCATACAACCATTCCACATTCTTTCTAAAGCATAAAATCACATTCATGCTTAAACTCATAAATCAAGACCATCTAAACCCTAAATCAAGCACATACTAAGCATATAAAACTATTGCATGAAAAATAGAAAGGGTGAGCTTGTACTCTTACAAATCCATGCTTGAAATACATTTAGATCCATAATCAAAACTTAATAGGAGGCTTAGGGGATTAAGAGGATTATTTCTAGGTCTTCAAGAGTGGATCTACACCTTAGATTGAGAAAATTTCTTCCCCACTTCACTCACACAAATCCGGCCATTGTTTTCTCTTTTCTCTTTTCTCTTTTCTCTTTTCTCTCTCTTTCTCTTTTTTTTTTTTTTTTTCCGACTCCTAAGGGTGGGAGATAGAGGGAGTTAAGGATGAACTAAAATTTTTGGGGTGCAACTAAATGGTTCACCACTACCCCATCACCACCTATTTATAGGTGAAAATAATCAAATTTCTAGAATTATTTTTATTTCTAAAATTGCATATTGGTCTCCAAAAGCAAAATATTTGCTCATTGCTCCATTGAGGTGGCCGGCCATGATGGGATCCTTGTAGGCCAAGGAAATCCTTCATCACCATCCCACTATTTCTTTCCAAATTTTCAAAAATCCATAAATTCACATATTTATCCATGATGAGGTGTCCTCCCATTAGGGCTCTGTTTGGCATTTCCTCCTAAATGCAGTCCATTTTCATACTAATGTAGATATTACAAATATTTTTTTAACTAATAACAGTATAGTTGTACTGGACTGCAGTCTAGAATTTATCTGCACTTAACTAGACTGTGTGTAGGTTTTTCTTAGGACTTGAAGCTACTTAATTCTTATTGCTCTAAATATTGTAATTGGTTTTTCTAAAGTAGTCTCGTACCTTATTCTCGCTTCTTCATACATAATGACGGTTTATCGCAGTATAATATTCATACTGTTTATTATGCTGTAGTCCCGTCTTAATCATATCCTAAATCATCCTAGTCAAACTTTGACCGGAATAAAATCATAAATCCTTATTCTGCCTTTTTCATCAAAGGGCCTTATGCTTGGCTAAGCAAACTATTATTGAGTCTTAAGAACTCAGATATATTCTGATAACATCAGATCAGGTAATTTACATAAACATTCATATTCCTTAAAGAGGAAATCAATAATTAGTAAAAAGGGTGGCTATTACATTCATGATATGTTTTAAATATTGATTTGGATTTTTATTTGCAATAAGAAGATTCAAAATTATTGAGAAATGTATTTTAAGTACATATTGTAGTTTAATTGTTTGTATTTAACTATATTCCGCTTATTGGGCTTTTAGTTCACTTTAAAGTTTCATAGCACATGTGATGAAGAGAAGAATGAGGAAGCAACATAGTGGCGGGCTGAACCTCTTTTGGGAACCTGATGTCATGGAACCTATGTTTATACTAAGCTAAAGTTGTTTCATGAAAAATGCTTATCAAAGAACTCTGTGGACTACAAAAGTTTTGTTTTGAGATAGTACTTGTAGATGCTGGAATTCTACAATCAAAATTTTAACGGAAAAATCAGTATGAGAGTAATGATAACGGGATAATTGGGCCCTTGAACACTGTGTTGAAACTCATATCATAAAGCAGAAATGAAATAATCAAATAATGTAATAACGGAGAAATAATCATCAACACCAAAATGTGAAGAGGTTCGCTAATTCTGCTACGTCCTCTGTGAGTATCAAGTTTTTACTGTATGAAAGTGTTTTTAAGTACAGGGAGATTTCTGGGTGTCTTTTGGCAGAGTTACAGTATGTTCAAGTAATAAAAAATCTCTCTCCCTCGACGGGGAAGGTCTTCCTCTATTTAAAGAAGAAGGACCCATAACTGCTGTTGAGTGGTTATTCTCTTCATCGCCCTCTGGGGCCACGTGTCATGCCATGAACTCAGCAGTTATTATGATATTCCACAGATCGTGGGTTGAACGGTTATTGACACGTTCTTATTTGCCAGTTATGAATTAGTTACCATAATGGCACGATACATCATCGTCATCGTTGAGTTTGACAACGGTAAAGAACATGCTTACGTATTGAACATGAACAGCGAACGATGGATAGATTGACAAACTTAGTTTTTGTAACCTGTCGTTCGTTAGAGGTAGAGTCAATGGTTAGAAATCAAGTTCACTCTGTTGGCTCGATGTTCGATTTTGAACTCTGAACTGATTGCATGAGTTATTGGATCTGGCCCAATAATGTGAGCAATGGACATTTGTTGACTCGTATAATGAATTGGGTCCAGCCCAACTATGAAGATGCTAGGATCGGGAGTTCATCGTTCGTTAGACAAACTGTTAAAGCTAACGTTTCAACGGGAAGACGAAGTCTAACCCCAACAGATAGCCCCCCACTCTATCGAGCGATGGATCCTCGATAGAGTGTTTGATTATTAGCGAGAAAATAACATCAATCGTTAGATCATGTAAGGGAATTCCGAACGTACTGACAAACGAATTATTAGGAAATCTCGAGCCTTGTGAGAAATGATATCTCATACACGTGGCTTACATCGAATGGTCGTTATGAAACGGAATCATTGTCTTCTTTTGAAATTTGAAACGTTGTGACGTCAAAGGTGTGAACTGGAAAAGGCGTGTACTCCGGGATTCGAACCGTTGCGACGTACGATCTTCTGAAGGAGGAATTCGAAAAGTTGCGCTATTCACACCGTTTGATCAAGCGTCTCCTGAGAAATCAAGACCGTTAGATGTACTGTTTGGTTATAAAACCCTTCACATACCCCTTTTCATTTTCTATTTCAGCGCAGGAAGCATTCCGAAATTTTTCAGAATTCAGAACTTTCTTTCAACTCCTTCGGTATTCAGGCAAGATTTCTCTTCTCCCCCATTCTTCAGTAATTTCGATTTAATAATAGTACTTTTGCTCTATTTCCGAATCTTTCTAGTACGTTTCCTGCATTTCTTTGTACTGAAACGAGTGATTTTGTCGAGGGTTTAGCGATTTTCTGAGTTTTCTCTGGGGTTTTTGGGTTTTATGTTCTTCGTGTTCATCCAAATCTCCATAGGGTTTTAGTTCAATAGAAACATTTAGATCCGAAATTCTTCCATCGTTCGTTCAAACTTTTGTTCGTGAACCATGGACAAGAAGAAACAACCTATCGAGGACATTGACGTCGAGTGGACGAGCACCGACTCAAGTGACAGTTCTGACGATGAGCTAACATCGACCCTTCGCCGTTCGAGGTTCGAGCATGAATATGCTCAAAGCAGAAGAGGTGCTGAAATGAGCTCTGAAGCTTCGGAAAGGAATCGACCAGCGACGACATCGGTGGAAGATGCTGTATCAATTCCTCCTATCGCCCGTTTAACCAAGCTTCGTCGTTTGAGTTTCCAATCTTTTCTGCGAACGTCGAATCCACGCTCTGTGTTGACAGAAGAAGATTTGTCCGATATCAGAGGTCGATTTGGATTTCCTAATGATGTTCAACTTCGTTTGCCACTTAAGGACGAGCGAGCGGACACTGTATCTGAAGGATGGGTTTGTATGTATACCATCTACTTCGAGGGTGGGCTTCGATTGCCGCTTCCACCTCTCCTTATTAGGTGTATGAATCACTACCAGTTAGCCATCCCCCAATTAATGCCGAACGGAATGAGGGTTTTCTTGGGGTTGATCGTCCTGGCAGAAGAAGCGGGCGTTGAACTGACAGTGGATGATGTACTTGCTATATATTATCCTCAAGAAAATTCTAAAGATCATGGAAGGTACTCGATGTACCCTAGGAGGAAAAAGCAAATAGTCGGCGAGATGAAGAATGCTGACAGATACTGGCAAGATCGATATTTTTTTATGCATGCGAACGATAAATCACTAGGGGATCTGGCCGACTTTTTTCATCCCCTATGGGGCACTCTTCGTAAGTGTCGAACGAAGAGCATCGAACGAAGACTGTAATTTAATTTTATTTTGAAGTCTTCTGATGTAATTCATTTGCGTTTTGCAGGCAAAGAATTGAAAAAGCCACCGCCAAAGGCTCTGCTGTTCGAAGAGAAGCTCGAGCGTTTGCTTGCATTACCGAACAGAGAGTGGGACGAAATCCAAGTCCCTGAAAGACTGCGAGCATCGAGCCTGTGGAAGGACTTCGTCGAACTTCCGACAGGTATTCCTAAACGAGTTCCTTCCTGGGTAGATTGGCCCTTTATAATCCGGGGAGCACTAAGGAGGCTTTTTGGTACTCCATTGTTCGTGGATCCCCTTACTGACGAGGAGGCTTTGATCGCAGAATTCGCCTTAGACTCGCTAGTCATGGAGGTACCTTCTCCGAAGGACATGGTGGCCAAACGAAAGGCCAAAAAGGAAGCTGAAAGGGCTGCCGCTGCAGCAGCTGTGAACGCTGGAAAGGACAACGAACCTGAGCCTTTTCCCGTTCTTGAGTCCTCCCCCGAACCCCCATCGAAGCCGAGTTCGCCACCTGCCAAGAAAAGGAAGGTGGTAGAAAAAACTAAGACGAAAGTGCCGGCTAAGAGGAAGGCAAAATCGAAGCTCGCATCCCCTGAACCGAACGTTGAGGGTCCGCAAGTTGAAGTTATTATGCCTCCTCGGCAGAGTCTTCTTAGCGACAGACAAGCGAGCGTGAATATCGGACGCCAGCTATTGTCGGAGGCGGACTTGGAGGCGTTAACTCAGGGTTCGCTTCAAGACCACATGGATGACATCGTGTGGGATACGATGAAGGTACGAACGTGTATCTTATTCTCCGTTTGCTACTTTTATAACTCAAATTTCTCTTCTAAAGAAAATTGATATTTTGTATTGCAGGTCCATGTCCGGACGACTGGGATTTTCCATCGCTTGGCTGACAAGATTGTCAACCAAAGCAATAGAATAAAAGAGCTCGAAGCCGCTGATCGCTCGCGCGCGGAAAAATTGCAGAATATCGAACGTAAGTTCGTTGACGTCAAGACAGGTGCAGATGGATTGATGGCTGAGCTTCAAAAGTCAATGGATGTGGCAAAGGAGGGTACATCTGCTATGGAAGCATTGGTCAAGAAATTTGATGAAGCCCTGGGCAAAATCAAATCTCTCGAGGCTGGAAACGCAGCGCTCGCTGCCCAAATTTTGGGTGCGGCTGAGAGGGCAACCTTCAGGGCTCGTTATGACATCCTAATGGATTATAAGGATGGCCTTCTTAATGAAGAAAAAGCCTTGGAGGAGATTGGAATGTTTGAGGAAGACTATCCTGAGTTGGTCAGACGATCCTCCTCGCTTCCCTCATTGGGGCCGGCAGAACCAGAGCAGCCAGCCGTCGAGCCCCCTGCACAGGCCAATCCTCCAGAAACTAGCGAGCCACTAGAGTAGATTTAGATTATTTATACATATATATGTATTTATTTTTCATTGTAAAGACAATTTATTTTTCGAATTATAAACTTCAATTTCTATTCATTTATCTTTTTTGATTTTAATATATATTGCTGATTGTGAATGAATCGAGCAATGAATCGAGCAATGATCGATTTTGTTTTTTGCTGAAATGAGTTCTTAGTTGAGTTCGTTCATGTGTGACGAACTGCTTTGATCTTTGGGCATCGTTCGTGTATGTCTTAATCGAACGACAAATTGTGCTGATTTCAAACCTCGAGCGGTGTATTTCGATTATACAATATAGCTGAACCTATTCAAATGTGATAGGATGCCATTATATTGGATTTGTCACCAAAGTTTTAAGGATCAAACCATTCGCAGTTCAATCGAATATTGGATTTGTATTATATTTTTGACTGAACTCATACAAGCGTATACGAGCTGCCTACGTACCCAGTGTTCTGGGATCAAGTCAATCGTAGTTCAGGAATGTCATGAAACGATTAAGTCTCTAGGCGTAGACCTACGGGTTCGATATCGTATCGAACGTTCGACGTAATGGATCTAGCCTTTACAAAATGGTGTCTGAAAAATAAAGAAAGATTACAAGTGTTCAAGAAAATTTATCAAAATTACACATAATATTTGCGAAGGTGATGAGCGTTCCAGCTTCGAAGGACTTCAATTCCATCGCTCGTCTCCAATCGGTAAACGCCTGGTCGAACAACCCTCAAAATCCTGTAAGGACCTTCCCAGTTTGCTCCCAACTTTCCTGCGTTTGGCTCGGCAGTGTTTTGGAATACTTTCCGAAGCACGAGATCTCCTTCGCTGAAAGTTCTCGGTCGAACTTTAGAGTTATAGTACTTAGCGACTGATTGTTGGTACTTCGCCAGACGAATCAATGCTTGATCTCGTCGTTCGTCAAGGATATCCAGACTGTCGTTGAGCATCTCCTGATTCTGACTTTCGTTTTCAAAAGCCAATTCACGCCGGAGTGTAGGGACGCCGATCTCTGCTGGGATTACAGCTTCTGCTCCGAAGGTTAATGAAAATGGAGATTCACCGTTCGCTCTCCTGGGGGTGGTTCTGTACGCCCAAAGTACACCGTGGAGTTCGTCTACCCATCTACCCTTTCGTGCTTCGAGCTTCTTCTTCAAGTTCTGTACAATGGTCTTGTTAGTAGCTTCAGCTTGTCCATTCCCTTGAGGGTATCTCGGGGTAGAGAAACTAAGCTCGATCTTCCAGTTCAGACAGAACTTTCTGAAGTTACCCGAAATGAATTGGGATCCATTGTCCGCGACAATTTCTTGAGGCAATCCGAATCTGCAAATAATGTTCCTCCAAATGAAGTTTTCGACGTCCGAATCCTTTATTTCAGCGAAAGCTTCTGCCTCTACCCACTTAGTAAAATAATCAGTGAGTATAAGCAAAAATTTTCGCTGACCGCTCGCTCTTAGAAATGGCCCGACGATGTCCATTGAGTACTTCATAAATGGATAGGGAGATCCAACGCTCGACAGTCGTTGTGCGGGCTGATGAAATACTGGGGAATGTCGTTGGCATTTATCACATCGTTTGACAAAGTCTTCACAGTCTTGGAACATAGTTGACCAATAGTAGCCCTGTCGCTTGACTTTGTTGCAAAGAGATCGTCCCCCAGAATGATTTCCACATTCCCCTTCATGAATCTCCTTTAGCACGTATAAAGCTTCTTGCTCGCCTAGACATCGAGCGTATGGAGCATTGAAGGAACGTCGATAGAGGATGTCGTTAATCATCGAGAATCTGGCAGCCTTTGTTCGGATCTTTCTTGCCTCCTGCTTGTCTTCTGGCACAATTCCTTCTTTCAAGTAGGCACATATGGGCGTTCGCCAATCTTCCTTCACTTCGTTCGTCTCATGGGCGACTTCTACTTGAATGCTGGGTTCTTCAATAAATCCGACCGGAATGCTTCGACGTAAATGTGGCTCCGAAGTTGAACCGAATGAAGCCAAGGCGTCTGCTTGTGTGTTATGATCCCTCGACACTTGTTCTATCGAGAATCTTTCGAAATGCTGTACAAGCGAACGGACAACGTTCAAGTATGCCTCCATCCTTGTATCCTTGGCTATGTATTCTCCGAGGACCTGGTTCACAATGAGCTGTGAGTCACTTCTTACAATCAGACGTCGAGCCCCCAGTGCCTTTGCTAATCGTAGCCCAGCAATCAAAGCTTCGTATTCTGCCTCGTTGTTCGAAGCGTTGAATCCAAGGCGAAATGATTGCTCGATTATCTCACCACCAGGAGACTTACAAAATACTCCCACTCCAGATCCTTTTACATTCGATGCTCCGTCCACCATGAGCGTCCAGCAGCATTCTTCTTCAGTGTTCGTTGCGAAAGGATCTGGTGTGAGTTCAGCCACAAAATCAGCAAGTACTTGTGATTTTAAACTGGTTCGAACCCGGTATTCGATTTCGAACTCGCTCAACTCTACCGCCCATTTTGTCAAACGTCCAGACAGGTTTGGACTATGAAGAATGGCTCGAAGAGGGTAAGTTGTCATTACGACGATCGAGTGTGATTGGAAATATGGCCTCAACTTCCTCGCGGCGGTAACTAAGGATAGGGTCAATTTCTCAATCACCGGGTATCTTGTCTCCGCATCAAGTAGTGTCTTGCTGATGTAATATATTGGCTGTTCACCGTTCGCGTCTCGTACTAGAACGGCGCTCACTGCTTCTTCTGTTACTGCTAAGTATAAAAACAAAGTTTCACCAGTTAGAGGTTTCGCCAGAATCGGAGGGCTTGACAAATACCTTTTCAATTCGTCAAAAGCTTGTTGACAGCGGTCATTCCACTCAAACTTCTTGTTGCCTTTAAGAAGCTTGAAGAAGGGCTGACATTTGTCGGTCGATCGAGAGATGAATCTATTCAAAGCTGCAATCCTTCCAGTTAGCTTCTGGATCTCTCGCTTGTTCTTTGGCGAAGGCATGTTGATTATTGCTCGTATCTGGTCAGGGTTAGCTTCGATACCCCGCTGTGTAACAATGTATCCCAAGAATTTCCCAGACGAAACACCAAACGAGCATTTGAAAGGGTTCAAACGCATGTTGTGTTGTCTTAGTACTGAGAAACACTCTGTAAGATGAGCTATGTGGTCCGCAGCCTTCAATGATTTGACCAGCATATCGTCAATATAAACCTCCATCGTTCGACCGAGTTGATCAGCAAACATCGCGTTGACAAGTCTTTGATAGGTTGCACCGGCATTTTTCAAACCAAAAGGCATAACCTTATAACAATAGATTCCCCTCTCCGTGATAAATGCTGTCTTCTCTTGATCGTCGGGATGCATGAGGATCTGGTTGTAACCAGAGAATGCGTCCATGAAAGAAAGCAATTCATGTCCTGCTGTTGCATCAACCAGTCGATCGATATGTGGGAGAGGAAAACTATCCTTCGGGCAAGCTTTGTTTAAGTCTGTGAAGTCAATGCAAACCCTCCATTTTCCGTTCTTCTTCTTAACGATGACAACGTTCGCCAGCCAGTCCGGATACTGCACCTCCTTTATGAATCCAGCTTCAATAAGCTTCCGCACCTCATCGTTCACAATCTGGTTTCGCTCGATTCCAAGCTTTCTTCTTTTCTGCTTGACAGGTTTATGGCTCGGATCAACATTCAGACGGTGGGTTGTAACCTCCGGGTCGATGCCTGGCATGTCTTGATGTGACCACGCAAAGCAGTCAAGATTATCTTGGAGAAATCTCAAAAGCTCGGTTCGCACAGTGACATCGAGCAATGAACCAACATTAATTATTCGATCTGGATGTTCTGGATCTATCTGGATTTCATCAAGCTGCTCCATATCTGGAAGGACTTGATTGTTCGATTCTTTCTTCTCTAATTGCTACAAGCTGTCAATCTTCTTCATCTTCAAGGAATGGAGATAGCAAGTCCGAGCAACTTCCTGACTTCCCTTTATCTCCCTAACCCCTCTCTTCGTAGGGAATCTGATGCGCTGATGATAAGTTGATGGGACTGCTTTCATTGCGTGAATCCATGGCCTACCAAGAATTATGTTGTAGGCGGATGGGCAGTCCAAAACCAAAAAGGTCGTTAGCTTATTTTCTCCTGCTGCAAAGACGGGAAGCTTAATCTTGCCAACTGCGGAAGTCGATTCTCCATTAAAGCCAGTCAAAATGGTTGTCGAACTCTCAATATCCGATTCAGACAGCTCCATTTCTCTTAACGTTGAAAGAAAAAGGACATTGGCCGAACTTCCATTATCAACCAGAATCCGACCCACTTCGCAGTTCGATACGTTTAACGTTAAAACCAATGCATCATCGTGTGGCCGGCTGAGACTGGTGGCTTCGCTGCTATGGAAGCTTATTGAGTGTTCGATGGGATCATCTGGGAGTATCGCTGCAACTGGCTGTGAGGTTTTCCTTCGATGTGATTTGACGGCGGTAACAGTCTCTCCACTGTAAATCGAGCCTCCACAAATAACAGCTATCGTTTTTCGAACTGGTGGTGGTGAAGGTGTATCTTCGATTTGCTGAACAATTCTTCGTTCCTTAACCTCGCCTCCAAGTCCGTACGTCTCTCTACCTTTTTCTGTGAGGAATTCACGGAGGTGTCCCTTCTTTAGTAGCTCGGCAACTTCTGCCCTCAGTGCTCTGCAATCGATGGTATTATGACCATGATCTTTATGAAATTCGCAGTATTTGGACGTGTCTCTAGCTGGGTTCTCAGGTAACTTCTTCGGCCAAGTGACAAAATCTTGGCGCTTCAGATGATCAATGAGTTCAGAAGGACTTATGCCAAGGGCATACTTAGGAGGAGAGAATGGACGCTTATGTTCACGCCGGGTCGAGCGCTCAACTCTGTTCTCCGTTCGACGTTGTGGGCGTTGGCGTTCGCGTCGGAAGGTTTTCTCTTGTTCATGACGAGCCTTTGAGAACTCTTCCCTATTTCGAGCAAGGTCTCGTTCTACTCGCTCGTTCTCTTCTTCGAGCTCGATGAATCCCTTCGCTCGATGTAATGCATCCTGGATCGTCGGAGGGTATCGAGCACAAATCTCATTTTTGAATAAGGACCTGTGTCTCAGACCCTTTTTCAGAGCTTCTCTCGCTGTTCCGTCGTTTAACCCGGATATTTCAGATATCGCTTTACTAAAACGCTTGACATAAGCGCGAAGCGACTCATGAGGTCCTTGAACCACGCCCCATAGATCCTTTGTGGTTTTTCCCGATTGGATGTGTACCGAATAACTCCTCATAAATTCAAGTGAGAGCTCGTCGAACGAATCGATAGACTCTGGAGGGAGATTGCAGAACCATCTCAACGCTGCTCCTTTCAAACTCTGTGCGAACAGCTTGCACATCATGTCATCAAGCATCCCAGTTGGAATGTTTGTTGACTGTACAACGTGTTTATATTGTAATAGATGGTCATGTGGGTCTGACATTCCGTCGAACCTGGGGAAGGAAATGCTGCCGAACTTCGGAGTCACGGTATTGGTAATGCGACTTGTAAGGGGAGTCTCTCTGACGCCGCGGGCCAGATCATCGATCCCTGGTATAGAAGTTGTTGCTCGATGTATCTGAGATGAAAACCGTTGCTCCATTTGTGCTTCGAGTGTCCTCATTTCCTCGGACACAAAACTTCTCATCATGTCTTCGACGTTCGTCGTCCCTGGCGAAACCTGACATTGTGGGTCGGGCGTCAAATTCCGCGATGGAGTGGTGCCTCTCCTTGAATCAAATCCATGTGATGGACGGGGGTGATGTTGCCGTTGCTGTTGTTGTTGCTGTTGTTGTTGTGCTCGCCTCTCATTTCCTACTGGTACGTTTCCAGGTGTGGAAAGGGGTTGCATGGGAGCAATTGGGCTGTAGGCAGCGTTCGTTGCCCCCTGAGGATGGTAGGGAGTAGCTTGATGCCAGCCCCCAGTGTTTGCCCCTGTAGAGTACCCAGCATAGGGATTGTAATAGTAGGAATAGGCGGCTTGAGTGTTGAATGCCATCAACTGGTTTTTGAGAGCTTGGTTTTCTGCACTAACGCTCTCCATTTGTCTTTGCTGACTGTCGTGCTTCTTCGTCAATTCCTCAACCAATCGCGTCAGATTGGTGACTTGAGAGTTCGCTTCAAAGGTTGAAGGCTCTTGTTGATCAACTGGACTTCCCTGCGGAAGTTCATTCTGGTTTTCACGCTCTGCCGACATGGTTGCTGCAAGAGTTTCCGATGTAAAATGGCCAAGGGCCCCACGGTGGGCGCCAAACTGTAGATGCTGGAATTCTACAATCAAAATTTTAACGGAAAAATCAGTATGAGAATAATGATAACGGGATAATTGGGCCCTTGAACACTGTGTTGAAACTCATATCATAAAGCAGAAATGAAATAATCAAATAATGTAATAACGGAGAAATAATCATCAACACCAAAATGTGAAGAGGTTCGCTAATTCTGCTACGTCCTCTGTGAGTATCAAGTTTTTACTGTATGAAAGTGTTTTTAAGTACAGGGAGATTTCTGGGTGTCTTTTGGCAGAGTTACAGTATGTTCAAGTAATAAAAAATCTCTCTCCCTCGACGGGGAAGGTCTTCCTCTATTTAAAGAAGAAGGACCCATAACTGCTGTTGAGTGGTTATTCTCTTCATCGCCCTCTGGGGCCACGTGTCATGCCATGAACTCAGCAGTTATTATGATATTCCACAGATCGTGGGTTGAACGGTTATTGACACGTTCTTATTTGCCAGTTATGAATTAGTTACCATAATGGCACGATACATCATCGTCATCGTTGAGTTTGACAACGGTAAAGAACATGCTTACGTATTGAACATGAACAGCGAACGATGGATAGATTGACAAACTTAGTTTTTGTAACCTGTCGTTCGTTAGAGGTAGAGTCAATGGTTAGAAATCAAGTTCACTCTGTTGGCTCGATGTTCGATTTTGAACTCTGAACTGATTGCATGAGTTATTGGATCTGGCCCAATAATGTGAGCAATGGACATTTGTTGACTCGTATAATGAATTGGGTCCAGCCCAACTATGAAGATGCTAGGATCGGGAGTTCATCGTTCGTTAGACAAACTGTTAAAGCTAACGTTTCAACGGGAAGACGAAGTCTAACCCCAACAGTACTAACAATCTGGGATAGATGTAAAACCAACTCTTCATATTTTGACTAAACTATGATGAAGAGTTCTATAAATATTTTATATTAATATTTCATCATACAACTATCTTGGTTTTACTATGTTTCTGTGTTATAGCAGATTTTATAAATTTATAAGTTAATGATATGTTCTAGTTAAGTTTAGTTAAAGGCTAAACTGGTTAGGGGATGTTACATCTCCCACCTTCAGTTTGTATTTTTGTGTGTATTCTACTTGAGTTGTTCTTCGGTGGTATATGTCTGTTGGTTACATTGGTATTATAATCGGATAGAGTTTGTTGTAGCTTTTGTACTGCAAGTAATTGTCTTTCAATTGATCGGAATATTTCATCGATTGTAGATTTTTTTTAAGAGCTTTGTACATGCTCGATTATAGGATTGCAGAGGAATTCGAAGAATTTTCCTGTCACTAGGTCTTCGCTTTTGTTCTCCTCACTGAGCTTTATCAGATTCTACTAATGGGATCGGTCTCAGTCCAGGATTTTGTCTCTTGTACCATAAGGTTATTTTATTTTCGATATTGGTGCTTGTATCCCATTTTAATTTAAATGATAATTTTGTTTTTAAATGCACGTCTTGAACTAAAGGGGATTTGTATAAGAAGATGCCTAGAGATTGTCAACATGGACAAAACTTGGATAATTTTTCAAGGTTTCTTTAAACACAATTTTTTTTTTTGATAATTTTTTTTAGATTGTCAATACTTTTTTAATGAACATGTACCGTTTTGATAACTATGATTGATGCAACTATTCCTTTCTATTTTTTGAGTTTGGGGTTGGAAATTTAAGCTTAATATTTTACGAGGGATTGGGTATAAATTTACCGTATTACATTTCTATGATACATTACATTTGAAATTATAGTTATCATATATTTGATTTGATTTTGCTAGATTTTTGTTGTTGTACAAAGCAAAATGAGTAACTAAGCAACATATCCTTAAAAAGTAACCCAAAGAAAAAAGTCATCTGGATAAATAAAAGCTTTCACATTGTCAATATTTGGCGATAACTTAATTACGCTATAAATCGGTGAAACGTTTTTACACACCTAGAGAGTATTTCAGAAAGAATAAACACGTCATATTAACGTAACAATACATTTTTCTATTTCATTAATTATATATCTTTTAACATTATTTAGTAACTCACAAAATTGTTCAAATAATTTTAGCATTTATTATTTATTATGTAGTTAAATTTTTAAATTTGAATCATGAGTTGTCAAAATAATATTAAAGTTATACATTATATATACATATTTATTTTCTTTCCATATATATGATCACTGACCTCATATAAATCCTACATAAAATATCAATTTAAGTTATAACCACTCACTATTTTCTTCTAGGTACTTTTTACATATATTTCATACTCCATTCTCTTAATTGCAACACCACATGCTTCCTAAATATATCTTCCATCACCCGATATGATGAAAAATAAGATCATTACTTGATAAAAAGTCTCCTTTAATAGAGATATATATATATATATATATATAATTAATTAATCATAAAGCGCAGATAATGAAATTTAGATATTCTAAACAAACATTGTGACAAGAAACTTAAGTTGCTAGTACAGGCACTTACTGGATATTCTCTTTAAAATAGCTAAAAATTCTCAAAATGATTAAGTAAGAGATGATCCTAAAATCATCATTTATTAAATAAATTTCACTTTCTTAACTAAGCTAGTAACTTAAAGAAATGGGATGTGACAAGCGACACAAAGATTTGTGCTAGAAAAGATAACAAAATCAAGTAGATTACATATAGTAACCTAGTAGATAACTCTAGTGACCAGTAACGACCGATGGTCATTGTTGATCCCGGGAATATAATAAGATTACTCAAAATTCGGATCTGTCAACCAATGAGGGCAATTTCAACAACATATTTTATTGACCTTTGACTGGTCTTTTAAAGTTACTAAATTCTAACTTCTCCGGGAGAAGTTCTCCTAATAGAGTTGCAGAATTTTAACATATCTTATAAAAAATGGCATTCCTGAAGATTATTCTTGGTTTTTTCTATATATATATATATATATATATATATATATATTAACTTAAATCTATTCTACCGTATGGCTGCTCGGGAAGGAGTTACTCTTGCTGCTGCTCTTGGTTATCATGGTTGGATCCTCGAATCAGATGTCATTAACGTTGTTAGAGTGATCCTTTCTCCTATCACTCAAGCTGTGGAGGTGGCTATCATAAATTACATTATAGATATTATTTCTCTTGATACTAGTGGAGTTGTTTGTTACACTTCTTATAAAGAGAATGTCGTAGCCCACTATCTGACAACTTTTGCTATTTCTCAGTGTGATAATTTGGTATGGAATGATTTGGTACCTAAGTTCATTGGTATATCTTTGTAAAGATGGATCTTTTGTCTTGAATAATAAAACCCATATCTTTTTTTTTTTTTTATTTAAATCTATCCTACCATACCTTGTTTTGTTATTATTATTATTATTATTTTAACAATCATTGTGAATGTACCTTTAGGTTATGATAATTTGTTATTATCTTCTTGATCCCGAAAGTCGCTTTTTAGGACATGAAATACCATTTTGAAATGGTACACACAAGCGACCCAACTCTTAACTCTACCCCAATCCCCTTTTTTGATTCTTGTTAGTTTTTGTTTTTAGTTTTTAAATTTTAAATTAATTAACTGACAAAGAAAGTTTTAAGGAAAAATTAGTAAATAGGTAGTTTTAAAACACTTATTTAAATAAATAACTTATTTTTTATTCAACAAAAGACCGTTAATTAGTGATTAACTGTTATCAATTAATAATTAATTACAATAAATCAGTGATTGACCATAGTCAATAAGTAAATAATGCATATTAACATTGGTTTGATTAATCATGGTCAATTATGATTGATTGATTAAACTTAAAAAAAAAAAAACAACCATCCAAATTTTACAAAGTTTAGGTCATTTAATAATTTTTTTTAAATGATCATTTACCCACAAATCTTAATATGTAATACAGATTGTTTCTGTACTCTGGAAAAGCCTTTTTGCCATCAATTAACGACATTAGTAACTGATATTTTTAGATATTCATGGTATTTCACAGGAACAAAACAATAATTAGGGTATTTTTAATTTAATAAAATGTTATATGGTACTTCCATTTCATACAAGGTCTTTTCCTATGTCCCAAGCCCAACATTCATACCCTGTGATGGATAGGATGTGCCTGTGGACCCAAGCCATACTGGTGGAACTCGTGCGAATCATGATTTGATGGGCTATTAGTAGTTAAATGGGCCCATTTATCTTAGGCTCGAAGTTGGTTTTGACACCACTTGGTGGTTTCAAATTAGATTCCTAACACATAACATAAATTGGACGCACATAGGAATTTAATAAGTGGGGGATTGACACCACCCCATTTTTTTGATTCTTAATAACCCAAATAGTCTAAGGGAGTTAGTCCTAGAAATTTCCCAAATAGGTCTTTACTCGTCCAGCGGATAAGAGAAATCTTACATCCTTTGGACTTGTCCGCCGAAGTCACCTTGTTTGGCTGCTGAGGCAAGTCAACTTTCAAGAGATAGTCCTACAACCTATTAGAGAGAGGTCCGTAGCACATACTATGCATGCAAGAGTGTTTGTATCCAAATTTTGATAATTGTCATCGATTTTAAGGTATTCTACAATACTTTGTTAAATTCACAGGGTAATTCCAAATTGAAAGTTTAATTTGCAAATCCTAATTTAGTAGTTTATGAGCTATAGTTCAAGAGCAAAAGCTTCTAGATTAACTCTACCACTAATTGAGTAAAATTACAGCAATATCTTCAACCAACGTACGATTTACATGATAGGCACAAAGTAGCTTTTCATTTGGATGAGATTCTTCACATTGTCCTCATACTTTAGTTATTAGAATACAATGAACATTTTATAGAATAACATATATGTTGTTTCTGATAATGGTGTAATCCTGTTCGCCGTTGGGCTTTTTTTTTATTAGGAAACTATAATATAAAACATATTTTATAATTACATTTGAAGTCTATATTAGGTTTTTAAAAGATGATAAATTATAACGTGTTTTTACATATAATTTCTTGAATTTTCTAGTAGATCTTTAGATTTTTTTTAGTAAATAATAACAGATTTACTATTAATAAAATTTTAATTTTTAATAACTGATTTATGTGTATAGTTTCAGGATAACTACCAAAATAGGAGGAGGGAGAAATGAGGAAGGATGAGGGATATTTTTGATATTATATATGATAATCATAATTCTGATTATACTATTTAATTATGTTTAAAATTTTATACATTAATCTATTATGACTCTTTTTAAAAATGTTATTTGGTTCTTTCTCTATTTTTTTATTTAACAAAGTTTCCCATTTACTTATTGATTCCAGTGCTTTTTTCCATGCTTTGGTTGTTTGGAGAAATAATAAACAATTCATTCATCTGCTTTTCTTTACCGTCTAAAAACATGGTATATAAGTAACCATCCTGGCTAAAAATTGGCTGCAACAATAAAGCCAACTTTGGACTATGCCAATATATATATATATATATATATACATATTATATTTATATGTATATTTTAATAAAGCTAATCAAATGTGGTCCAATTGATTTAGCTTATACTCGGGTCTGACTGGTCCCGTATTAAAAATTAATAATACTTAAAAAAAGAAGAAGAAATGAAATCAAGAGAAAACATTGCTTTAAAGGGGTCAATATCTTTTCTTTAAAATGACCCTTACTTTTTGTATACATGTATATATACAATTACGAAAAGATTCATTGAAAATTGTCATTCCTGACGACAAAGATTATTTTTTTGCCATGCCAAATGCATGATTTGCAGCCTGGATTAGTTCCTTCTCTTTTTCTTTTCTAAAAGCACTTAAAAAATAACAATATATCAAAATCAATACTGTCAATAAAATACAGTTTCTCAAGTAAATGATATAAGACCCCAAAAGCAAAGAGAAATTAATTACCTGTGTGTGACAGATATTAACAAATTTTGTGGGCCTTACCTTTTATTGCATGAATCATTTCATCTCATTTTCTTTGGAATTCATGGCCATGGCTTATTGCATGCCATAAGCCTATCTATCTATCTAGTAGTTTGTAGCTATCTTTTTTTGACCAAAATTTAATTTATTGTTTACATGTGATTTGTAAAAGTTTTTGTTTTATTTTTGTTTTTTTAATATATTATATTAGGGTTCTGCAACACATCTCTGAAAGGAATATTTGCTCCATATATCGATGTTCTCACTTTAGGACAATTCAAAGTAATGGTTATATGTGCCTAACCTTGTTGGCATTTCATTAAGTACAAGAATAAAAATGATCTAGATCAAGTTGGTCATTACTTATCTAGTATTTTTGGTCTATACTTATTTCATTTGTGAATGGACAAAGAAGGAATTTAAAGACCTATTTCATGTATGAAGAGACAGCTATATTATATACTTATTCTGATTTATTCTTTTATTATAGTATTTTTGGTCTGTTGAGGTCATGTCTCAATAGTAATATATATATATATATATATTTTTTGATTTATATATAATTGGCCTAATAGCTGCATGTATAGGAAACGTCTATAGCAGACCCATGCAGGAAAACATAAATGGAACGTTGTCCTCAGTGTGCAATTTATCAACTTCAAACGAATCTGATCTTTAGACAGAAGGTGACAATTATGATTCCTTTTGTTTGTGATCATTCCTATCGTGAGAAACACATATAGTTTTGAGTAAAATAAGGATATATTATATATAAAATACACTTTGTTGATTTATCATTTGACCTAGAAAACTTTAAGCTTACAAGAGGTGGACCAACATTAGTATTTATTAGACGAATCTCATACATCATAAATAAATTAGGGAGTATGATTATAGATATTCAAACTCAAGATCACCTATTCCGATACCAAATTAAAAAACTAAGAATTTTTAACACCGGTCACCTTGAACTAATCACACAGTTTCAAACACTCTAAATTTTTAATTTGGACATTTTACACTATGAACTTATATATTTGTAGCAATTTACCCCTCATTGATAACAATATATAGCTTTTCAATACTAGAGTACTAGTTTAGTTGGAGAAATTTTGCTGGATTTGTTTTATAGAGATTGCTAGTCCTCCTCTTAACACCAAATCCACCTCATCAAAAGGATTATGGAGGGTTGCATTTCCAGATAACTAGGAAAAGTAGTACATCTTTGTGGCACATATAACACTCACAAAGTGAATTGCTCTAAGAAAGGACTAACTTAAACTTAAGACCTTCTAACGAGAATAAGTAGTCTAACCACCCCACCAAATTACCGGTGATATCCTAAAGGAATTTGTGATTCTCCAATTGTGATGCTATGGGACTTTGATTTTATCAGTTGAACAACGCTAACACTTTCACTCTATCCGTGGTGGAACCCTACCATGACGCATGTCAAACATGAGTGGTCTAATAGCAGTATATTTTTAAGTTTGTAATGAGAGTTTTATTTATCACTTTATTCTGAAAGACGAAACTCTGCCTTGGTCTGCCATATGTGCCTCTATGTTCCTCTGAGTGGGAGTATATATACATATCTATATATATATATATATATCTGAGAAATACTAAACGAGAATGCTACTGCCATAGTATATTACCTTTCATGATCAGTTTTTGTCATACTGTTCTAGCACTATTCCTCTAGAATTTATCAATCATGATTGAAAGCAAGAGGAAGTCCACTAGAAAAAGAAAAATAATAAATACATACATACATACATACATATATATATATATATATTTCCATTTTGGATGATTGAGTGGAGGACAAGACATATTCAGTCCGATCATTATAGTGTACAGGTTTTTTGGGAACTTAGAATTTTCTTTTATGCATGGATGAGAGATAATGAGACTCTCGGACTCAAAGAAGTTTAAAATATATGCTCCTCAATTTGGCACCTTTTTCTTGACTAATATACCCAAAAAAGGAAATAAAAATGAAAAACAAACAAACAAACAAACAAAGAGAAAGCATTGTATAAATACATATATATACTATCTATATAGTATCTATATATGTGTGTGTGTGTGTGTGTGTGTGCAGATGGTCCTGTGGTTTGGACCCCATGTAATGTGGTTGGGGAACTAATTCACAAGAATTGGGCCATTGCTTAACATCTTCAAAGCATATGTATAGCATAAAAAGTAGCCTTCCACAAGCATAGAATTTTCTAAAAGCCAAGTAATGGAGTGTAGAGGGGAAACCATAACATTATTTCAACCAATAATATGCTTACTATATTGCACTTATAAGTCAATGAACTAATTCTAACATAAATACATAAATATATATATATATATATATATTACATATGTGTATATGAATTGTTTTTTAAGTTTCAAGTTTTAATTTTTACTAGTTTGTGTCCAATTTAGGCTAGATTAATAAATAGTAGAGAAATGCTATATTATATAAAGTAAAAAGAAATATATATAAATATATATATATAGGGGGAATTAGAAAAGTGGAGTTTGACTCACTTTGAACTTGGATATTGCATCTATGCTAGCTTTTGAAGGAAGGGCATCTGGTTCTTATCTGCATATATAATTTTTTTTTCATTTCATGGAGATCTGATGCTTAAAGGGGTTTCTAAATTATTGAGCTGAGAGATATAACATGTCTTGTAAAGGGAACTCATTATGATTCCTTGAATCTAATATCTTTTTTTCTTTCTTCTTCTTCTTTATTACATATAAATATAATATATATATATATATATAAATATTTTAAAAAAATTTCTTATGTCCTTAGCAACCATTAGTATTAAGGTTGGACCACTTCACAGTATTATTGTATTATCCATGTTTCCTACAAACACACTCAACTCTAGAGAGAAAGAGAGGTATTGTAAATATAGTATCTTCATTAAAGTAAAGCTATAAAGGAAAACAAGAGATTTCAGAGTTTTCATGTAAGAATTGGGACATAAAAACTAGAAACCCTTCCTAAAACATTGCTCTTCTTGAATTTAAAAAAAAAAAAAAAAAAAAAAGGGGCCTTCAACAAGGGTGTCAATTTAAGCTTATTAATATCTAAAATGGGAAGAGAAAAGAGCAGCCATTGGTGAGAGCAAGGATGTGAAGAGATATTTGTAGAGATATATATATATATCTTTCAATAGTCTTTTTCCTCTCTTACTCAGCACCACCTGAAAATACAACCATTATTTTGTCACATACCTGCATTGAAAAAAAAAAAAAAAAAAAAACATTCCAAGATCACCTATTGAACTTCTCTCGTAGAACAAAAGAGAAACTATTGTGATTGTCATTATCATGATTGGCTGGTGGGAGTTAGTTCTTACCAAAATCCCTCGGTGTTTTGCATTTATAGCAAGCGGTCCTGTTCGCGTAATTGTGCTCCCCGCATCCAACTCTGTCCATTGAAAACTAATACAAATGAGGCTATACGCAGCGTGTCTCCAGAAATTTTTCAATGTCTTTATTATTTGTTTTACATGTGACAGTCATAAATCTCTTGCGCTAAAAAGGACTAAGAAAGGGTAAGCTATAATGTCCCATTTCGCTTAGAGAAGCGGTTCATAGTTCATAAGTAAGGACACTGTCTTCTGATGATACGAGGCCTTTTTAGATAAATCCTAAGAGAAAAACCATGCAAGCCTAGGTCCAAAGAGGACAATATTATACTAAGTGAAGGCGTGGTTCGTGACAAGATAAGTTTCTACATATATATCAGAAGTAGGATGTGATTGCAGAAGCATCTTTTAATTAAAAAACATAAGCCAATGTTTTTAACATATTGACTTCTGCAAAGTACGAATCAATGCAATGAAAAGGAATTTTATAGACATGACAGTTATGTGGAAAACCAATGCAGGAAAATTCTTTTTCTTTTTTAAAATACGATGAGAACTAATTTGCTTTCTGAAGCTTATGGAATACTACTCTTCTAGGATTAAAAAATTCTCAGCACCATTTGGCTGTAAAAAAAGAATGTTAAGTCACTCACCTAGCGCAAAACCAATCGCCAGTTTTCCAGCCGGGCACACTGCAGCCGTCGGAACCCATCATGTTTTTCAAGGTGCCACAAATGTAGCATTGCGACCTGCTCGCGTAGTTGTGGGCCCCACAGTTCCCGGCATTGCAATACCAGTCGCCGGCCAAGGCCTCAGTCCTACTGTACGAAGCGTATGTTGTGGGGTCAGGGCCACCGTACTTGGGGTACTGGCAGCGTTGGCATTGGTCCCTCTTTTTAAAATTCAAATGCTGGCATGCACCACACATCCAGTCTCCTGATCCCCAGCTCTGCATTCTCTCTTCTGCCTTGGATTATTCAACATGTGAAACAACAAATCAGATAAAAAGTGCATACTATTCTAAAGTATTAATTGATATTTGTCATGCTTTCTATACATGCCAAGAGAAAAAATACAAGCCTATGTGCCTAAGGTGTTACTTTTATATAGTTATATTCAATATAAAATTACAAGTTTGCTAGAGCTAACCGACATATATATATAAATAATGCACATAGGTAAACAATGGAAAGCATGCCGGAATTTGTTCTAACAATAATATTGTAATACTACCCTTTTCTCTTGAGATGAAGATTTTTGTATGATAAAAGCAAAATTCAAGTTTCAAGATGAGAAAATTATGTTGAGTTTAATGTAAAGAAGAATTGTAGAATCAAGAAAATAGAACTCACCTTAAGGAAAGTGAAGGGCTTGGTTGAAAGAATAATAGGTTTGAAAATATAGAACTTGGTGGTTTGTGCTTGTTCTAGTAGAGAAGAGCTTGTCGATGAGTTGGTGATCTTGGTGTTTGGGTTGGGAGGGTTTATATAGTTGTTCAAGGCCCTCAGATGTGGGGTCCATGCGGATGTTCCTTTTTTATTCCCTTCACCTGGCTCTCTCTTTCCCTGATATCGAATATTTTTTGTAATTATTATTATTATATTTAATTATTATATAGTATGAGGTCCATGACGTTCACCTGGTTCTCTTTTTTTCTAAATGGATTTTTTTATATAACAATTTAAGACTTATAACTTTCCTTATTACTAAAGAAAAATAAAAACTTTATTCAATTTTGAAACCTGACTACTACAATTCAAATTATTCTCCTCCTACTCGTTGAGCTCGTCCCAACAGGATTCCTTAGAATGGAATCCTTATTAATTAAAAGGGCTTCAAATATAGATTCGTTACTCAACTAGTTCTCCTTTTTCACTTCTAGCTAGGCTTCGTACATAGAAGGGGAAAAAGGAAGATCAAAAAGAAGAAAAGTTTTTGCAAGGGTTGGGAAGTTACCACTAGTATTAATTGAGTTCATGCACACATACAAGCTAAAAAATAAGGGAAATTCCAACCCATGACCCATGCCTCTTGCCTTTACATGATTCCTTTACATTATTGCAAAAACAAACACTTTGCAAGTATTCCAATGTTCTCTCCCATATATCCAGTTTCCAAGTTCCTTCAGAAGAAAAAAGGCAACTGTCAAGGTGTTATAAGGGGCAGCTGCTATTTGACAGTGTCGAAGAATATTTTTCCACACCACGTGGAAATCGTGACTCCCTTTTCTTTACGTTAGCAACATTGTTGAAATAAAAGCGTTCAAAATTTTCGAGTATTTAACGTTACAAAATAAGAAACTAATTTTGATTGTGTTTCCGAGCGCATCTATTTATCCAAGCTCGTTTGACAACTACAAAAGTAAGAACATTACTAATATTAAGATTTGGATTCGAGTAATCCTCATCGCAAGGGACAAGGTATCTAGAAAATTTATTTTATGAGATATCAATATGTCATACTGGAATTGACTGTCACCACAGAATTATTTGAGTATTACAACCCTTGATCTTGTTACCATTAGAACTTTAGCCAAAAAAAAAAAAACGCAATTTTTGGGATGGGTTGAAAAGGATTGGGACAAACACAACGATAGAAAATTTCTTAGAATAAGTATCTAAACCTTTTGTTTCATGTGTTTTTAAATGTGATGTTTAGAACCTCCATTTAGACATAATTCGATCAAATTCATTGTATGAAAAGCCAATTTTAACATACCTTAAAACACTTTAATTAAACCTTTCGTTTCATGTGTTTTTAAATGAAATGTTTAGAACCTCCATTTAGGCATAGTTCGGTCAAATTCATTGCATGAAAACCCAATTTTAACATACCTTAAAACACTTTAATTAGTTTTGATCAAGTTGGTCAATCTTGCGGTTAAAATGGTCTTTTGGGACATATGTTTTGAAAGTTGTTGTAAAAAATATTCCAATTCAAATTTTTAGATTGGTGTTTAGGGAAGAGAAAAACGAGTTTGGTTAGATTATGAAACAGTAAAATAAGATTAACCTTTTCAAATCTATGTTCCAACTTCCAATCTATGTTCCAACTTTTAAAACAGTAAAATAAGATTAATTGTAATAATTTTAAAATTGTTTGAAAAAAACCTTTTCAAATCTATGTTCCAACTTCCAAAACATAGGCTATGTATGAACAAATGTTGTCAAGAAGAAGGTTTTTATGATCAAATTAATATTATAGAAGATGATTATGGCATTTCTAGAAAGATATAAGGTAAAACGTGATACCTCGACAAAACGTTAGATGCTCATTCTAATTTTCTTTCATTGGTAAAACTTGGAAGGTTTTTAAAATGCTTTTATTATCTTGATAAGGTTTTAATGAGTCATCCTTTTGTTTCTCAGAAGAAGTAGATCGCTTGAATAGTCTTTTAGAGTATAAAAGTTTGTTTCTTGTTATGTAGCTGAGTCTGCTCGTTTATCTTTTATTTATGATTTCAGCAAGTCATATTGCATATTTTCTTTATAATATTTATTTATTTTTTACTAAAATACTGATGGATTATATAGGATAGATGAAGGGAGTGTTAAGAGGGTGCCGGCCTAATCGAGATATCTTAGTACACCTATTGACTCTTGTAACCACCCTTTCATTTAAAAAAAAAAAATCTCAATTTTCTTCTTGTAACTTCTTATTCACACGAACGGTTTCTACGTGATCAAGCCCACATGGATGCAAACGTGCACATCTACGTCACAAGAGAGTGCACACTATTTTCAGGCCAACTTGGCAAATAGAACCTTCCCCTGAGCAGGTTGATATAAATATTGGTGATAACAAAGTCAAGTTAAATCTTAACGCCCAGTTGGGATATAAAGTCATGCATTTTTTATCCTTTTTAAAAAAAAAATAAAATCACTTGTAACTTTCTTTCACTTGGAATATGTTCCTCTAAAATGCACATCCATCACAAAAAATAAAATAAGATAAAATAAAACAAAATTCTGTCTAGCTACCTTGTTTCTGTTTGCTTTTTCCCTTTTATAGCAATAATTGAAATGCCATTCCAAGATCCATATGCCTTAGTTTTCTTTTCTTTTTCTCCTTATCGTTAATCCTTTACTCTCATGCATTATCTCGCCAGATTATTAACACAACAGGTGCAATAATATGTGTTTGGACAGGAGCTCTCAAATTCGACATCTATGTATTTTTCCATTTCTCTTATACATTAATAAGAGTCATATATCACATACCGTAACCGTGACATGCCGGTGAGATTTATGAAATTCACAGTCATCTCAATATGAAATTTAGAAATGTGTATATATATTTTATGATGCGGGATATATGATTCACTTTTTTATAAAAATAAAAATATTTGCATATGTGATTATAGGCATAATCTAGCGATAATATCATATCTGACTTCACTTAAAATGCATAGTTTGAATCTTCCATCCCAAGTATATATAAATAAATATATATATATATATATTCATGTATAACGCACAGTGACGTTTATGAGATTCATGATGGTACGTCATTTCAATGTGACATGATGACCATGAGGTGCCACGTGGCGGAACATCATTGTGGGAGAAACCACAGGCAGGTATGGTTAGCAAAGCTCACCATGTCCTTCTTTCATCCATGGACATATCTTTTTAAGAAAAAGGCAAAGCAATAGAGAGAGTTTTTAGAATAAGAATCGCGGCGAGCCGATGCTGGTCATGCAAAAAATGAGCTGTGGGGGAACCTTTTGAATTAGAAAACTCAGGCTTCATCTGGGGAACGACATCATGCAATCACATCTAAACACTGTACTATTGATTATTTCTATTTTTTATTATTGATTTCTTGTTCCTTTTCAAAGGATACATTTTAGATAGTCCTCCGCCAATAAAATAAAATAAAATAAAGTAAAAATAAACATCTGAGGAATAATATGTATGTGCATTGCATTCAAAGGTTGGAACACTGTGACATTTGATTGTTAATCTTCGATTATTTAAATATAAGCGGCAAGAATAACAAACTATTTTCTTACCTATGTGCTTTGTTTTATTTCTAAAATCCGGCTACGTTTAACATGTGTTCAACTCTCATGGATGATTTTAATTGCGTTCAAGCAACTTGTTTACTTTCAATTACTTTTCAATTGTTTAAGAATAAGATACAAATAAGAAACTTGATTGTCATGCATATCACAAAACACTTTACTTTTGATTATTTCTATGTTAAATTGTTGATTTCTTTTCCTTTTCAAAGAATACATTTTAGATAGTTCTCAGCCAATAAAATAAAATAAAGTAAAATAAATCATCAGAGGAAATGCATTTCATTTTATGGCGTTCATAGAAAAGTAACTCTGAGTAATGTTAAAGCCTAAAGGGACCAACTTGTTTACTAAATTTTGGATTTATATGTTGTGACGGTGATCAATGACGAAGTCAAAAAGTTTTGTAGGGAGGGAAAAATAAATATATGAGAAAATTTTAAGGATTTTTAATTTTTAAGGAGGTTTTATGTATATATATATACACACTCATAGACATAAATAATAAGAAGGAAAAAAAAAAAAGTTAAAGGGGGGCCTTTACAGGCCTTAATTAACTACGTCTTTGCAGGTGAATTTTCAATTTTCCATTGTTTAGGTATAAGATAAGAATAACATAATTGTGACACATTTGTTTCATTCCACATGTAAAAACTGGTTAATGTATATGTATATTCCAGCGTTATGCATGATATTAATGTTGTGCATTCACGGAACTTGTTTACTTTCAACAACTTATGTTGATATGATATTATTCTTTGATCGTTTAAGTACAAGATAAGAATAACAAACTTAATTATCATACATATATATCACTTACATCTAAAGATTGGTTAACTTTTTGATACGTGTGTATGTTAACCTTTAATTATGATGTCCTATTGTGTATTCGCGCAACTTGTTTACTTTCTGTCGACACGGACTTTTTAAAGTTTATTTGGATCAAATTCTTAAGCCGCCGTTAAAAAATTGATTTATTGTGACAGTTGATTTATTAATTTTCGATCCTTTAAATATAAAAGGTAAGAATAACAAACTTAATTTTCATATATATATGTGCTTCGTTTTATGTTTCAAAAAATATATATTCAAGGCTTATGGATGATTTCAATTGCGTTTGCGCAGCTAGTCTACTTTCAGCAACTGATGTTAATACAATAATACTTTTTGATAGATACGAATAACAAATGTAATTTTCATACGTATCACTTACATCTAAAGGCTGATTAGCTTTTTGATACGTATGTATTTTTAACCTTTACGTATATGATGTCAGTATTGTGCGTTTGCGCAACTTGTTTACTTTTTATAACTCATGTCGACATGGACTTTTTAAAGTTTTCGAGGATCAAATTCTTAAGCAACCATCAGGCATGTAGGGTTTTGATCAAGATCAACAAGCATTTTTTTTTTCTCAAGGGTCAATTTGGGATTAGAAGTGCCCCACAAAATAGCAGCCCCTACTCCCCATGTGGATGCAGAATGGAAAGGAGGGGAAATTAGCATATTTAATTGCAAGTCACAAAACCCTCATCCTAGAATATACTCTTACAGATGATAGATATTGGCCCTTTGAAAATGGAATGTGGGGTCCACTTTGCTGACATGTCGGTTGTACATGAGTCCATGCAAGCATAATAGACTGCAAAAAGGGATGCTCACTTGTTGACCTAGGATTTGATAAGGAAGAATCTTAATCACCATTTTTTTTTAACCAGACATAATGAATATTCCTAATGCAAAAATATAACCTTAGACAGTGCCCCCTTATATATACTCTTTATTCCCCATACGTGACTATTTTTAAAATGGGGCCATTTCTCTACAATAATACTTCGAGAATCCACATCCTAACCTCATTAGGGCAACATAGCCTTGTCTTTTGGTTTTTTGAATATTCTCCTTTTTCTTCCCTCTCTCTTTCTATGATAACATGATATTTTCAACTAGCCTCCACTAGAAAAACCTTAACTAATCATGGACTACTCATGGACTACTCATGTCTAATTAATTGAAATCATCACTTCACAAATCATTCCAGATTGGGGTTTCATGTCCCTAATAAGTAAGAGATATTTTCCTCTCAAAAAGTTCTCATCTTTGGCTAGATGTGTCTATATATATATATATATATATATATATATATTTAACTTGTGGATAGGGAATTCGAACTGTACATCTTGTGATGGAGTCAAATATAAAATTATCACTAAATTATATCTACAATCATATATGTGTCTAGATTTTGAGAATTCAAAAATGAGGATTTTGAATCCTATCTACGTCCTGGTAAGTTAGGGAATCAATATCTCAACACTATAGTTGCACCTAGGAATGGATTTATTTCTGCTTCTGAATTGTTAGCAAGAATGCTTTAGATCATAATCATCTCTAACCGAATAAACTAGCTCCTATATAGCCAAGTTTTCAAGCAAAATATATATATATATATATATATATATATATATAGCTTAGTTTGCTAGATTTAACTTTTTTTAATTAAACTAAGATGGGTGATTGTACGAGTAACTAGGTTGCTACATTATTTTTGCTTTTGTTTTTTTTGTTTTTGTTTTGTTTTGTTTTTTTCTTTTGTTTTGTTTTGTTTTTTTTTTTGTTTTTTTGTTTTGTTTTTTGTTTTTTTTGTTTTGTTTTTGCAAGTAGGCTCCTACAAGTTAAAAGTGTGTTCTGCATTGCTTCTTACAAGATGCTTGCCCGTTTGGATCTTATATTCATTTTCAAAATAGAAACTTTTCTTATTTAAAATGAGAAAGTCCTTTCATTTTGAAAATGAGATGGCATTTAGATGTGTAAAAAAATTATCCTTCTTAAAAATAAAAAGAGTATAAAATTTGTTTGGAAGGTTATAAAATTAGAAGAAATGGTGTTGGAAATAATGTATTGTAATAGGAATTCAAAAATATTCCAAAAGAGTACTGTATAAATTATGTGTGAGAATGTCCACCATTTTTCAAAATGAAAATGATGATGAAAAAAGTTGGGAAAATATTCTTTTGTTAATTTTTTCCCCATTTTGAAAATGAGTTTACAAAACAAACATGGTTTTTTACATTCAAAAGTTGCTTTTAAGAGTATAAATTGGAGGATAAAAGCTTTGTTGTTTTCAAGAAAACTTCCAATTAAAGTCACAAAATGTGATTTCTTTGGTATTTGAAAACACTTTAGAAATTGTATCAGAGCTTCAATAAGGCATGGATTATTCTAACCTAAATCCCCTCAATTTTAGTGTTGCTTTCATTATGTCTTCTACATTTTAAAAACTCACACTTTACTCACTGAATTTTGAATTCCTCCCCATTTAACTATTTACTTTTGGAATTTTCAATAAAAACAGACATAATAAAAAGAGGGGATTAAGTCCAGTCACGTGGTACTTTTCATTTGTTCTTTAATCGAAATTCTAATCTAAATGGCTAAGTAAGACAAACTCTCCTCTTTTTCCATTTTTTTTTTTTAATTACTGAAATTCCTATAAAAGGGACTAAATGGGACAAATTCAAAGTTAATGAGAGTATCTAAAATTCAAATGACAAAATGAAAATAACCTAAAATTCAACATAAGTGAGTTTAATTCATAAAACTTTATAAAAACCTCATTTTAATATTTTTATTGCTCGTTTGGAACATTTTAAATATCACATTTATCCTATCAACTTTTTAATTTTTAATTTTTTTTTTGAATGAGCTTCAAAAGGAAAATGCTAAAGTAAAAGCAAAAACAATGCTAAAATAATAAGTTTTATTAGTTCTCACTAGCATTTTCTCAAAAAAAAAAAAAAAAAAAAAATCTTATTTCCCTCAAAAAAAAAAATGGAGCATTTTCTCAAATAGGTCACATGGTGATAAGATAAAAAGACACACCAAAGCATACCGTAACAAGTGGCAGTTCTCAATGCATAATGCAGCCGGTAGCCGGTGACCTCCTGTTAATATTCCATCACCTTTTAACACATTTTATAGCCAAATGTTTATGAAGGAAAAAAAAAAAAAAGGGATTCTCTTGAAACTTTTGAATACGATATTTGGAATGAGACTCTACGTTGCCAATGTGTAGGAATAATTACCCACTGCTGTTGGGGCTCTCTTTTTCTCTGTTTTCGCCGTTGGAATATGGATTGGAAGGAAGAAATTCCAGTTTCTTTTTCTTTTTTTCTTTTTTTTTTCCCTTTCTTTTTTCTTTGGGTCCATAATTCATCTGCCTGTGCATCTGCTTTAATTTGTAACTTCGTATTTGTACAACCTTTTTATTTCCAGCCAATGGCCTGCCACGGATTAAAGGGCTCAACTTAAACTTGGCCAATTGAAATGAAGTGCACAACTTGATTATTGGCCTAATCCTACATCGATGGGAACTTTAAGTAGTTTATAAATGTCCATAAGTTCACATTATGTCAGCAATTGTCTAAAAGTGATAATTTAGGAAGTTCTACTCATAGTTTAACTAGTATCCTCTTGAAGGTCCTGTAGTTGATCTGCCGGTAGGAATTGTATGTTCTTGTCTTGTGTTTTACCAAAAAAACTGGTAGCTACTTAGCGAGTCCCACATCGACGGGGAGTGAAGACTTTAAGTGGTTTATAAGTGTCAATAATTTACATTTCAGTCAATAATTGCCTAGTAATGATAACATAAACTTATGGTTCAACTAGTGTCCTCCTGAAGACCATGCGGTCGTTCGTCCTGTAAGAATTGTAAGTTCTTGTCTTTGTTTAAGACCTTTAGGTTGTATTTGGTTAGTAGGAGGGAGGGAGTGTTAAAATAATACGTATTATGTACAGTTAATTTTTCTGTGATTTTGATGTGACATTAAAGAACTCGTAACATGTTTCGTATCTTTTATCCCTGTTGAGGTTAGAAAGCTCCGTCTAACTCGGTAATTGGTCGTCCATCATATTTATTAAGTGGCTTAATTCCTCGATTCGTCCCCGAATTATTTGATTTGTGACGTTTTTTATCATGTTTTGTTTTAAAAAAATATATTATTAAAATATACAAATTACTGTGATATTTCTTAATGACCCTAGATGTTTAGATTCATTGTGCTTAAAGTGAGAGTCTAGTAGGATATAAAATTGTAAGCTTATTATTAGGTCATTGACTGAGATTTGGAGTCGCTTGATTTGGTCAACTATTCGGGGAGTCGATTCTAATATGAAAAAAGTACATTGATGAGAAAAGAAAGAGAGTCATATTTTATGGAGGTTCGTCCTTGATATATGGTTCTATTTAGCTTTCTTATTTTACCAAATTATTGTTAAATTACTTGTATCGTTTCCGTTGATACCAATTAAAAAAAAAAAAGAAAGAAAGAAAGAAAAATTCCACAATTTTCAGACTTTATATCTCTCTTCTACTCCACAACAGGAGACCTCAGAAGCTCGAAAAAGGACAAATAATTTCTCCACTGGGCAATCCATTAAAAAGTGTAGAGAGGATGTTGGTTCTCTCGTTTTTCTTCCCACAAAACCAAATCCTAACAAATCCTTATCAAACCCTTTTCATTTTTTTACTGAATCCGTGAAACCCAACAAATTCATATTATGATCATTAGGAGGCGGGACAAGCGGGGCTCCATTTTGCTCCGTCCCATTAATTATATGCCTAATCACAAGGGCCTTAACGAAAAATCAACTGAATATATCTTATAAATACACTCCACTAAATACATATTAATCACAGATTTCAACATCTACACACTAATATTCAAAATGAAAACAAAAATTTGTTGTTGTAAAAGTATAATATACATGTATATATATACATACAAATGCTACCCATTTAGCTTCTTGTTTGTTAGTTAGTTAGTTTTTTTTTTTTTGTTTTTTTTTTGGTTTCTGGAAAAGTGTGCATTCAAAGACATGTCGTGAGCTCAAAAAGAAAAAGAAAAAGAAAAAGAAAAAGAAAAGAAAAAAGGCAAAAGAAAAGAAAAGAAAGACTTGTTAAGTCGATTTTCCAAGACGCAAATATAAGTCGTTTTTTCTCCAGAGGGAAGGGAAAGATGTTAGGTCGTTTCACTTGGACACACAAAAACGACTGAACACTTTGTCGGTCATGACGTTGTCACGATGCATCTATAAAGTAACAAACGATGTGCCGTTTCTTTTGCGGATAATGTATGTCATTTTCTTTTTAATTTTTTTTGGAACTTTATAAAGTATGTCATTTTTTTAGAGGATAAAGTATGTCATTTAATTATGCTTGTTTGTACTGCAACTGTCCAAATTTTTGTGGAAAAAAATTAATTGGTTGCAATAGGTACATTTTTGCGACCAAATAAGTGGTCGCAGAAAAACATGGTTGCAATGTGATATTAAACGTAACCAAAAATTTTTGCGACTGAAAATTTGGTCACAATAGGCTCTCTTTTGCGACCAAAATTATTGGTCGCAAAAAATTTTGGTTGCGACATGTGTATTTTCTTGTAGTGATCGATAAAAACAAAATTATGATTTTTCAAAAAAGAATTATGGACGACATAACGAAGATATAAAAGTAAAACGACCATACATTTCTTCGAGAGTAGGGGTACGCCACTTTGAACGATGTGTCTCTATGCTTTAAAGGGGCACATAATTTGAACAACCATGAAATCAAGTTAATCTTCTATCATCCATTTATTATATAACATAAAATTAAAATCACTGAATATAGTAATAGATAAAGATAAAGATAAAGATAAATTTCTCAAGGCCAAACATCTAAGATAGAGGAGACATAAAGATTCAACGATATGGCAGGCTCAACAATGAGAGAGCCCAAAAACTAGAAGATAAAGTGGGAATCGGAGCTGGACAAAAGGTGGTGGCCCAAGACCTTAGGCTGGACAGCTCGACGCTTTGTAATAGAGTACCAGCTAAGTATTTGAGTCTTCAACCGTGCAAAGAAAGTGATGTTTTAGGGTTAATAAATTGCGAGGGGGGGAAAATTGTGATATTCATCGGATTTGAATTTGGGGAAAAAAGAAATTAATGTTTTATGTCTTTTAAAAAAAAAAAAAGAAGCTAAAGGGATGTATTAAAAAAGATTAAAAAAAAATATTATTGTACATAATATGTTATTTTTATATGTAATAGGAGTGTATTGATTGTAATTACAAGTATTGTCTAGTGATAAGATTACACCTAATTGCATTATAAGGTGTAGAGTTCGAGTCTCTCCATACACAAGTTAGAAATAAAAATCAGTATATTTATTGGATCGGTTTGATTAGATTTTCAAAATTCACATCCGTCATATTGGGTGGCCTAACCTATTTTTCCTTCTAGTTAGAGTGACCTGTATTTACAGCTCTACACCTTTTCTTTTACTCAAACTAAAATGGCAATAGGGTGGGTTCCGAACGGAGTGATCTTCTTGCCAACCCGCCACGTGAATGAAAGCACTCTCCAAACATGCCTGTAACCCGTTTAAATTGGCAGAAATTGGGCAAGTTTTCCCATCAACTCGTGGGATAACCCCTTCTACCCCTTTATCTATTTTCATCACATAAAAGTTAAAAAATTAACAATGTATGTAGGAGACTTTTAAGTTAAATTGTTAAATAAATTTTCATATATCAAATATGGTAAAGTTTAATGCTTAAAATGATATAATATAAAATTTCATGTATAACATATTTATGATAAAAGTAATCTATAATTAAATGGGGGCGGCTAAGTGGGGAATAGGGTCATGACACCTAAATCCGTCCTCGCCCAGTAATCTGCGACGGGTTGAATTTTTAACTCGTTTATAACCTGAACCCATTTAAATCGGGTTTTTCCTATCATTTAAGGCGAGTCCCTACGGATTAACAAGATAACAGGAAAAATGGTCATTACTAATTCAAACTAATCTTTCTAAAAACTCAATCAAATACAATTTCAAGTATATATCTATATCAATATTATTCTCGAACAAATTTAATTTCTATTTCATAGTCAAGACAAAATCATTCCCAAAATACTATTGAAAAGAATAATAGAGTGTCCAATAATTCCAATTTTTATTTATTACTTATCTATACATATATAGAAAGGAGAAAGCTTTCTCCATCATCTAAAATGGTTTGTTTTGGATGAAAATATTTTGTACTTTTTTTTTTGTCCTTCAATTTTCTTTTTTTGTTTTCAACCTTTTTTTTATTTACAATTTAGTCCGTTCTTTGTTGTCATTTTTTTTTTCATTTTAGTCCTTTTATCTATTTTGTAATTTTTTTTCATGCCTTTCTTTTTAATTTTCAGATCTTTTGTTAAATTGTTTTTTTTTTTTGGGTTTTTAAGCCTATTATTTTTATTTCTCATATTAGGATAAAATTTCTAAAATATTACTATTAATGTAATTATTAATATCATCATCATCATCATCATCATCATCATCATCTATTTATTTTTTGAAGTCACTCCCAAGTCCCAACTTTGATCGTTGGCTTGGCACCGCCCAATTGAGACGAAAAAATGGCGATATCTTCACCATCTTCACTCCCCATTTCACCATCCACTCTGCATTTCCCACCCCCTTCCGACCCTCCATACAAGCTCCTCGAAACCCATCCCTCTCTTCACCTTCTCTCCAAATGCAAGAGCCTCCTTTCCCTCAGACAAGTCCACGCCCAATTCATCAAAACCGGCCTCCACAACACCCCGTTCGGCCAAAGCAAGCTCGTCGAGTTTTGCTCTCTCTCCCCCTTCGGCGACCTCTCTTACGCCGTCTCCGTTCTCGATTCCATCCAAGAACCCAACCAGTTCGTCTGGAACACCCTCATTCGCGGCCATGTTTTGAGCCCAAACCCGTCTCTGGCCATTGATTTCTACGTTCGGATGAGTCTGTCTGGTGTGAACCCAAATTCTCATACTTTTCCGGTTCTTTTCAAGTCCTGCGCGAAAGTAAGGGCAACCCATGAAGGGAAACAGCTCCATGCGCAGGTTCTGAAGCTTGGACTTGACTCTGATGTTTTCACAAACACGTCTCTTATCAATATGTATGCTCAAAACGGTGAGTTGGACAGTGCACGTATGGTGTTTGATAAAAGTCCCGTGAGAAACGCGGTTTCTTTTACGGCCTTGATCACCGGGTATGCATTGAGGGGTCGAGTGGAGGAGGCTCGACGGCTTTTTGATGATATGCCCATGAGAGATGTCGTGTCTTGGAATGCCATGATTTCAGGATGTACTCAAAGCGGTCGGTTTGATGAGGCGTTAGAATTCTTTCGGGAGATGGTGAAAGAGAATATGAAGCCAAATGAAAGTAGTTTTGTGACGGCTCTTTCTGCTTGTGCTCAGTCGGGTAATCTTGAATCGGGCAATTGGGTTCGGTCTTGCATTGAGGACTCTGGACTTGGTTTGAGTCTTCCGCTTGTTAATGCACTTGTTGACATGTACGCAAAATGTGGAGATTTAGATACTGCTCGAGGCTTGTTTGACGGTCTAAATGAGAGGAATGTTGTGTCATGGAATGTCATGATAGGTGGTTATACTAACATGAGCAACTACAAAGAAGCCTTGGCATTGTTCCGGACTATGCTAAGATCAGATTTAGAGCCTAATGATGTCACTTTATTAGCCGCTCTTCCCGCTTGTGCTCACTTGGGTGCACTTAACCTTGGCAAGTGGATTCATGCTTATATAGACAAGAAGTTTCATACTTATACCAATTATTCCCTTTGGACAAGTCTCATTGACATGTATGCAAAGTGTGGAAATATAGAGGCTGCGAAACAAGTCTTTGATGGTATGAAAGTCAGAAGCATGGCTTCTTGGAATGCGATGATATCTGGGTTAGCTGTACACAGTCATTCAAGTATGGCTTTTGAGCTTTTCTCGAACATGGTTGATGAGGGTTTCGAACCGGATGATATTACATTTGTTGCTGTTCTATCTGCTTGCAACCATGCTGGTCTGTTAGATCTTGGACGCCAATATTTTAGTTCAATGGTTCAGGATTATAATATTTCACCGAAATTACAACACTATGGAATCATGATCGATCTTCTGGGCGGAGCTGGGTTGTTCGACGAAGCAGAGACCCTAATAAAGAATATGGAGATGAAGCCAGATGGTGCTATATGGGGTTCTCTGCTTGGAGCTTGTAGAGTCCACAAGCGTGTTGAATTGGGTGAAGTTGTTGCTGAGCGTCTTTTCGAATTGGAACCCGAAAATCCTGGTCCTTATGTTCTGTTGTCAAACATCTATGCTGAAGCTAGTAGATGGGATGATGTAGCAAGGATAAGAACCAAACTACACGATAAAGGAATGAAGAAAGTTCCCGGCTGTACCTCTATTGAGGTGGATAATGTGGTTCATGAGTTCCTTGTAGGTGACAAAGTACATCCACTAAGCAAAGACATCTATAAAATGTTGAATGAGATAGACAGGCTTTTGGATATTTCCGGGTTTGTGCCGGATACATCCAAGGTTCTCTACGACATGGATGAGGAACTAAAAGAAGGTTCCTTGAGTCATCACAGTGAAAAGTTGGCCATTGCATTTGGTTTGATCAGTACAACGCCGGGGACAACAATTCGAATCGTAAAGAATCTTCGTGTTTGTGCAAATTGTCATTCGGCTACAAAGCTAATATCCAAGATCTTCAATAGGGAAATCATAGCCAGAGATCGAAACCGGTTTCACCACTTTAAGAACGGCTCGTGTTCATGCAATGACCATTGGTGATTTGAGCAGTGTTTAGGGATACCAACTCACGCGACAAGTGAATTGTTGGGATTCCCGGCATTATTGTTGTTGATGTAGATAAGCTGTAATTGATAAAATATACAAATATAGACCAACTCTTGTATATATTTATTTTGTCAACATCTTATAAAGTAAAAGCCCATATTTTGATTGTTCCTATGTGGGAACTTTGCAAACTATGTTCCTTACATGAATAAGAGGTTGGATTGAGATGGAACATAATCTGCATCTAGACGATCTAAGAAAGCCCATCTTTTTATTTATTCACAAGGAGATGGAAAATTACATAATAAAGTGTTTCCTTAGACCATTGAGGTACAAACCAAGGTTTGAAACTAGAGATGCCAACCAAATTTGAATCAAGCTTCGATGTTGCTAGAGGCGTGCTTGAAGGAGTTCTTTCTTGCTGTAGCCAGGACAGTCTTGTCTGCAACTATGAAATATGCTGCTCCAGCCACTGCCCCATCAGATCAAGAATATCCGTTAATAATACACCATTATTATATACATATATACATATATATATATATATATATATTTTAGAGAAATGACAATAATCTGAGGATCTTAACCTGTGGAGATTATGAGGGCTTGAGCAGTGTGATTGAGATTGGCTTTTGCCCATGGCAGCAACCTCACACTAGCAAACTGCAACCAAAATTATAGTTTAACCTTGATAAACTTCTTGATGAAATATTTAATTCCCATTTTTACTTCTTTTTTTTTTTTTTTCCCCAATTCAAAAGAAAAGCTCCTTTAATGTTTCTTTACGTAGGATTTAAAAGAAAAAGTTTTTTTTTTTTTTTGATTTAAATCCGAAGATGTAAATTTTAAAGGTTATGAGGTTGAAGACTTACAGTAGGAATGGCAGTTGCAATACTAGCAACAACAGCTGCCTTGGCTCCAGCTTTCACACCTTCTGTTTTTGTACAAAAAAGAAAACAAATAAATAAAACATTAGAGAAAAATGGAAAAAAGGGTCAAATATATGATCATATGCAAAATCAGTTTCAGCCAAAGTTATCACATTTTTGACGATTTTGTGCAAAACCAAACTTGCCTTAAAAAAGAATAAAAATATATACACTTATACTTGATGCATACATAGATACATGGTCCCCCCCACAATGGGTTTATTTCCTCGTCCATTTTTGCCCTTTAAAAAAAATTATCATTTGTAATCTACTTAGTTGTTGGGGCCAACCAACACCAAATCTTGATCACAAAGTTGGGTTCACATGCATGATATAGCTTAGCCTTTGATAAATTTTCTAAGAACCAAATGATGGTTAAAATCATGAACCCACATGAGAACAAAGATCACTTTTATACAAAATCATAGACTAAAAATACTATAAAGAAAAAATGTATATAAATATATATATGTGTTATATACAAATGTGTTATACACCTTTAGAGCAGCGTTGAGCCATGGCGAGCCTCTGGTCAAGAGCAGCCAAGCTGCTCTTGTCAAGGGAAGACTGAGCTGAATTCTTTGCCATAATTCTAAAACAAAATGAAAAAGAGAAAATACAAAGAAATTGAAACTAAGAAATAAACAGGCAGATCTTCAAAACTACTCTTGGAAATGGATTTTGAAGGTTTGGATGAATTGAAGTTGTGGGATTTGGTTGGATACTTATAACCCACTTCTTCTTTTTTTTTTTTTTTTTTTTCAAAGGTGGGAGTTGGTAGTGTAGAGAATCAAAGGGTCAGGTATCGTTTCCCATAGTTTGATGGTTTCCCTCCAATTCCAGTACCTCAGTTGGACACTTGTTTTCACTATGGTTTCTGTTATTGTCGGTTGCCGGTTTTGTTGTTGTCCTATTTTTATTCCGAAAATACCCCTACCTTTTCTATGGGTCACTTGAAGTTTGTGAAGGGTGAAAAGGTAATTTCAACTGCTAACTTGTACTTATGCACGTGATTGAGGCCTAACTTTTGGTCACGTTATCCACTAAATCCTTTTTTCTTAACTGACACGAGAATCCAGAAAAATAATGTAATATAATACAAAAGTCGGTTTATTTGGAGTTAATTTTCTGAACAATATAAGTGCTTTGTAGAAATATGTACTCTTTTTCTTTTCTTTTTTTTTTTTGGTATTGGAGATTTTGCAGAATCCACCGTTTATTTGGTACAAAGCGGCCCTCCCCAAAACAATGGGTAGCCTCTTCAAGTGCATTTGGTTCCATGAACGTGAAATATGTGTAGATTGTAACACGTGTCCTAAATGAAGGGCTGAGATCTGTTTGGATCTGTTGTTGCAGAAACAGAACTCAGAGAGGAGAGGTATCACTTTTTGGGTTCATGGTTTTATGTGGGAGACCAGGGGCTGGTATTGGAGCTCCTAATTCTTTATTTTCTTACGGGCTCAGGACATGTTATATACACTTGTTGCTTTCAGTGGAGGCTTTTTTTTTTTTTTTTTTTTTTTTTTCACTCTAAAATCTTTCCATGTGGAGTCTGTATGCGTTATTTCTTTTTACGTTTCATTTAAGTTTATTGATGAAACTGGTTGTCTATCGGTATTGAGTTTTTTTTATGTGGAGCTTAGTTGCTTTCAAGGCATAATAAATGAAAAGTGGTAATATCTAGGACTAATGCTAAAACACCTTAGTGATTTTTAACATCACACACTAATAGAAAATGTATCTCATAATATGAAATCTACTGATGAGATTCGTTTTTTATTAGTTGTGATGCTTAATGCCACATATACCCCCAAACAATTTTCAATATCCAATCATATTCATCTTGGCTTTGAGATTTTGCTTTGTTGATTGAAGTTAATGAGGACTAAATTAACTACGAAGAATTATGTGGGAGGAACATTAACTTATCATATTTCTTTAATACGATATAATTTTGATATGAGAATTGGCTCATACTGATCAATATTTCTTCATGTCTTGTTATAAAATTTGACTAGGTACTTTTTTTTTTAAACTATAGATTTTTTTTCCTAAAAAACAAAAAAGCTAGTGATTTTTTTCCATGAATTTAGGCAATATTATTCATTTATTGAATATCAATTTCTAAACGTTCCGTGTTCTTCCATATTCCTCGTAAAATATTTATTGAAGATAAAGCGTAAATTTGTTTTTCCTTTATTTTTAACACATCACTCATACGTTAATATCTATCTTTAATACAACTTTTCCTTGTTATAAAAGGTTAGTGATAAATTAATTTAAAGAAGAAATTTAACAAGCTTTCAAAATTTCAAATGAAAGGTTAGACACAATTGCTTTTAAAATGGAGATGAAGAGACAAAAGCTGTTTTAATATATATATATATATATATTTGTAAATGCATGTTTTAATATTAAAATTTGGGGTATTGTTGGAAAGTAATGCATTTAGATTATTAGGACATGTGGTGATTGGTTGGTAATTTGCATCTAATCTAATTGGAATCTTGTTCTTTCGGAACTAATTATAGGTTAACATGTATAGCTTTCTTTAGAGAAATCGATCCACCAATGATATTTGACAAGTTTTGAAAGCTCTTGTTGTCCTTTTATTAAGGTGAAGGGAAAAAAAAAAAAAAAAAAAAAAAAGCTACAAATAGGGGAAAAGAGCCTGCATTAGTATGATACGAAAACACAATCTTGTGTGTTGACAGTTGACACCTTTTTTTATATATATATATTTTTATTTTATTTACACAATGCAATATGAGTTGTAACTTACAATTAAGTAAATGATACTTTTAGGAAAAATCTACTATTATCTTGGATGTCAGTATTTGGTATAATTGAGATATATGACAAATGTAAATTGAGTTTGCCGAATTAGTTATTACTTTGATAGAGAGGCAGTACGCAGAAACTTAAATTATATCAAGAGTATAGTTTTGTTAAGGATAGAATGGGGATTTTACCTTTATAATTTTTGTTGTTCCTACTTTTTATAGTAGGGTGTGCTGCCGTTAAGGCTTATTATGATGAGAGAGGTCATAGAAACATTCATAGAAACATTCAAAGAGTTTGAGTGTATGTGATTTTTTATGATAAACTTTTTAATTATCAGAGTGAATTATTACGACAGCTAAAAGAAAACGTAGTCTCGTATTAAAGTAAACATCAATGAATTATGTATGCTTGTGTTCATGGATACAAAGTGTTAATGTCCACTTAACAGTTTTTGGTTGATTTACATGTCCTTAATACGTAATCTTCCCCCCTTTTTTTTAATTAATATTTAATATTTTTTCCCAACACATGAAAACATGTCAAACAAGAATAATCTCGTGTGATTTAGCCGAATTGATTTTACATCGTGATCTACAGTAAAATGGTACAATAAAGTCAAGAAAAAGGTTGGCTTAGTTTTTACCCCGAACTATTGGTCTCATCTTATATTTGGTTCATAAACTTTAAAAAAGACTAATATCAGGCCAACACCCCTTTAAATTAACTTAATTGACATATTTTCTTACATTTATCAAGAATCGAATCTTCTACAAACAGGACCTAAATAATCATTCAAGGTTCTATCCTTTTAATAATCATTTCATCCAAAAATACTGTTCTAAAAAATGACCGTACTTACCATGTGATCTTGTTTCAAGGTTCTAGACATCTCCTATTTGCCTTGACCCAAGTTACTACTTGTTGGGTACTACTATTATGGCCCATGATAATGAAGGAAATATATGGCTCGACAAAGATGCAAGACGATCCTATTCAGCGACGGAGCTAGTTCTTTAGTTCAATGAGGTAAATACTAAAATTAAATCATGCATGATAATTTCATACTCAATATCATCAAAAATTTCTTACTCAACGTAAATACAACCAATAAGTTTATAGGTAAAAGGATAGAGCTTTTAGTGAGATCTTATATGACATAATTAATTTGAGTATGGGTAAAAAGAAAAAATCACAACAAGTTTCATATTAAATTTTGAAATAAAAAAAATTCAGTGGGGCGGCACATGGGCGCGTTAAGGAGCTCAGTTGCACACCCATTTATGCAGAGACAACTTGGCTAAGTATCATTTCTGTTGTAACAATTGAACCCCTTCATCAAAAGACACTTTTTTTTAAAAAAACTTACTTACTTATTAAGATTATGGGTTTATTGTATTTTGGAGGCTCTCATTAGCAAACTTTCATAGCTTATTAAGATTATGGGTTTGTTGTATTTTGAAGGCTCTCATTAGCAAACTTTCATAGCCGAGTAAATGATAACTTAACAAAAGTATTCCTTATGCTTAAAATCCACCAATGAGCTTTTAGATAAAAGAGTAGTTTTTAGTGGGATCTTACGTGACATTATTAATTTCGAGTGTGGGTAAAAAGAAAAAATCACAAAAAAATTCAGATTAAATTTGAAATAAAAAAATTCAATGGGGCAACAGCTCCCACTCGACACAACGTAACTCTATACCTGATCGTATTGGTGAGGGCCTTTGCTGTTTTACTTGTCCTCTATTATGGTAGAACATATTAGTTGTATATAAGTGAGTAATCATAAGTATACATCATAAACATGCACGGATGATTGAGCATTTAGGGTACTTTTGAGGCATACTTTGCACATAGACGTGTTAAGGAGCTTACTTGCACATCCATATTTGAAGATGAATGGTTGTAGAATATGAATGGATTGCAATTTTCTCATTAATCCGGATTTAAAAGCTCTTAATTTTGGTTTTGCCTTCAAAAAATGAATGTATAATGACAATTCTAGCAATCAAACTTGTAAGACAAAGATAAAGATATGAATTCTGCTGGCCTCCACTTAGTATACATTAACAATGATACGTACTTATTGTGGGGTTGAGTCTAATTCACAGTGTCACGTTTTGTATGCAAAAAGAATCTTTTTTGAAACAACAATTCATATAATTCATAAAAAGAAGTAGCTAGCTATAGGGGCTAATTCAAGAAAAAAGAACAATAATTTAAGCCTACACATTTTTTTTTTTTTGAATCTTTGCAAACATTTCTTTTATTCTCCTTTGTTGTATCTAATATAATAACAATGTGCTTTACAGATTAAAGATATATACTTTCCTATTTCTAGTACTACAAAAAGGACAGGGTCCTTGGTCTATGGATCATTCATAAGCCTAGTCCCCACCACATGGAAAAGAAGCCTCACCTTTTTGACTTAGAAGAAAGCCAACAAATTTTAGGCTACTTGATGGGATATCAAGACTATTAATTATGTGCCAAAATCTTCCTTAAAGTTAGTTTTGGGATCCTAATTTGCTCACTATGCTTTGAAGATTTCGGGGGATGCAATGATTATAGTCACAATGTAATACCATAGATGCTTAACATTGTGGGACTAAGGACTATAATTTTAAGCATTATATATATATATATATATATATATATCAATAACTTATATCTCAAGCTTGAAATTAGATATCCTAAAAATACTTGAAATTAGAACTCAGATAATTAAAATAGTGTATAGAACCTTTTTCCTCACCCTTTCTGACTTTTTTGAAATTCCTTACATTGTGTTGTTGATGTTAGAAGTTAAATTTGTCCCGCTTTGTTAATTTATTGAATTGTTATGATATTTAGATGTATATTGAACACCCTATCTACTTAAGCTAGTTTTTTAGATGAGTTTTACGAAATCTCATTTATCATGATAATTTAGGAGAAAGTACTTAAATGACACAAACTTAAAGACCATTATACTAACATGATTCAAAATATTAACACTAGATCAATTTGACACAAAATTAGACTAAAGTTAACAAAAATTTGTGTCATGTTGATCAAAAGTGGAAAATTTGTGTCATGTTGATTAATAGATAAATAAAAATGTGGTTGTTTAGATAATTTTCTCTAATAATAGAGTTAGACTTTTGCATACAACACTGTTCGAATTAAAGTTGTCCCACATTGTTAATATCTCACGTCGCTAAAATTATTGTTGCAATTTATATGTCCAGTGAATCCAATACTTAATAGCAGCAGAACCAAATTAATGCAAGTAGTTTTGACACATTATCTCCGATTACTAAAATTTAAATCTCAAGGTATTTTGGTGGTAGTTGTTGTTGTTGTTGTTTTTTTTTTTTTTTTTTAACCAGTAATCATGTAATCTTCTCACTTAAAATACTCTTGTCATTTAGCACATGCGAATATACTTGAAAATTCAAAATGAAAAAGGAACTATATATAGAAAAATAAGTAAATAAAAAAACAAAAAATTTATTCTCAAGCATTTGTTTGGTAGAGTGGAAAAGGGAGCGGAAGGAAATTAGATCATAGATTTTGAAAAGGAAAATATAATTTTGTATGTCTGGTAGAGAAGAAATTAGGAAGGAAAGACAATTGAAAATTCATGGGTCCCGCTATTTTTAATCCTTCTAACTTTGGGAAGAAAAACTGATGAAATTTTTTTGATAAAGCAAATATGGGTAAGATACTTATCTTACTAAACATAGCATTAAAGTAATCTAATAACTTTTGTTTTCTCTATTTTTTTTCTTTTCCTTTTTTTCCCCTTCCCTCTCCATGGTCAAAGGCACGACAAATTATCATGCTCAAAAACACAATTATATGTCTTAAAAAAATAAAATAAAAAAGGAAGTAATGCATGTTTTTCATTGTCATCGGAAAGGAGATAAATAATTTATAAATATACTTGAAAAACTCTGTTTAATCACAAGTTGAGAACATCATGGATTTATTGTACGAATGATTAAATAAATGAAAAGATTTATGATTGTTGGGGGTTGAAAAGCCATAAACCAAGGGGATGAACCTGAATACATGACTCCTATGCAATATATATATATATATATACACACACACACACACATATATTTACAGTAGAATCTACTAATTAGAAGCAAAACATATATTAGGGGATGGATACCATTTTTATAAGGGTGTGTTTATTAAATAAGTATCACAAACTAAAATGTTGAAAGGGGAATTATGTTCTTGATTTTGAATTTTGGTGTTTACTTTCATATTTTAGGAATTAAATAAAACGACCCCAACCTCAAATATTTGTAACCATATTAGTTCGGGTCTGCTTCTTCTTTATCAATAGAAGGGAAGAAAAAAGTAAGAAATTGTGACGGTATAAAGTGGTAAGAATTATATTTTGAGTCTGTTTAGTAGAGCTTTCTAGAAGCTGTTTTTGACTTTCCAGACAAGAACTTAATAGTTCAAAATGGTTTTTGAATTTTCTAAATAAGCAATAAAAGTGTTGTGATGAAATTTTTAATGGTTTATTGATACTTTGGCATACATAAGTTCAAAAGTCTATTTAGCTTTTTTTTTTTTTCCGAGTGAAAGCACTTCTAACAAGTCAAAGCTCTTTTGATAAGTAATCAAACACTATCAGAAATATGAAGCCAAAAATAACTTCTGAGAAACTCTTCCAAACATGCTCCCATTTATTCTAATTCTTTTGTCACTAAAATTAAAATAGGAATATAATCCTCCTGGAACTTAATTATTGATGGCTTTAAATTAATTAAGCACCTTAATTGAGTTCTAGAACTCGTACAAGAACTCAATTCCTTTTATCATGCATGAAATTATATCCAATTCTTTACATGCATGGCAAACATTATCAATTTCAGGATCTTAGTTTCAGACTCAAAGCTTAAAAAGTTTTCTTTTAAATTATTAAAATGAAATGCTCTTATAAACTATACTGTAATAAAATAAAATAAAATAAAATAAATTGTTCGCACATACATTAACTAATTATATAAAAATTTATATATAAGACCCGGCAAAATCAAGATACTAGTTCATAATATCTTAGCAAGAGTCCAATATCCGTACTATCTCACCAACGCTTTTCAGTGGCTCTAGATTATTCTAATTAATTAAGTAGTTAAACTATATAGGATCTAGAAACTATATATATTGTTGTTTTTCCTTGCAATTGTGTGTGTATACATCTTTATAAAACCGTACTTAAATATATATTTTTAAGTTAATGTAACAACCAATTAATTACAATCTAATTTTTTTAGTGATATTTATCTTTTACATTAATAGTTTTAAAAAGTATTATATTACACCGATTTTTATAAAAAGTTACATGTAAAACAAGTAATTCATACAAGATTTTGAACAGAGGGCCATAAACATTTCATATGTGTGTGTGTATATATATATATGCTAAAGTTGTAGATATGTAGCCAATTTTCATACCATAATGATGGGCATAATTAGAGTATCTTTTCCCTTTTTTTTTTTTTTTTTTTTTGGCTTCTTTAGTGAAACATACATATATATATATACGTATAATATAATTTTATATTAGTGTGTGTGTGTGTGTGAATTAATAAGGGATGATGGCAAGGTCACTTTCGGGGAACAAGTGGGGCGGGGGAAGAAGAAGATGAAGCTGCGCGTGCTGCTGCAGGACTGACCACTGACCCTAATCTTCAGTCCAAGTTTCCATCAATGTCTTGGACAAAATGGCTATTCTCTTCAAATCCATTTATGATCTTCCTCTTTTCATCAACTTTATTACATAGATATATGTATCTGTTGACTGAAAATAACCCAATATATATATATATATATATATATATATTTATAACACAATCACAGGTATGTATTAAAGCATATGATTGATAATCATTTTAGGATCGGCTAATAAAAAGAAATAGACTTAATTCAATTCCCTACTAAAAGATGAGCTCGCCAGCTCTTTTACTCTCTTCCACTATAAAAATGACAGATTATATCCTTAATAATGACTCAATTATTGCCAAAACAATCACCATTATAAATTGAGAGGTGTTTTGCTACACATTTTTAAGTTCGGAGGAAAACTATCAAAAATTTAGGTGTAAATTACATTTGTGGGATAAGTTTAGAAGGCACAAATGACCCCAAAAAAAAAAAAAAAAAGAAAAAAGAAAAAATCCTAAAGCATGCATGTGACTGATAACTATCTTGAGACCCACCAATAAAATATAGGAACTTATGCAAATCTCTATATATTAAAAAGATGGACCCAGTTTTTACTCTCTTTCCACTGTACACCCAATAAAACACAATATAATGGCCGAGCAGTCCTGATTTGGGGTATGCAGTATCGAACAATGAGTGCTTTGAGAGGAAAGAAGAAAAGATATCCTTACTATACTTTATACAGCTCTTAATCTAACTTAAGTCTACGTATATTGCAATTGCATGCATGGACTATACACAAATGGAAATGGAAATGTTTTGTTTAGGCTAGATGTTCATTTTCTAGTCTTGTTTGTTGATAAATTTTTAGTAGTTGTTCATAGTTTCTATAGCTCCCCACAGTTCAAATGTGTGGTTTTTTTCCCACATCCCTGTATGAGCCATTGATCAGCATAATAAGACATATTTTATTACTTAAAAGCAAAATGGACGGCCATAAATTTGTCAGGGTTATAAAGGGCAATGGAGGGCATACACTTTAAAGTTTGATGGGCAACCGGCTGGGATTAAAAACAAAGAATTGTTGAAGGATTATTAAATTGTGTAGCACATTAGTAGAGGGATTTGAATAATAAGGCAGCAAGGAGAAGATGAGAAAGCGAGAGTCATAAGTGAGAGAGATGAGCTGAAGAAGAATAATAAGAACAACGATAGAGATATGTAAGAGCAAGAAAGACTAGAGATCTGAACTGAAAAAGCAGTAATAGAGAAAAAAAAATTTAAATTAAATTCGAGATTGTAGTTTTGTTAATCGTCCTTTTATATGTTTTCATGTTGCATTAATATTTCTATTTCTCTAGTTTTTTTTTTTCTCTGTTTCTAACTCTTTTTTTTTTTTTTTTTTTTTTCAGTATCAATCCAATTTTATATTGCATTATATCTCACTAGTATAGTAATATATTAAAAACTCTTATGCAGGGAATGTCCTTGAATGATGCACCAATGCAATGACTATAAGTTCTCGTTGGTCCTCTTTAATTTCTTGTTCTTTTCTCGGTATTATCCTATCTACAAGTTACTTGACATGATAGACCATTTTATTTTCCTCTACTTGATTCGTATTGTATTTATGAGAGTTACATATTAATTATTACAAACCGTCATTTTTTACTTTGGTAGCGTTGATCATTTATGCAAAACAATCACAAATGCACTTATACTATCCATATTTAAGTCAGCATTACTTTTTTTTTTTCTTTATTATGAAATGAATACAGTACCGTATTTTAATCACATTTTCAGTTTAATATCTATAGTAAACTCTAGATTAATATATCAATTGTCAACGTTACAATATACCATTTTGATTAAGATTCGTATGTTATTTAAAAAAAAAAAAAAAAAACCTATTATGTCTCAAATAAGGTTCTCAATACGTTTTTCACACTTCAAATTATTGCTCTCGTTTCTGCTAATTTTCTAAGCACTTATCAATCCAAACGGAATATGCATTACATTTACGGAAAATAGTATTCAATTTCAACATCATTTTGGCTATAAATTAAAATATTATATTTGTTTAAAGTACACGCTTCCAATAAACAATAAATTTTTTCTTTCAGTTTACTTACCTAAGTACCTAATTATATTCACTAAATGATAAAATTCTTTGCACTCCAATCATTTTAGAGCACTACATTAATTCAAATTTAATGAATTAAACAACACTTTTGTTTTCATATCTCAGCAAAAAAACCACTACAAAACTAAATATTATCTCCCTTTGTAAAATATATTACTTATGGTTATTATGTTATGACTGCTCTCCTAATTTTTATTCTCTCTCCCACTTTGCAAAATTTATTACCTAAATTTGTTAATTTATGGTTGCTCTCCTAATTTTTATTCTTTCTCTCCCTTGCAAAATTTATAGGTACCTATTGTTGTTATGTTATGACTACTCTCTCAATTTTTATTCTTTTAGGGTCCGTTTGATGAAACAGATTGAGTTGAAATTTTTAAATTTGAGTTGGTTGACTTTTTAAAGATTAGTCATAATTTTTGTTGACTTTTCAGAAAAAAACAAAAACTGAGATAAAAAAGTATAATTTAATTTAAGTTAAACCGTTTCACCAAACAAACCCTTAATATTCATTATTTAATTATTCAACATACAATTTTATCTTTCTATCCAAAAGTTTCAGTCTTTTTCTATCCTTTCAAATAACTTTAATTTGTGAATTTACCTACATTCCCTTTAATTCTTCATATTGTTTTCAACTCTCTCTCACATCCGGCCCCTTGCCCACAACCTGCTTTAGCCGGTCATTTTTTGTCCATTGCCAACACTCTTACACGGCGACGTGAGGACTACTGGACAGGACTCCCCAAAATTTTGTGCTGCTCTATGGAACTGGCCTTTTTATGCCTTCGATATTTTAATTTCAACTTAAATTTTTTATCTCAATTATTATTATTATTTTTAAAAAATCAATAATATAACTAGTTTTTAAAAGGTTAACAAACTCCAACTTAAAAATTTTAGCTCCAATCATAAAGACACTAAATATATATACACAATTACAAGTTTTAGATTATAATAATTAAAAAAAAAAAAAAAAAAAAAGGAAATTTGGTTTTGATCTGGATTGCGTGATCTTTTTGACTCGACGCACTGTTTTCTATTTTTGTGATTCAACAATTCAAGTGGTCCAAGATACATTTATACAATTTCTTTTATTGTTATAATTATATATCCTTCTTTTGCAGCAATATACCACTTCTATACGCACATTTCCCAAAGTCTTTATAGTTCTAATTAGAAACAAGTACTTTAACATTATCTAAAACACGCTGATCATAATTTTCAAGAAAAAATATATATATATATATATATATATAAATTAATAGCTATGTGCGTAAAATTTGGAAGTTATTAGAATAAACCAGTTTGAGTAGTAACAACAATTTTAAGTATTGTAATGATTAAAAATAAAAAGGCAAAAAGTCCAACTTGCCGCTCTGCACTTGATCACCCAACTAGATTAAAATATATATATATATATATATATGTATATAAATGTTATGTGAAAGATAAAAAGAAGCAAAAAGAAAATGATAGATTTTGTTGTTCCTTTTCTTTTAATCTTTTATCGGTGAAGATGGCATGTGAAACGTGGATATGAAAGTGCCCAGATGAGGGGGGAAAAAAAGTAACTATTTTACAAAAAGTGAAAGAGAAAAAGTATTCAATTTCTATTTTTATTGTATTTTTTTTTTTTTTTCCATCATTGAGCTAGAGTAATTATTGTCCTCACATGACTTGATCGAGTTCTCATGAGAGTCACATTGGGACAATTATGGGATACCATCTCCTTTACACGTATGCAAAAAACAAATAATATTATATGATATACAAATTTTATCTACTTACATACATATACATATATATATATTGTAATACTATATGACATTTAATTTCTTTAAATGAAAGTAGGAGTCAGTAAGATATGACACATAAAGAGTATATATGGACAAATATATTTATACCAATACATGTTTTGAATCTTATGGCAATCGAATTAAACACCATTTTTCTAAATAAATAGAGAGAGAGAGAGAGAGAGAGAGAGAAAACAACAAGTTCCATGCATATTCAAATTTATTAAAAGGGAAAAAATCCAGTTAAAGACAATCCAAATTAGAAAAAGAAAAAAACAGTCCTTCAAAGAAGACAAACAAACCCGACCCGTACCAGAAATATTACAAATTTAATAAAAATTTGACAATTCACAATTACTATAGAAAATATTATATATATATATATATATATATATATATTTTTTTTTATGGTGTTCCCTACTGTGAACTTTTCCCAGATACATAACACATATGCAGCAGCCAAAGAGAAGAGTCAAGGTACAAATACCCAAAAAAAAAAACAATTAATTAACAATTAGATATTGTTAATGCACATCATAGTAACTTGGGTCTTACAATATAGGTACTATATCTAAAACCTCTTACATTTGAAGGGAAAAAAAAAAAAAAAAGAAAGAGAAATATATATATATTATAGGAAACATAATTATTTTGCTTCCTCATGTTGTTGTACCTATATTTACACTAATCTAATCATTATCATAACAAAGTTAATTAATAATCATTAATTAGAAGTAATCAACATGATGTGGAATCTGATAAGGCTCTTCCCTCTCTTTTTTGCTCAATTTTGGCATGTAATTACTAGGACCTCTTTTCATCACATTTTTCAGATAATCTTTTGGCACTTCTGGAGGCTTGACTGACCTAATCAAAGCCCAATTAACTCCTCTAAAAAACTCATGTCGTTTGATTTCCACCGACCCTTTTAAGCTTCCAATCCTTTTCTTTGGATTTTTCACCAAAAGCTTGCTTATGAGGTCTTGGACTTTCACCATTTCTTCGTACTCTTTGGCGCTTAACACACTTATTCGCGGAAAAGTCAACGGCTGTTTAAGAATGTTGATCAGAGTCTTCTCGTTGTTTTCGCCTTTAAAAGGGGTCCTACCGTAGACCATCTCGTAGAGGAACACTCCCAGAGTCCACCAGTCCACCGCGCTGCCGTGGCCTTGACCCGAGATCACCTCTGGGGCCAAATATTCGTGTGTGCCCACGAATGATTTAGACTTTGCGTTGATGGGCTCCGCCACTAATTCTGGACCGTCCATCATGTTGACTTCGAATACTCGTTGTTGGCTACTATGATCCTGTCCGTGATCATGGTGATGATCGTGGTGGGCTTGTTCCGTTATGGTCGTGATCACCGTCGGCTTCTTCTTGAACCGTCTGGCTGCTAAGAAGCACGACAGGACTGGCTGCATGGGAGCGGCGCAGGATGGTGTCGTTGATGATGATGAGGTGCTGCGAATGCTCCTCATCACGCAAGATTTCTTGTTGTCGTTTGTCGTTTCGCAGTGGTTGTTACGCCTCAGGAGCTTTGGAACGACGTCGCATTTGAGCGAGAGGTCGAAATCGGAGAGCATTATGTGTCCGTCCTCTCGGACTAGAACGTTCTCAGGCTTCAAGTCCCTGTAAACTATGCCCATCATGTGGAGATACTCTACAGCTAAAATTGTCTCCGCAGCATAAAACCTGAACATATTACCCCACATCACAAAAAAAAAAAAAAAAAAAAAAAAAAAAAAAAAAAAAAAATCAGTAAAGTAAACCAAAGTAACACACTATATAATTAAATAACAAACTCAAGAACATTTCTACCACCAAATATATATATATATATATATAAATTAAAAAAAATAAGAGAAACTAACAATCTCAAGTACATTACAGCCTTTTTTTTTTTTTTTTTTGGAGCCTATAACATTATTAAAGCTTTTCAAACTCAATAAATTAAAGTACTAGTCAGTGGTAAAACACTATTATGGCTTTATATATGTATATATCTCTAGTTTTTGTATGCATGATTTAAAAAAAAAAAAAAAAAAAAAAACTTGCTTATACGTAAGGAAATTAAAGCTAATAGACATTTTAAAAAAAATTTAAAGTAAATACCATATTTTAAAATTTTAAAGATAAATATAGACTATGTCATCATGAGAATCATATTATAATCACATTTCTACTCTGTGTATCGATAATACCTTTTTCATGAACATTAAATCTGATCAAAATTTATAGAATCTGAAAAAGATCTAACAGTTCATGTCATATCGAAATTTGATAACAAATTTTCTAATTTTTTTATTCCTACGACCAAACAAATTTTCTGCGTCAAATTACAGCTTGTTTAATTCAAATATAAAGTTAAAATAAAAATTAAAAACATAAATAAATAAAAATTAAAAACTTACTTAGCGGATGAAATGCTAAAGCGTCTCCCAGGCTGGCGTTGTCTAGCAGAGTACAAGTCACCACCGGGACAAAACTCCATAACCAAGCAAGAGTAATGAGAAGCCTCAAACTCAGCATACAAAGTTGGCAAAAAAGGGTGATCAAGCATGCCAAGTATCTCCTTCTCCATCTCAGCCCTCTGCAGCTTCTTCCTTATGGCCAGCGCCTCCCGGTCGACGACTTTCATCGCGTAGAAGCACTGCGGTAGCCCGACGACCGGGTTCCTGATCTGGCATAGGTAGACGTTGCCGAGGTCGCCGCTACCGAGGCGGCGGAGGAGGCGGAAGTGGTCGAGCCCCACTCGGCCGCCTCTCGAGCAGTGGAGGCGCCTCATGGCCTCCCAGGCCGCCTGGTTGGCCTTGTGGGGCTTGTGGGAGGTGAAGGAGGACGAGGAGGATACCTCGGTCATCGCCGAGGAGACCGAGCTACGGCGGTGGCTGCCGAAGCTGAGGTTGCTCATCCAGCTCCTGCTCGAGTCCGGCACGGTTATGGAGGAGCAGCTGCTGTCGTAGTCCGAGTCATGATCTGATTTTGATGCTATATAGTTCGCCATTTTTAATTCGGAAGAAGAAAAAGAGGAGGAGGAGAAGAAGAAGAAGAAGAAGTTATTGCATGTGTGTGCTTGAGGAGGGTTTCTTGATGTTCTATCTTGATCTTTTTATATAGTGTCTTTGTGGGTAACATAGTGAGTTGGTATCTATATTATTATTATTATTATAAAAAGAAGGTTACAAATTCCGGCTTTTGTATTTGGACACTGAAGTAAAAGATAAAATGCTAAGTATCAGTATTAATGGTTATCATGACTACTATTATATATGTTTTTACCAATCATGAATTGTTATGTAAATTAATGTAACATCACATGTACACAATTTAAGATATTGATATATGAATATATTATAGTTAGTTAAAGATCAATAATCACGTTACCACTAGTGATAATGCCCGATAAAGTAACCATATTATTGTTATGGTTTAGTTTTTACATCTATATACATTGCTTTGGTAATAGGTTTTGTTCATCTATTTAATTACAACAAGAAGACTCCATTCAAAAACTAGTGTTAATGGTTTTTTTCCCCCTCATAATAGCTTATATATATACATATAAATCCTTTCTTAAAAAAAAAAAAAAAACTATCATCCATAGTTCATCATCACTATTGATACTTTAACGAGACAAAAATTATTATGTACAATTATATGAATACCTTTATAATAATGATCAATATGTTCCAAAACCAACCTATAAATTTGACATTATTAAAATTGTGTTAATAATGCACGTTTTTAATTGTTAGATCATATAAAAATTAAATAAAATTTATGTAAAATAATGTTCCGATAAATAATGTATATATATATATATATTTTCATATTCTATTGTAGAAATCTTCCAGTTTTAAAATTAAAAGTTACTAACTTGAAAAGAGCACCATGTTTTATGGACAAATAATACTGCCCTTGCTTTGATAGAATATCACAGCATTGCCATTGCAATTACAACTTCTGAGGGATCACTTGTAGCTAAACTCAAACAAATGTTTAAAAAAAAAAAACACAAAAATAGATAACTAGTTTCACTATTTTAATATTAAAGAAGATTAAAAGAAAATTATTTTAGGGAGAAAGTGCAGATCACCATGAAGATCTTTCTTGGTGAAGTATATTGTGGAATTACAGAAGTGACAGAAGTAAGTACTCAACTTAATCCACAAAGTGAAATCAGCCAAACAAAAGACTGTCAGCACATAAAGTTATATATCAGAGAGCTAGGCATGCTTATATCAGCTGACACACCCACTACTCTGTGTTTTCTCAAAGTAACTTTTCCTAAAATGGATATTTTTTTTTCGTTCACTCTCATCGGCTCATTTAAATATAAACTTAACCAAACAAAAGATGTATATACATATATATATATATATATATTGTTGTAACTTGATGAAATTCTTTATTTTCCTTATCTTTTAAGGAAATTTTATAGTTTGTATCCCTTTGTCAGCTTCTAATTGTAAAATTTTGCATGGAAGTAGTGAATCAAAGTATGTACAAGTAGTCAATTTTTATAGTGTCTTGTAATAGATTTTTTATTTTTAGGGTTAAATGATGGTTAAAATTGATATGTAAATTAAAATTTTTTATTCTTAAATTCCATCTAAAAGCAACTTAAATCTCAACAGTTCAAATTGATTTAATTATCATCTAATGCCTAAAAATCTAATTGTGTAATATAATTAAAAAAATGACTTGGTCATATCACAGTGGTATGGAAGAAATAGCTATGGTACGACCTCTTTTCTTACACTTTCTAGTAGGAACTGCTTTTTAATTGTTACATTAGTTTTTAATAGTTTAATTTATTAGTGTCCAACTTAAAAATTTGCAACGCACAATAGAAAACTACTTGAATCTGATTGTTGAAATAGTAATCCAATGATTAAAATTGTAATTACTATCAATAATATAAAATAGGAGGTCCTATAGTAAAAGCTCCGGAACTTTCATTCCACCAAATTTAATCTAGATGATCAGTTAATCACAGTTCACAAGAAAAGTTCAAGTTTGATAAACCTTTCTACTTTACTTTAGTTCAAGTGTTAACAAAAAGTCTTGGCGTGTTTTTGCTAATCACAGTCAGAAAAATGATGTCCTTATTTTATTTTATTTTATTTTTTAAAAGCTGACGGTCAAAAAAGCCTTCCCTCTTTCTTGTTAAAAGCTCCCATGCCACAGTACTGAAAAAGCAAGCAATAAAAAGCCACACTCACAAACCCCAAAACGACGTGTCGTAGCATCAAGAAAACGGTGTAACTTTGAAAAATTAACAACCGGTCAAGGTATGGAGCCTAGCCACACCCGAATAATGGCTTCCCCATTAGAATGGTAGTTGTTAAGGTGAAAAAAAGGAAAGAAAAGAAAAAGGAAGATTTTGCTAATTTAAATCAAAAGTACAGCTTTTTTTTTTTGTTGGTGTTAGATTTATAGAAAGAGAGAGAGAGGGGAGGAAAAAAAAAGGTGGATGCATGGAACACCCGTGCCTCAAATTCATATCCCACCTCATTCATAGGTACTATTGTGGGGAGTATATATATATATATATATCCCTTTATATCTTCTGGTCTTAGTATCTTTATGATATTCTTGTCATGCATGTGATCTCCCATTTAGCTATAGGGGACCTGTATTGGGTCCATTTCCTTTCCCTTTACACATGCCATGGCATTCAGTTTATAGAATATAAATTATTTGAGAAAAAAAAATACTTAGATATGAATTATATGATGCATAGCAAAGAATTATGTTCTTAATTATGCTTAATTTATCCCATCATTTGGGAAGCGATTTTCAAGTGGATTAGGTACTTATTTTTGTATCATCAAATGACAATTTATGACTTGACAAAGAAATTAAAAAAAAAATTTGGCAATTTATGATTTGCATGAAATTTAGTCGGTGTATTTGAGTAGGGATTTAGTATTTTAACACAAGTTAATTAAGATGTTTTAGAGAACTCTGATGCTAATTGTTCCTTCTCATTATTCATTTGAAAAATAAAAATTGCTTATTTGGTGATGAATAGAATTGCTTGTTGGAGAAACAAATGGATACATATAACTAAAAGTGCTTTTTCAGCCAGATAACAACAAGGCAGAGAAAAAACAACAATTAAAGTTGAACTTAATTATTGCTTGACAATCCAAGCCTAATTGTTACCCATCATAATAACTTTGATTTCCTTTTTTTTTTTTTTTTTTTGGCTGTTTTGTTTTCTAATTACTAGATAACACAAAAAGCGTATCAGCTAAAATGAGTCACAATTGAAGCAATTGAAGTACTGTTTCTTTTTCTTTCTTTTTTTTCTTTTTTTCTTTTTTTTTTGGCTCACTTTCCGTCCCCACTACAAGTATATACTCTAAAATTGGTAGTCTAAATATATATGGAGAATAATTCGAAAATGTCTTTTTGTGTTTGGTGCTGTCACCCCTTCAGCTTACGTTCTATCATGTTTTCATTTTCATTATGGAAAAACCTTGTCATTAAATTTAAAAAGGGCTTCTTCCATTTTCCATGAAAAGAACGGGAAGAAGCTCTGGTGCATCCCCTTTCTTAAAAGATGTATCGTGAAGTTCAATTTAGCTTTTCGATGATGAAACAAAACAATTTGAGTTGGCTGAGATAGTTCTTTTGACAAGACTTAATAATAAAAACTATCATATCAGTATTTTAAATACTTTGTATTAGTCATTCGATTAACTTTCTAACTTTAATTTGATATATACATAATTGTTGGAAAGTTAATCTAACAGTTAAATAACAGTATCTCTTGGTAGTGTAAAAGTATAGATTTATCATAAATTTTTCTCGTTTTTTCTAATCAACAAATGGTTGATATTTTGGTTACACAGTACATCCTAAAATTAGGGATGTGCCATAATTAATTTTCAAAGGAGAGATATGACTGTAAAAGTTGTGGCATTATTCTTGTTTGATTCCTTTGAGTAATTCAAGTTCAGACAGTTAGGACATATATCTACACATATATATGTGTGTGTGTGTGTGTGTATCCCACTTTCATGGCTCCTATCTCACGTCGTTCCTGAATATGATAATTGATGCATATTCTACAGAACCACTAGCAAAGCACAGGAATAAATCAAGGTGAATTATGGACTTTCATTCAGACACATATTTACTGTTTTAACTTTGTTTGGTAAGACTGATCTTTTTACCACATCCTGTAGTAACTTCAGCACATTTTGTACTTCTATGAATCAATTTTTCAGAATTTCATTCATGAATTACATGCAAAATCTCCCATCAATTCCCTTCACATAAAGGCATCTCAGATTATTTTTTTCTCAACTTTTAGCTCCAGAAATCAGACAACAAAGATCCACTCAATCACTCTGGTTTGCACTCTTCTTGTTATACACCCCCATTCCATCATGCTGATATTGTGGGTCCAACGTGCCCTTTTCCCTTTTTATTTTATTATTTTTTTAAAAATTATTATTTTTATAAATCAAATAATTCCAAAAAGAAACTGGTCCAGCACATGAATCTTCTTTCAAGCGGGAAAACTGAGATGGGGTTTTGGATTGGAGTGAACATTTTAGGAGGATCACACTAAATCTTGTCCCCCAATTAGAAAGAAGAGTAATTGACCTAAATAGTCCGTGAACTCTTGCAAAGGTGACGGTTTGGACCCTTTTCTTTCTTTTTTTACCGAGATGACCTTAAACTCTTATTTTTTGACAGTTATGGTCCTTTTCGTCAAAATCTATTAAATTTTTTAACGGAATCTTATTAAAATAATTATTTTTTATATAAAAATTCACTAAATTATCTTCCCCTCTCTCTGTTTCGCCCACCCCTCCCCCCGCCCCCCTCCTCTCTCTCTCTCTCTCTCTCTCGGTTTGGGCCCCACCCCCACCACCGTTAGCCACCACCCCCCTCTTCTCTCTCTCTCTCTCTCTCTCTCGATCTGGCCCCCCCCACCCCTACCGCCCCTCCCACCACCGATGCCCCCCATGCTCCCCTCTGGCCCTCCCTTCCTGTCGCCATTGTCTTGAGCCCCCACCCCCCCCTCCCCCCCATCGGAACCCAGATCGGAGTTGCCCCACCCACCGTCTTCGCCATCAATCGAGGTCCCCCCCCCACCTCGGGAATCACAGATTTTGTTTCCCCTGTCTTCACCGTCGTCGAGCCTCCCCCCTCCCCCCTATTGTCTTCGCCCTCACCGAGCTCGGCTCAAAACCCAGAACTGAACTGGGTCCGCCCCTCACCCCTACCGCTTCCCAAGCACTCCAATCTGGTTTCCTCTCCCCCGCCACCGAGCTTGCCCCGCCCCCGGATCTTGGCTGCTTTGTTTTTTTGGAGAGAGAGAGATCGAGGAGGGAGAGAGAGAGTGAGAGTTTTGGTTTGGAGGCGAGAGAGAGAGAGAAGAGAGATTAATTTTTTAAAATTTTTTAAAATTAATTATTAGTAAATTACTAAAATGCCCTCTCATTCTATTAGAAATTAACGGATTTTGACGAAAAGGACCATAACGGCAAAAAAAAAAAAAAAAAAGAGTTTAGGGTCATCTCGACAAAAAAGAAAAAAGAACAAGGATCAAACCGTCACTTTTGTAAGAGTTCATGGACTATCTAGGCCAGTTACTCTAGAAGAAAATTTCAACTTTTGTGACCAAACACTTCAAAAATTTTCCTTTGATATAAGTTTCATGTAAAGAAGCATATATATAAATATATATATATATATATATATTTGTGTGTTATTTTTATTATTATTTTTTGCTTTGCAGGATCTTATCATCTTTTTACTTTTGGTTTCATTTTCAGGCAGCAGACCTAACAAAAAATGCAGTGTAGCAGAGTAGCAAATATATAGGAAAGCTCAAAGCCCCATCACTTGCCCCATACATTCTTCTCCCCTTGCCCATAAAAATATCCACACCCACCCCAACATTTTCTTGTTTCAGTTTATCCATCCCTCTGTTGAAGCCTTGAGGGGAACATTTTTGGAACCAACTTGAGCTAGCTTTGTAAATATATGCTTTGTCTATATTTGCTTTATAATTTTGGTTGACGTAATTTAGTTAATGTTAGAATATAAAACTAGTATTGACAGTGACAGAGCCAGACAAAAGTTTTAGTGGGGACGTGAAATAGATATCAATGTATAAAAACTAAGATATGCAACTTTTTAATTTTTAGTGGGGGTTATATGAAGATTTTTAATTTCTAATGGTGGCAAAGTAGGAAATCATAAAATTTTTGGATAAAATTAAAAGAAAAAAATTTGATGGTGCTAAAGCTTCACTTACCCCCACCTACATCCACCCTCGATTATTGACCCGTGACTGATATGGTATCAGAGCAGAAAGTTTTGAGCTCAAAATTCTTGTACTTGTAGTACTCTACAAATTAATCTGTTGCTTTGATCATCATGAATGTGGTCAAGAGCTAGGAAATTCAGAAATGGAATTAATGATGATATCATGATGAGAATCGTAAATTTCAAGAAATTAGGCTTGAAATGGTTAATCTTGAACAAAATCAAGCAGAAATTTAGCTAATGACAATAATGTTTTACATTCCAAGTTTCTAGACTAGCTAGACACTTGGGCTAGCTTTGTAAATTATATGCTTGGTCGACATTTTCTTTAAATTTTGGTTGTTGTAATTTAGTTAAGGTTAGTTAGAATAAGAAAAAAAGACAAAATTTGTCGCTTCGATCATTAAGAACGTGGCCAAGAGCTAGGATATTCCGAAATTGAAATGATAATAAGAAGAGTAAATTTCATGAAAGTAGGCTTGTAATGGTTTATCTTGAAGAAAATCAAGCATGAATTTAGTAAATGACAATACAAAATTAAGGTTTTATATTCCTTTTAAGTGCTGGAAAAAAAAAAAGAACACTGAGCAAGACGTGGCCAATCTGACAACCCCACAACAAATTGTATATGCACCTACTGTGGGATAAAATTATTCTTTTAAATATATATATATATATATATATGTATATATAATAGTCATTTTCCGAATCCAAATGGTATACCAAAAGAAAATGTTCTCTAAATGCATGAATTTCAGTGAAAATGTGCAAAATTCTAAAAGGATAAGGATGCATATACTGATCAGGAATTCTGAATTTGATCCTTTTATGTACCCTTTGATATATAGAGTCATTGTCTTTGTCTGGGACATATCATAGTGGGCAGCTTCAACTCATTGTGACCCAATACAATTTAATTTATTTTGGTCCTTTAAAAAAAAAAAATTTAATTTTAGTCTAGTTTTTTGGTTTTCATAAATTTTCTTTTTTTTTGAAAGGGGTTTCATAATTTGGGTTTAGTTAATTTAGTATAATTAAATTATTGGTCCTACCCTGGCGTGCTTCTGTCTAAGACCAAGAGTTGACATTTTTCAAAATCATGCTTAGGACAACTATGAAAGTTATAACAAAATAAGAATATGCCTAGAAACGAGACAGAATTATTCAAAGCATATTATTATACCGTAAAATAATCAGCAGTCAATGACACTTAAAATAAATATATATGATTACAAATTAAATAAAGTTGACAAGGACTATGGCATGGAAAGATATAAATATAGATTATCTTGCAAAATGATATTATACTTCAACAACTGAATGTTATCCCCTGTTCTATATATAGATATATATAAATATATATATATATATATGTGTGTGTGTGTTAGTGTGTGTGTGTGTAAATGTATTATGGTCATGACATGACAACATAGAATAGAAGTACATAGAGCTCGGATCAAATTCAACGAACCAATTGTCTAGTTGGTTGGGGACAAGAGAATTTGAAGGAAAATATAAATATTAGGTGTGGAAGTAAACCATAAATAAAAAATACACATTAGTTAAAATGTGCATAATTCCAATTCATTTCAATATTCAAGACTTGCCAAAGTCTTCATTGAATAATGTATACACTAAATAGATACATATGTATCATATGGAGAAATCAAAATTGACCTTTGTCAGAGTCCCACACTCACAACAATAAATGCACATATTCAACTATAAAACTTATAGATGGAATTATTAGCCTCTTAATTAAAAAAAAAAAAAGATCATGAGACGTGTCAAGTTCTGATTAGCTTAAGCAGACACCATGGTCGTCAACGTGGACAACTTTAATTGGTTCAGGGTATTTAAACATGTCATAGCATATTGTACAAGTTTGTGAAATCATTGGTAGGTTGAGTCAAATTTTATGGTAAAATTCAAAAAAAAAAAAAAAAAAAAGATAGAAAAAAAAAAAAGAGAGTTTGAAAGATTGGCCCAGAAAAACAAAAGGAGTTGGTATGTCACCTTAAAGTACACTTCAAATTAACAAAATTTCCATATATATAAAATTCTACATCTATAATAAAAACACACAAGAAAAAGGAGTTAGTGTTCACTTACTCTACGTACGTATTTGCGTGGCACAAATGAATGTGGCCCTTTGCCAAATTCACACCAGAACTGATGATTTTTCAATCTTTACATTACAAAGAACAAGGTCTCTGATGCAGTCATTGGTAATACGGGAATTGGTGAAAGTTTAAATGTCTTGCTTTAATGTTGGGAAGATAGAAGTGCAAAAGCTAGTAGTTAATTGGGAGGTGTTTTTTTTTTCCCCTTATTAATTCGTAGTGTTTGTATTTATGTTTGTGGTTTGGAAAATTCACGGGTTTTTATTTAATATTTGTTATATTTATGTTTGGGGTTTTTGAAGTTTAAGAGTTTTTGTTTTCATATTGAGTCATGAATGTGTGTGAGTTTGGAGGCCCTATAAATAGCCTGTAATATTTGATCATTTGGAGTATGATGATGAGTGATTATGAATTGTAATTTCTAAAATAGACAGTTTTCTCTTTCATTCCATTGTTCTTGTATTCTTGAGAGAATCAACAAGATTTTGATGCATGTTTGCTAATTTCCCGCAAATGTACGAGATCAAGTTTTATAGTAAAATAGTGAGGAAAGGTGGTTGTCATACCTACAGGGATTGTTATCGGATTTCTACCAAGTACCCATAATTTAGTAATCTTAATTTTACTTAGAAGAATCAAATCAAACAATTGCAAAACTAAAATAAAAATTAAAGTTAAAAAGAAAATCAAATAACTTTTGGTGAGAGAATCAATGGAAAAAATCTTTTAGAGGTTCGATTTCACCTAACCATTAACTATGTCTTTTAATTGTCAATTTATTACCAATTCATTCTCCTAGTTTATAAGCCAAGAACCCTAATGTATTCAACTCCTTCTTCCGAGTACCGAATTAAAATATTTCTAATAACCGATTTAAATATCTCTATAAAAATCAATTATTAAAAATTCATTATGTTCAAGTTCTTTTAATGACTTCAAAGGAATTATAGGACTCCTAAATTCTATAAAATCCTAAGTTATATTTTCCAATACTTGCATCTAAAATCTCCTCTTCTGAGTGTTGAATTCTAATATAAAATCATCTAACTCATGGCTAATAAATTAGAAGCATTAGAATGAGATAACACAAATAAATTGAATGAAACAAACCTCATAAAATAAATTGACAATCAAAACATAGTATCAAACGTCGGCTACATCTCTCCTCTAAAATAATAAAATTAGTTCATAACGAAATTTAAAGAAACACAAAACAAATTCTTAAACATCGAAAGAAAAGAAAAATAACTCGAATGCGAAGTTGAGTAAAGCTTCTCCGTCTCTGGAATTCAACCGTGTTCTTCTCCGTACCTACAATTCTCTCTCTAAAATTGCTTCTCAAATCACTACTAAAAGGGTCCCCTTTTCAGTCCTCGACAGGCCTTTTTATATATAGGCTTTGACCAAAAACGGGCTACTGGAATAGAAGGATTTTAAGAACTTGGAAACTGACCGATTGGTCGAGCATTCCTTATTCTTCACTTTCCTGCCTCGAAAACTTCAGTTTCCAATTTTTTTTCCCTACAAAATAGCAAAACGAGAAACAAAAACACATAAAATATCTAAAACTAGCAAGTTACTAATTCAAAAGCATCTAATAATTAGGCACAAAATCAACTTATTAATGCATGTTCTCTTGATAGTCGTGAGCAAATCAATATGTTTTAGATGTCCTAGTTCCCGGTATTCCAACGAATCAGTGGACTTTAGGAAGATTTATCACTTTATCCTTTTATCTGTTTTTCTATTCTTTCTCATGAGCAGACCTTATATGTGTGTGTACTTATACGAGTCTCCAAGTCGACAAGTAATATTTGAATGTAGGATAGAAATTTGGAGAATTTGGGGTTTTATAGGGATTTCTATTTATTCAAGTATTATTTATATGAAGATTGAATTCGATTGGGATTATTTACTATTATCATTAGGATTAATGTTTGTCTTTTTTGAATTTGAATTACGTTATTATACTTCAATAATTGAACGTAATCCCACTGCTCTCCCTATTTATATGCATGTAAATATGTCTGATAGTGACATGACAATATAGAATTGAAGTGGAGCTCGGATCAGATTCAACGAACTCATTGTCTAGTTGGTTGGGAACTTGAGAAATTGATTAGAAAATATAATTAGTAGGCGTGGAAATAATAACGTTAACAAAAAAAGAAAAAAAAAACACAAAGTAAACGAGCACATTCAAATTCACTATAATTACATAGATTTAACATTCATAGTTTATTAATAGTTAGTTTAGCATATACATATATGGGTTACATATATGTTGACTATAAAATTAACCAAACACAAAGAAACATTATTTTAGTCTCACGCTCACAACAAATGTACATGTTAAAGTAGACAATAATAGAAGAAATTGTCACCTTCTTAATTAAAAAAAAAAAAAAAAAAAAGAAACAAAAAAGAGTAGATGAGATTATCAAGTTCTAAATAGCCTAATTAGACATATTAGTCATCAACATATGGTCCAATTTAATTTGTTTAGGGCATCTGAACTTTGGAGCTCGCATCTCATACAAGATTGAGAAGTCGTAGATTGAATCAAATTTTATTTTTGTTCGAACTTAAAATGATTAAAAAATAAATAAAAAAATAACAGTGCAAAGATTGTTCTAATAAAACAAAAGGGGTTGGTATATGTAAGGGGCTTATACAGTTGACCACCTTATAACACTTCAAATTAACAAAAGAAATCATAAAACATGTATAGATACACACACATACCATAAAAAACTTTGGCGGACATAAAAATCTTGACCAACTATTCAATTTGAGTTTTCACAAAACAAAAGTATAAAGAAAAAAAAAAAAAAAAAGACAGAGCAGAAGGTCCTTTTTGGTTTTTAGATTTTTTTTTTTTTTTTTTTTTTGAGAAGATCAATTCTACATTTATAAATAGGATACTAAAACATGAAAAAACAGAAAGAAACTAGAAAACCACACAAGAAAAAGAAATTAGTGCTCGCTTACCATAAGTATGCCATACTTGATTCAAGCATGTGGAGACTCACACAAACAAAAAACTGTCAGACATAGAAATCTTGACTAACTATTGAGAATTTGAGTTTTCACAAAACAAAAATATCAAGAATCTTAAGACAAGATGATGAAAAAAAAAAAAAAAAAGAAAGAAAGAAAAAAGGATAGAGCAGAGCATATGGGGGTCCTTTGTTTTGTTTTTTGTTTTTTTTCTTCCCGATTTTGATAGGATTAATTTCTACATCTTTTTTTGAATAAATGATGATTGAATATTACCCGTCGGTAAATTGATTTAAGAGCTCAGAGGATAACCCACCCAATTATCAGTCCAAAATTTGACGTTGTGCGGGTGCACGTACTGCTGACCAAACTGTATAAGCTACTTTATGTCGCCCACGTCGTGCGGGTGCACACATTGGGCCCTTAATCCACCGGGACGTTGATCTGCACACCCCCCCCCCCCCCTCGGCACGTGACAGAACCTTTTGAGTACACAATCGTATCTCAGTCCACAAGTTTAAATTCTTATAAAGTCCATTAAGCTTTTATGCTTAAGCAACGTAGGACTCCACATTTATAAGCAATTTTTCAACAAAAGTTCCATTCCATTGGAAACATTTTGAGCATCAATTTCTCATTTACCCGAATACCATTTTGAGCGAATGAATATATGATTTCGATTTCCTTGTGACGGTGAATGCAAATCCACCAAAACCCGTTATTTTTATTAAGTGTGTCCCACTTAAATTTAGATCTCAAAATGGCTTCTCAAAATGGTTTAAAAAACCATTTTTCCGACAATATGTTTGCCAAAAAAGACATCTGATTTATTGGCTGGATATATTTTCGTAGATGTTAAAAATTTCCATAATGCAATGAACATTCTTTTTTGAAGCCCTGCAAAAAAGAAAAATGTCATCTGCGAAAAGAAGATGTGTAGGGATGGAAATACCTCTTGTTGCGGAAATAGAGCTGTACCGCCTCATCAACTTTTTTCTTAATTGTATCTGCTCAAGAAGTCCTCTACGATGTAGAAAGAAGAGGAGAAAGTGAATCACCCTGTCGACACACCCCGGTTGCATTGGAAAAATCCCTCATGAGAACCATTACTCAATATCGAAAGATTAGCAGATTGAAAAATTGTTTCAATCCAACTAATAGATCTCTCACAAAACCCAAAAGCTCTTAAAACTCTGATGATGAAACCTCAATTCATTGTGTCAAAAGCTTTTCTGATATCAAGTTTTGAAGCCATATTCCACCAAAAGCTTTTTATCTAAAGCGTTGACCCCTCCGAAGCAAGAGCAATGCAGTTCTGAATCTGACGACCCAGAAGTAAACCAAATTGATTCTTAGAGACAATCCGAACAGCAATTTTCCCCAATCTATCTGCAATAATCTTGGTAATTATTTTGAACAAAAAATTACTAAGAACAATCGGTCGAAAAGCATCAATAGAATTGGCAGTTTTTCTTTAGGAATAATGACAATAAAATTCGAATTAAGGTTTTAGGAACATGACCTAAGTGGAAGAAAAGCCGGGACAGTAGCAATCCCGTCAGTTTTCATAAGATTCCAACAATGCTGATAAAAGGCTCCACAAAAACCATCCGGTCCCGGTGCACTGGAAGCATCCATAGAAAAAACCACTCCCTTAATCTCCTCCTCCGATGGCGGCTTAGTAATGTCTACATTCTCCGAGTTCAAAACAGTGCTCTCAATTACCGAATCCACAATGGAGAGGTCGGCATCAACAATTTCAGGTTTATTAAAGAGCTTATTGTAGAACTGAATCACATGTTCTTTTACTATCAGCATATCAGTGACACACATCATCATCTTCTATTTTTAGCATCGCCAGCGGCTGTTTTGCCTTTCTAATCCGTACCAAATAATGATAATAGCTAGTACTTCTATCACCGTCTTTAGCCCATCGCACTTCTCACGCAAAAAAAACTTCCTGATTGTGAAGTTTACTAGTCAACACCTTTCTAGCTTTAATTTCTTGAGAAAAAAGCTCTTCATAACTCCGTCCATAGAGATCTTTTGTTGAATGACATCCAAGCTTTTTTCTGCAATTTTCAACTGCTTGGAAAATGTTGCCAAAAACATTCGTGTTCCAATTCCTAAGAAACTTTTTTCAACAAACTCAGCTTATGAGTCAGAGATATTTCCGAAAGAAATCCATGCTTCCTCAACAGTTGCCTAAAAAGATTCATGCTCACACCAAATTGATAAAAACCGGAAGGGCTTAGGACCAGCGAAAGCAGTCATATTACTCTGAAACACAATAGGATTATGATCTGACCTCACTTTAGGAAGAGTAAAAGCGGATACCGAATCCCATTTGCTAAGCCATGCATTATTACAGAGTCTGCGATCCAACCGTTGTTCCATGTGACGGATTGTTCCTCGACCATTAGACCAAGAGTATAGAGAACCCTTTGTATCAACATCAAGCAACCAGCATGCATCCATAAAATTCTGAAATTCTGTGCAAGAGATACTGAGAGGCGGATTACCAGTTTTCTCATGAGCTTCAAGGACTGCATTAAGTCTCCGATCACCTAGTATGGATCATTCCAATTAGCATAAATAGAGAGAATGCTATTCCAGAGCTGGCGCCTGACCTGATAAAAAACACTGGCATACACAAAAGTAATACGATGTCGTGCATTAAGCATAGAGAACTCAACTGTGATCATCTGCTTCGAATCGACACAAACAATAGAAATATCGTTCGAAGCCTCCCTAGCAAACAGCCATAAGTTAGGCGATTTATTTTGTCTAACATTAGAGGTAATGTGTTTTTAAGCCTATAGAGTGCCAAAAATTATTAGAAATTAAAGACAACTCTGTCTACGGCTCAGAAATACATAGAAAATCTGGCTTATGCTTCCTGCAAAAATTCCTAAGGGCATCTTTAGAATTATCATTAGCTATGCCCCGAATGTTCCAATAAAGAACCTTCATTTACGTAGAGCTAGTCCATCTCTAGCCCTCGTAAGATAAGGCTTTTGTTTTTGCTTTCTATTGCTTTGCTTATTTTTCGGCTTAACCGTGATGAATGCTCCCTCCTCCTCTTCCACTTGTTCCACCCATGATTGCTTGCAAGCCTCCACAACCTCATTAATCGTCACCTGTTTTAATCCTGCATGTTCTGAGATAGGGAGATTAATTGAAATTGTACCTGGATTGAATTGTCCGGAAGAAATAGCTTTATAAGCTTCGTTCGTGGATGTTATATTTTCTACTTCCTGATCAATCCTGTTGTTTGACGTTCCATCTTCATGAGAAAAGGAAGCGCTAGAAACGAATTCCTTTAACCTTTGATGACTCTCTTATCTCAGTGTCTTCTTCCATATTGTCTTCCATCACATTTTCTTGATCCATCTGATTCATTGACCATCTGTTGCTTTTCTTGCAATTCTTCCTTCCGCAATTGTTCCTCTCGGTTTTCTCCGTTCGTATCATCAGTAGTTTCTCCTTTTCTGCTTGCTGTTCCGAATGAGTTGCTGGTGTCGATGACTGTCTTCCGCTTCTCCACTTCTCACTTCTTGTCTCCGGTTGCTGTTTCCTTTTCTTCTCCGCTCCTTTCTGCAATTGTCTCCGCTTCTTACTTGAGTGACTCTCTGCGTATTGTTCTTCCTTAATTCAGAAGTCTCTTCCACTTTCTTGAATTTATTAAAACGGCTATGAGAAATCTCATGACCTATTGACTCGCAGTGTGAGCAAAATTGAGGAAGATTCTCATACACTACTGACGCAAAAATTGAGAAACCTGTTCTCTCAACTAGTACCGACTCTTGTAACATATCCGCCAGATCAATATCCACCAATACCCTGGCATCATGACCGTAGATTCCATTCCATTGGCATTGTTGTTATCTAACCTGATAGGTGTTCTGACTCCAAAAGCAATGTCGAAGAGTATTTGTGGGTCCCTATATTCCATGCTAAGTCGTAAAATGGAACCCAAACTGAGTGTTTGTTGACTTCTCCTTTCTACATCTAAAAAACACATTTAAACGTAAAAACAAAAACAAAAACAAAAAACGAAAAACCATGCAAGAAAAAATTGAGTTCGTACTCAATTACCGTATGTCATACTTGCATAGCACAGAATAAGTATGCCCTTTGTCAAATTGACCCCATAATCAAAGATTTTACAATCTTTGCCCTACAAGGAACAACCTCAAAATCTCAAATACCGGAGTAGTAAAGCTGGTAGTATTTGAGATTTAAACGTTGCTCCTTTTAGGGCAATGATGATTCTAAATTTTTAATCGGAGTTTTACAAATTATAGAAGACATAAAGAGACCCTATATGTATAGTCTCAAGTCAACAATTAGAATTTGATTTAGGATTGGAAATTACAGAATCTCAGTTTTATTGGGATTTCTATTCATTATATGCTTTACTTGTATATTTAGTTTAATTGGACTAGGATTTCTTATAATTGTTTATTAGTTGAATTTATGAGATAATTCAAAAACAACGAACGAAAGAGGAGATAAAAAGAAAAAGAAAAAGAAAAAGAAAAAGAAAAAAAAAAAAAAAAAAAAAAGAGCAACGTAAAGCATGGAAAGATGAAATTTAAAAGATAAACGAGATCAACATAAAAACGACTATTGCATGAAAAAATGACACCAAATAAAAAGAACAATGAAATTAAATAAGGGGCTTTTGGATAAAATGGTATCTATTATATATAATTCCGGATATAATCAAGTTGGGCAGGAAAAAATCGCTAAAGCAATCTTGATAGGGATCGACAACAAGCGAGACGGCGGCTGGATGCCAGGGGATTGAGGGTGTTGGGCGGCAAGGGAGATCTGATTTCATCCTCATTCGACGAGGATTTCCTCGTAAGCAGACGGACGTGGGATGAGGTCTTCACCGGCGATGGAGGATGAAGCCAAATCTTGTTGAGCAGTAGTGAACACAGGGCTCTCTCAAACGGTGACGCGATCTTCCCAATCCCAAGACCCCCAAAGACGATGCTAAGCCAACCCTCCCTTACCACAACGGCGTGTTTGAAAGACCAACCCGCCGGCCAGGATCTACACTATCACAGGCGATGATCGAATGGACGGTGCTGCAGCAACCTCGGCGGCGACGGAGATGGCTCATGAGTTCTCTTTCCCACTCTCCCTCTCTCTTCTTCTTTTTATTTTTTATTTTTTATTTTTTTATTTTTATAATTGTTTATGGGCAGACTGAGAAGTGGTTTGATGCACAATAAATTTTAGGTGTATATAACATCTCAGCTGTTGAAAAGTAATCTATGGTAAAAAAAAAATTTATCCTCGGGTAAAAAAAGTTTGCATAATTGTAGAATCGCCCAAAAAAAAAAAAAATGAAAAGCAAATTGTGGGGGCCCGGGTAGAAAAGACGTAGGGCCTGTTTGGAAATTTAGTCCAACTAACATTTTCAAACTTTTTTTTGTCTTTTTCCTCAAAGTTTTTGTCTTTTTCTCAAAAAGTTTTTTGTCTTTTCTGAAAAGTCAACACAATTTACTATTTAAACTTAAAAATCTTAACTCAAACTTACACACCAAACAGGCCCGTAGACTATTTGTTTGGTTGCTATGGTGGCAATTTCGTGATATGTATTTAAAATAATGTCTTCTCTTTAATATAGATAATTTGCACTGTTGAGGGAAACAAAAAGAAGGAACAAGTGCTAACTTTAGAAAGAGAGAGTGAAAAAGAGAGTGGGTTCTCAAGTGTATTTTTAGTTCCTCTACGAGGATGAGAGTAATTAAATGTTTAAATTAGGATTGTTTTTTATATTTAATTTGAATTTGATTAAACAATATTTACTATTTAATTTCTTAGGAAATAATTGTGGTATAGAAGAACAAGCACATCTGCAGACAAAAACAAATATTATATAAGACTATACATTAAAGATAAACATCCTTATACTTACACACGATCGTATAATGCATCATAAATGTATTTATTTATTTTTTTTTATATCTTTCTTTCACTTTTTATGCTTTGACACACTTTTTAATTTTTTAAATTCATTGTCACGAAATTTATCGTTAGTCTATATATATATGTAAATTTTTAATTACTGTTATAACAATATTTGGTATCATTAATACTATTTTTTTTAGGGTATCATTAATGATATTCAGTGTCATTGTCATGATTTGAATTTCATATATTATAGGGGATAATTAGGGACAATGTGAAAAAAAAAAAAAAAAAAATTGAAGTGTGGATTGATATTTGTCACAGCCATAAAAACTCTTATAAAAATTTTCATAATAATAACATCATTATTTGCATTGATTGATGGAAGCAGTGAGTTTTGATTGAGACAAGCTATCACGTGCATGGAAGTGAGGCAAGCTATTTTACCTTGCTTAGTTGTGGTGTTTTGGAATTAACTTCTCTAAGAACCGCAAAAAAGATTGGATCTTGTGCGCCGGCTATGCATCAGGTCTCTCCAAGCCCTTTCCAGGCAAGATCTCAGTCAAATGAGCTTGATCGTAACAAGCTTTATTAATTAAATCAATGGAACCGACTTAAAAAGATCGAGATTTTTCTCTACTTGTTGCCCCACTCAGTCGCTACCCCTATAATGTAAGGGCTTTAAAGCCCCTTTTCTCCTGTCCAAGCTCAGGTGCACTTAAATTCTTATGTGCCAGTCACCTTTATCTCCTGGGTTTGGTCAACCACAGGAGACATGATTAAATCAGTCCCATCTCTTCCTCCCAAGGTCCACCTATCGATTTGGATCATAATTTCTCATCCAACACATATGGAGGACAAGAACACTGTGACCAGGGTCCCGCACCTATATCATAGCACTTCCGTACAAGGCCATACTTTGCAAATTGCCCTCCAACAAGAGCAAGTGTGCACTCGCCTGTTGGAGAGAATCTATCAACTCGAGAGAGAGCAAACAGAAGAGAATAGAATTGATCAACTTGCCAATTGGCGCGAAGAACAAGACTTGCGTCTTGGCCTTTCTCTCTTACTCTTAGAGGAATTAAAATTTTAAAACTAAAAAAAGCCAATTTATCTTCTTTTTTTTTTTTTTTTCCCGCATTCTCTCTCATTCTCTCTTTTCCTCCACCCATTCTCTCTCTTCCAATGCATGATTTTGTGACATTTGTCTAAAGTGCCCTATATTACAATGAACCCGATAAAACAACCTTAAAAAAAAAATTATAAGACGACTTTTCATAAATCTTTAATTTTTGAAAGTAACATCCCGTCACTTGCAAAAGAAAAAAAAAAAGAATTTTAAAATTCGTACATATCAGTAAATAAATCTCATAACAATAAATTAAGAGAGCCAAAACATCAAACATACAATAAAAAACAAAGCACATATTTGGTTAATTTTCGCAGAAGTAAAATGTCGTTATAATTTAAAAACGACAGGTTTTTTGGTCCCATAAACGACTCCTTGCTTGCTGCTTTAAATACAACTTCGTATCTTTTGTAAGGGAGAAAATAAAACAGAAAAAAACAAAAAACAAAAAACAAAAAACAAAAAACAAAAAAAAAATTTGTTATTTAAGTCGTTCTTTCACAGATGAAAATAATACCCATTATGTTTAGTTACCCTATTACCATTCGTTTATTTCTACAATTTTTTCAGCCTAAATATTAACGGATCAAGGAATTTTTTTTTTTTTTTTCCTTGTCAATGGATTTGGGTAATAGCGTGACAAGCATGTGACTAGAATTAACTCTTTAATTGAGAAAAAAAAAAAAAAAAAAGAATCAAGCATGTACAGATTCACACAAACAGAAAAACTTTGTCAGACATAGAAAATCTTGACTAACGATTAAGAATTTGAGTTTTCACAAAACAAAAATACAAAGAATCTTAAAAGAAGAAGACGAAAGAAAAGGGGGAAAAAAAAGAAAAAAGAAAAAAGAAAAAGAAAGATAGAGTAGTGCATATGGGTCCTTTTTTAGTTTTTTTTTTTTTTTTTTAATTATATTTGATCATAAGATTAATTCTACATCTAAAAAAACGCTATTAAAACATTAAAAAAAATTTTGAAAGAAAACCAAAAAACCACACAAGGAAAAAAAAGTTAATCATGTGCAAAATTCTAATCTCCATCCCAATTTAAACAAAAAAAAAAAAAGAGTTTGTACTCACTTACCGTATTTCATACTTGCATAGCACAGAATAAGTATGCTCTTTGTCAAATTGACCCCATTATCAAAGATTTTACAATCTTTGCCCTACAAGGAACAACCTCAGAATCTCAAATACCGGAGTAGCAAAGCTGGTAGTATTTGAGATTCAAACGTTGCTCCTTTTAGGGCAATGATGATTCTAAACTTTTAATCGGAGTTTTACAAATCATAGGAGACATAATGAGACCCTATATGTATATATACATAGAGTCTCAAGTCAACAATTAGAATTTGATTTAGGATTGGAAATTACAGAATCTCAGTTTTATTAGGATTTCTATTCATTATATCATTTACTTGTATATTTAGTTTAAATTTGATTAGGATTACTTAAAATTGTTTATCAGTTGAATTAATAAGATAATTCAAAAACAACGAAAGAAAGAGTAGATAAAAGAAAAGGAAAAAAAAATAATAATAAAAGCAACGTAAAGCATAGAAGATGAAATTTAAAAGAGAAACGAGATCAACATAAAAACGACTATTGCATTGAAAAATGACACCAAATTTTAAAATTATATTTTCTACTTCCTGATCAATCCTGTTGTTTGACGTTCCATCTTCATGAGAAAAGGAAGGGCTAGAAACAATTCATTTAACCTTTGATGACTCTCTTATCTCAGTGTCTTCTTCCATATTGTCTTCCATCACATTTTCCTGATCCATCTGATTCATTCACTATCTGTTGCTTTTCTTGCAATTCTTCCTTCTGCAATTGTTCCTCTTGCTTTTCTTCATTCCGTATCATCGGCAGTTTCTCCTTTTCTGCTTGCTGTTGGAATGAGTTGCTGGTGTCGATGACTGTCTCCGCTTCTCCGCTCTTTTTCTGCAATTGTCTCCGCTTCTTGATTGAGTGACTCTCTGCGTATTGTTCTTCCTTAATTCAGAAGTCTCTTCCGCTTTCTTGAATTTATTAAAACGGCTATGAGAAATCTCATGACCTATTGACTTGCAGTGTGAGCAAAATTGAGGAAGATTCTCATACACTACTGACGCAAAAATTGAGGAACCTGTTCTCTCGACTAGTACCGACTCTTGTAACATATCCGCCAGATCAATATCCACCAATACCCTGGCATAATGACTGTAGATACCATTCCATTGGCAGTGTTGTTATCTAACCTGATAGGTGTTCCGACTCCAAAAGCAATTTCGAAGAGGGTTGTGGGTCCCTATATTCCCTTGCTAAGTCGTAAAATCGAACCCAAACTTAGTGTTTGTTGATTTCTTATTTCTACATCTAAAAAACACTATTAATTAAAACGTAAAAACAAAAAACGAAAAACCACACAAGAAAAAGATGAGTTATGCTCCGTTTGCCTCACCATCTCAACTCAAACTAAACAACTCAAATCTCATCATGTTTTTTGTCTTTTCTGAAAAAGTTTTTTGTCTTTTCTGAAAAAGTCAACAAAATTTACTATGCAAACTTAAAAATCTCAACTCAACTCAAACTGAACCTGCGATCCAAACGAACCCTTAGTACTCAATTACCGTATTTCATAATTGCATAGGACAGAATAAGTATGCCCTTCGTCAAATTGACCCCATAATCAATGATTTTACAATCCTTGCCCTACAAGGAACAACCTCCGAATCTCAAATACCGGAGTAGCAAAGCTGGTAGTATTTGAGATTCAAACGTTGTTCCTTTTAGGGCAATGATGATTCTAAACTTTAATCGGAGTTTTACAAATCATAGGAGATATAAAGAGACCCCATATGTATATATAGAGAGTCTCAAGTCAACAATTAGAATTTGATTTAGGATTGGAAATTACATAATCTCAGTTTTATTGGGATTTCTATTCATTATATGCTTTACTTGTATATTTAGTTTAAATTGGATTAGGATTTCTTATAATTGTTTATTAGTTGAATTAATGAGATAATTCAAAAACAACGAATGAAAGAGGAGATAAAAAGAAAAAAGAACCCAAAAAAAAAAAAAAAAGAGCAACGTAAAGCATGGAAGATGAAATTTTAAACATAAACGAGATCAACATAAAAACGACTATTGCATGAAAAATGACACCAAATAAAAAGAACAATGAAATTAAATAAGGGGCTTTTGGTGTTACAACTGTTTCGGAGTATTTTTTTAATTATTATTATTTTTTTCACAATTCAATTTCAAATCCACATCTTTTTCTCAATTTTCATAAAACCAAAATTTAAAAATCCATAATTTTTTTTTATTTTAAGTCGAAATTAGTTGATTATTTTTATGAGTGCATTCCAAATTTTTACACTATTTAAATATCATAGATCATTCTTATTTTACATTTAACCAAAAACATATTTTTTAATATTCATTTGTTTTCAATAAAAAAAAAAACTCCAAAACTCCAACTCCAATAAGTACTCCAAACAAGTCCTAAATGGGTTGGCTTTTTGCGTTGGTACATCCTAAACTTTTCGTACAATTACAATTTACACCCTGAATTTTAATTTTGATAATTTACACCCTGAACTTTTAATTTTGATAATTTACACCATGAACTTACAAATATGTAGCAAATTACATCCTATTGACAATATTTTGAAAGAAATTGAAATGTGATTTACATAGGTTGTTAATTCATGACATAAATAATCATTTTATCTTTGTTAATTAACAATTTATATGCAAGTGAAGTATCAATTTTCATTAAAAAATCAACATTGTTTATTAATAAGGTGTAAATTGCCTACAGATTTGTAAATTTTCGGTATAAATTGCCAAAATTAAAATTTCAAAGTATAAATTACAACTCTAAAATAAGTTTAGGGTATACTAATACAAGAAAACCAAATGGGTATCAATAGGGAAACGACAATATTCCAAGTGCAAGGGAGGGGCATCAGTTCCATTCATGAAGACAACAATCATGACAAGAGAGAGGCAAAATGCGCCAGGGTCAGCATAGAAAAGGTCATCCAATCTGAAGCATTAACTTGGAATTTATTTTGATCTATTTACCATTGGGAGAATACGTAAAATGACATAAGACAGTACATGATTTTAAAATTATAGTAGAATTTAAAATACTGTAGCTCTGAAGCGGGGTAGGCGAATATGTAACACTTGTTTGCTGCCAGAAATTTGTTTAATATCGATAAGTTCATTAAACCAAATTCGACAGCCCTTTCCTTCGCCTCTGATATCAAGGTTTGAATAAGCAACACAAGAACAGTTGCTTAAGCATTTGACCCCTGCATTCCTTCAGATTCATACTGTCATTAAACCAAGTTTCTGCAGTATCCGGCATTTTTATGCCATCAAGTTCGACAAAACCATCTTCATCCTTTCCTCTGTCTTGGCAATTCAGCGGACTTTTAAGGACACATCCTTCAGACCAGTCCTTTACATCCCATTGTTGTGAGGACTTAGGCTGAAATCCTTTGAAACACTGGCATAATCCCACAGTCTCAACTACCATACAATTCCCGTAGGCTCCGCAGTGACCATAATTATCACAATCGTCCCTAGGTGCTGTATAATATGACTGCCAACTATGGTCTTCTTCCATCCATGTAAGTCGTTGAATTACACTATTTGTTTGATTCAGGACCAATATTGAGATGACCGAGTTGTTCTTGAGGTTGTACATGTAATACCACTCGTTACGGTTGTAAACAAAGTGGCTATCAAAAAGTTGATTGGGCTGCAGTTCCCGCGAGTCACCATAACCAATTCCATTCCAGGGTCCGGAGCGGTAGAATGTTGCGTTTCCCTTCCAGATATATGGTTCAGCGTAAATGTCATCTTCAGCACCAAAGCCACAACTCAAATCACCAGAACAAGGGTCGTCCCAATTCTTCCATGCCGTTATTCGCTTATTAAGACCTTTCCTCAAATCCCATCCGAATTTCATCCCCGGTAAGATTGTATCTGTAGGATAGTCGAAGCTTTGCCACAAATAGTTCTCGAAGTTTGTATCTTCCTCTTCTCTTAGTACAAGATTCCCAGTATTCAGGAGCTGTGCTATTGGCTTCTTGGCCTGTTTTGATGAGTTTGTAGACCAAACCACACTCTTTTTCTGAAAGAAGAGCACAAGATTTCCATCCGGTTTTCACGGTCAAGAAGCCAGAGGAACCATTAATTGGGTTGCATCTGTTTGCAACCCAAACAACGGTTTGCACCGAGATGTTCTTGTACCAAATTCCAACATAACGATGTTGGAAAATAATTGATCATGTGGGCCTACATATGTAATTAAATGTGTATTATAGGCTATCATAAAGTTCAGCCCATTTAAAGTGATCTAACTAAGGTTTATTTTATTGGGCTTTAGGCATTAATTAAAGTATGGGTTTATTATGTGTAGAGGCCTAATTTCATATTTCTAATTTTATGATGGGCCAAATTAGAAATATGAAAAGAATATAACTACTTGCAGTTATATTAAACAGTTATGGTCCCCAATTCATACGATACATTATTTTCTATTCTCTCTGACATCCCATTATCAGGAAGAATACAGAGATTTCTCTCTAAAGAAAATCGTATTGAATTGGAAGATCCATAACCCATAATCATCTCCTTCCCATGGATCAAGGTATGCTTCCGCTTTCATTCTCTTGATGATTTGACATGGTGGATCTTGGATGAATTGGATTCTTTCCATTAAAGATTTCGGTTTCTTATTCTAACAAGTGGTATCAGAGCATTCTCCATGTTAAACCATTAAGAATTAAGTTTTCTTTCTAAATTAGGTTTGGTTTTGTTGAATTTAAGAATGGTTATGGTTATGGTTATGGATTATTTGATTTTGTTTTTTTCAAAATTCCCGGATTCAACTTTTTGGAAAAATATATATGAATTATATATTGCTTGAAGTTTTGCATTTATGTTTTACGGTCTTTTTGATTTTGGGAAAGAACAAGATGGTGTTGGCTGCACTTTTGCAGCAAAGGAGAAAAAAAAAAAAAAAAAAAAAGAAAGGTGTGGCGGCGGCCACACAGTAGGAAGAAGGAGAAAAAATTAGGGTTTTTTGTTTTAAAGCTTACTGGGCTTTGAGCCCAATTTTTTTTTTTTTTTGGACTTGAGCCTATGGTGATAGGAAAATTAATTCAGGTTGGGCCTTTAGCCCACTTTTCTTTTGGGCTGGGAAGGGCTGGAATCAGGATCCGGATTGGGTTGACCCGATCCGGTCCAGCCCGACCTGGTCAATAAGGATAGCAGGCCGTTGACCGTTGACTTTTATGTTGACAATTGATAGTTGACTTTATGTTGACCGTTGACTTTGACCGTTGACCATCGGATTTAAAATTTTTTGTTTTTCTCTTTCTTTTTCATTAAATTCAAATTTTGGTTTATTGGTTATATTTTTTTTTGGATATTAATATTCTAAAAAAAGATTAATTGAAGCAAAATGTTACCAAAGTAACCTCTCTTGTATAGATTAATTTATTCGGAATATTAAGATGGTTGTGTGTGTGTGTGATTCATGCGGATATTGACCGGCCCAAAGGAAGGTCAATATTTGGCAGAATTGCATACACACCTGTGGTAATAAATATGTGACAATTGTAAGGTTTTCCATGTGAGCAATAAGTCGATCCAAAGAAAGGCTTATCGCTTGACAGGATTTATTGTCAATATTTGATTACTACACCAAGAGTACCACTTACAAGTTAATATTTCTGTCCAAAGACTAAATATTAATGTTGTGCTAGGTATCTTGTGATGAGGCCCACCATTATTTGAATTTATTGATTGTTTGATATGGATTCTTATGTGAACATGTTATTTTGCTTGTTTTGTTCTCTGTTCAGCTAGTGCATCTGCTTCTACTATATCTGCTAATGTTAATTCCACCCCCATGCTAAATGGTACCAACTTCAAGGATTTGGAAAAGAACGTTATGATCGTTCTCGGGTGCATGGATCTAGACCTTGCGCTAAGGATTGAACGACCCGCTGACCTTACGGACAAAAGTTCCACTGAGGAAAAACGGGACATGGAAAGGTGGGATCGTTCAAATCGCATGAGTCTTATGATCATAAAGCGAGGAATTCCGGAAGCCTTTAGGGGCGCTGTGTCCGAAAAGGTTACTACTACTGCCAAGGAGTTTCTTGAGGAAATTCAAAAGCGTTTTGCTAAAAACGATAAGGCTGAAACAAGTACGCTTTTGGCGAGCTTGATTTCAATGAGGTATAAAGGAAAAGGAAACATAAGGGAGTACATCATGGAGATGTCTCATCTTGCTTCAAAACTAAAGACACTAAAGTTAGAGCTGTCTGAGGATTTGCTTGTGCATTTAGTTTTGATTTCGCTTCCTACACAATTCAGTCAATTTAAGGTCAGTTATAACTGTCAAAAGGACAAATGGTCTCTGAATGAGCTCATTTCTCATTGTGTGCAAGAGGAAGAAAGGATAAAGCAGGAGAAGACCGAAAGTGCTCACTTGGCAAGTACCTCTAAGGACAAGAACAAGAAAAGGAAGAAGGATAAGGAAGCTGCAAGTGGTCCAGCTCAAAAGAAACAGCAAAAGAATCAAGATGAAGAATCAGGCTGTTACTTTTGTCACAACCTTGGACATATGAAGAGGGAATGTACCAAATATCATGCTTGGCATGCAAAGAAAGGTACACTTCTCACTTTGGTTTGTTCTGAGGTTTAATTTAGTTTCAGTACCAAGACACACTTGGTGGATAGATTCTGGTGCTACTACTCACATAAGTGTGTCTATGCAGGGTTGCCTGAGTTGCCGAAAGCCAAATGATGCTGAAAGATTCATCTATGTGGGCGATGGCAAATCGGTGGAAGTTAAGGCTATAGGGAATTTTAGGTTATTATTAAAGACTGGATATTATTTGGATTTAAAAGAGACATATGTTGTGCCGTCATTTAGACGGAATTTGGTTTCTATTTCTACTTTGGACAAATTGGTTATTCTTGTTCTTTTGGAAATAGTCAGTTTAGTCTTTCTTTGAATTCAAATATTATTGGTACCGGTTCTTTATCCTTTTATGATAACCTATATATGCTTGATACAGTTGCCTCATTTAATGAAACCTTGCATGTGAATTCACGTGGTATGAAACACAAATTAACTAATGAGAATTCTGCTTCATTATGGCACAAGCGCTTAGGTCATATCTCCAAAAGTAGAATTGAAAGACTTGTGTCTGATGGGATTCTTGATTCCCTTGATTTCACAGACTTTGAGGTTTGTGTTGATTGTATTAAAGGGAAACAGACAAACATAAGGAGATTAGGTGCCAATAGAGCTTCGGATGTCTTAGAACTAATTCACACGATATTTGTGGACCATTTCCTACGGCTTCTTGGAATGGTCAACAATATTTCATTTCGTTCATAGACGATTACTCACGTTATGGCTACCTGTATCTCATTCATGAGAAGTCCCAGCCAGTGGACGTGTTCAAGGCTTACAAAGCTGAAGTTGAGAATCAACTCAGCAAAAGAATTAAAGGCGTTAAATCTGACCGTGGTGGTGAGTACTATGGCAGATATGACGGATCAGGTGAACAACGTCCAGGACCTTTTGCTAAATTCCTAGAGGAATGCGGAATAGTCCCTCAGTACACCATGCCGGGATCACCTAGCATGAATGGTGTAGCTGAGAGACGAAATAGAACACTTAAGGACATGGTAAGGAGTATGATTAGTCATTCAACCTTGCCAGAATCTCTCTGGGGAGAAGCACTAAAGACTGCAGCTTATATTCTCAACAGAGTACCAACTAAGGCAGCAGCCAAAACCCCTTATGAGCTTTGGACGGGCAAGAAGCCTAGTTTGGAAGCATTTTCACATTTGGGGATGTCCAGCTGAGGCAAGGCCTTATAGGCCAAATGAAAAGAAACTGGATTCCAGAACAATAAGTTGCTACTTTATTGGATACTCTGAGAGATCAAGGGGTTACAAGTTTTATGATCCCACTACTAAGTCCATTTTCGAAACGGGAACTGCAATGTTCTTTGAGGATATTGAGTTTTGGGGGAGAAATAAGGTTAAAGACTTTGTCTTTGAAGAGGAATCTGTTTATATTCCTACAATTGCTTTTGACAATGATCAGGCTTCTATTCCTGACATTGATCAAGTAGCAAGTCCAGAACATCAAGACAATGTTGAACAACTCCCCACACAAGATTGAAAGAATTGTTCCTGAAGAGCAAACTCAACAACCTCAAGAACAAATGCCATTAAGGAGATCTACAAGAGAAAGGAGAAATGCGATTTCAGATGACTACATAGTTTTTTCTCCAAGAACATGAGGATGGGCATTGGAGTGATGGAAGATGATCCAATCACCTTTCATCAAGCCATGCAAAGTTCTAACTCTCAGAAGTGGATTGAGGCCATGAATGAAGAGATTAAGTCCATGAAAGACAATGAAGTTTGGGATCTCGTTTCATACCGAAGGTACGAAGCCCATTGGTTGCAAATGGGATATTTAAAACCAAGAGGGATTCGATGGGTAGATTTAGAGAGATCTAAGGCTCGTCTTGTTGTAAAGGGCTTTACTCAAAAGGAAGGCATTGACTTCAAAGAGACTTTCTCTCCGGTTTCAACGAAAGACTCTTTTAGGACTATCATGGCCACTTGTGCATATTTTGATCTTGAGTTACATCAGATGGAGTGTAAAGACGGCGTTTTCTCAATGGTGACATTGATGAAACGATTTATATGGTGCAACCGGAAAACTTTGTGTCAGGAGACCCAAAGAGGATGGTTTGCAAGTTAAAGAAATCCATCTATGGACTTAAGCAAGCTTCTCGTCAATGGTATTACAAAATTTCATCAAGTAATAGTCTCGCATTTGGTTTTGAGGTGAATGCAGTTGATGATTGCGTATACCACAAGTTCAGTGGGAGTAAGCATATTTTCCTGGTACTATATGTCGATGACATACTGCTTGCTAGCAACGATATAGGCTTGTTGCACAAAACTAAGAGATTTCTATCAAGAAATTTGAAATGAAAGACCTTGGTGACGCCTCTTTTGTATTAGGCATACAAGTACTACTTCGAGATCGTTCTCGGGGTATACTTGGATTATCACAAAGAGCTATATCGAAACGATACTTAAGAGATTTGGCATGCAGAATTGTAAACCAGGTGACACCCCTGTTGCTAAGGGAGACAAGTTCAGTCCTCGATCAGTGCCCTAAAAATGACCTTGAAGTTAAAGAATGCAGAAGATTCCCTATGCCGTCAGCTGTTGGGAGTCTAATGTATGCTCAGGTTTGTACACGTCCCAGATATAGCATACATTGTTGGGATGCTAGGCAGATATTTGAGTAACCCTGGGATGATGGATCATTAGAAAGCAGCCAAACGGGTTATGAGGTAGCAAGAACAAAGGATTACATGCTCACATATAGGAGATCAGACAATTAGAGATCATTGGATATTCTGATTCGGATTTTGCTGGATGCCAAGACAGTCGAAGATCCACATCAGGCTATATCTAGCTGCTGGCTGGGGGAGCTATTTCCTGGGAAGAGTGCCAAGCAGACACTCATAGCTTCTTCCCACCATGGCAGCGTAGTTTAGCATGTTATGAGGCATCCAACCATGGAATATGGCTGCGGAATTTTGTCACTGGGCTACGAATTTTAGAAGGTGTTGAAAGACCATTAAAGTTATTTTGTGACAATAAGTCAGCAGTTTTGTATTCTAATAACAACAGGAGTTCATCGAAGTCAAAGCATATAGATATCAAATTCCTAGTTGTTAAAGAAAGAGTTCAGAGTGTCAGGTGTCTATAGAGCATATTGGTACAAACTCCATGATTGCGGATCCGCTTACTAAAGGGCTTCCACCCAAGATCTTTCATGAGCACACTGCTCATATGGGTGTTGTATCATTTGATGATATACTAATCTAGTGGGAGTTTGTGTTTAGATGCTATTTAATTTCATTTGGATATTTTATGTTTATGGATATTTTCTGCAGAAATAAAGAATTCAGTTTATTTTCACTCTGATTTGTTTTAACTTGATCTCATTAAAGAATAAAGTTGGACCAGTTGGAAATAGGCATGTTTAGATCACATTGCATGTAATTTCCATGCTGCACATCCATACTTGATCTATGTCATTTGGTTATATCGATATACGTGACCATTGATGGATTTAGTTACGTTAAATGTAACGAAGATCGCTTTGATCCTATATTGGTATAATTAATGGACGAGATTGTTAAGGGATGCCTTTGTTCATGATAGCAAAAGTTTTGAGCTCATTAAGTATGCACATTTTATAAGGAAACATATGTGGCCCAAGTGGGAGATTGTTGGAAAATAATTGAACATGTGGGCCTACATATGTAATTAAATGTGTATTATAGGCTATCATAAAGTTCAGCCCATTTAAGTGATCTGACTAAGGTTTATTTTATTGGGCTTTAGCATTAATTAAAGTATGGGTTTATTAGGTGTAGAGGCCTAATTTCATATTCTAATTTTATGATGGGCCAAATTAGAAATATGAAAAGAATATAACTACTGCAGTTATATTAAACGGTTATGGTCCCCAATTCATAATATACATTATTTTCTATTCTCTCTGACATCCCATCATCAGGAAGAATACAGATATTTCTCTCTAAAGAAAATCGTATTGAATTGGAAGATCCATAACCCATAATCATCTCCTTCCCATGGATCAAGGTATGCTTCCCGCTTTCATTCTCTTGATGATTTGACATGGTGAATCTTGGATGAATTGGATTATTTCCATTAAAGATTTCGGTTTCTTATTCTAACAAACGATTTCTTCGAATTTCCCCAGCTGAAGAAACCAAACTCAAACACTCCTTCTTTTGAAGCCAAGGACGTTCCGTCGCTAATGGATTGGGAAGAACCAATGACATCAACTGCAGAAGAATTTTGGAAGAGAGAGAGAGCAATAGCACAGTTATAAGCCTTGAACTGAAAAACAAGGCCATTTTTTTTTCCATATATTCTGCTTAATTTTAGTTGGTAAAAATCTACTGATTTGGTCCTTGAGAAGGTTGCTTGATCCAGTTTTGTACACCAGGCACTACTCATCAGAACACATTAGTCAAAACTTAAAAATATCGTCTTTTTTTTTTTTTTTTTTTTTTGGTTTCTTAAAAAAAAAAAAAATAAATAAATAGACAAGTTTTTAACACTTACTAAACTTAATGGTCTAAATTTTTTAATTTAGAAAAATGATCGTTAATTAATAATTAACTATAATCGATCCGTGATCCTAATTAATTAATGATTGACAGTAATTAATCATTGATTGTCTGATTGACATTTTTTTAGTTAAATAATTATTTTGCTAATTTTATAAAACTTCAACTATTTATCAAAAAACTTCAGATAAAAGGTTATTTACCAAAATATCCTTTATTCCCTTTTTTTTTTTTTTTTTTTGTAAGAAAGTGACAAATAGATTATTCACAGAAATTAAAAAACAAATAAAGTGACATATTTATAAAAATTGTTGTAGGTGAATAGTATGTTTATGAGACAAATATGTCTTTTTTTTAAGGAGTACTAGGTAAATAATTCACTTACGAAAAAAAATTTACTATTTATTTTAATAGTTTCAAAAATATGTATGAATTAATTTATAGCTTGTGTGAATATATTATTTACTATATTAATAAACCCACCCCCCCCCCCCCCCCCCCCCCCCCAAGCCTATAAGGTCATTAGACCATATTGTTCCTGCCCATGGAGGGTTTTTATTCCGTCACCTTAAGCTTATGCTTGTTAGGAATGAGAAAAATAGGAAAATGAATTTTGGGTACGAGAGTGAAGAAATATGGAGGTGATGGAAAATGTGAATGATTGCATAAAAAAAATAAAAAAAATAAAAAGATTTTTGTTTTTCCTTTATGATTGATATGGGAGATATAAAGAACAGGAGGTTAACTTTCACTTGTTTAGTATTAGTGGTTATAGTGAGAGAAAAGATAAAATCTTATTCATAAATTACTTTTTTTGCTAATTAATATAGTGTAGAAATTTTAGAAGACAAAAGATAAATAAGAAAGTTAAGAAAAAAATTGAACTTATGGTCAAGTACATAAACAATGAGTTTCCCTTCCAATAATTCAGGACTATTATTGAGATTACCGAGTTGTTCCGTCCTTAATAGATTAGGAAGAACCAGTGAAGTCAATTGAAGAAGAAACATACTGAAAAACATGGCCATTTGTTTCTGGTTCCCCCCACCCCCCCACCCCCCACCCCCCCCCCCCCCCCCACCCCCCCACTTTTTTGCTCTAGTTTATACAAAGTGAATACTTGCTTTGAGAGATAAGAATGAAGCACACAGAGCTTATGCAAGTCTTTGGCTTGCTGTCACATTAGTTAACATTAATAGTCCACTATGCGACAAATTGCATGATCCGGTCTTCTACACCAGGCACCACTCATCAGAACGCATTAGTCAAAACTTAAAAATATATTGTCTTTTTTTTTTTTCTTAGAAAAAAAAGAAAGAGATAAACAGACAAGTTTTTAACATTTACTAAAATAAATGGTTTTAAATTTTTTAATTTAGAAAAATAATAATTAATCAATTATTAACTATAATTAATTCATGATTAATCATAATTAATCAAATAATGGATAGTAATTAATCTTTAATTGTCTGATTGACACTTTTTTTTTTATAAACAATCAATTTGCTAACTTTATAAAACTTCGGCTATTTATTAAAAATTTCATTGTAAAAGGTTATTTACCAAAATATCTTCTTCTTTTTTTTTTGTAAGAAAGGTGGCAAATAGAGTATTCACAGAAATTAAAAAAAATAAATGACATATTTAACAAAATTACTTTTTTTTACTAATTAATATAGTGTAGAAATTTTAGAAAACATAAGATAAATAAGAAATTTAAAGGAAAAAATTGTACTTATGGTCAAGTACATAAACACTGAGTTTCCCTTCTAATAATTCAGTTCGGACTGGGATTTTCTTATGCCAAATACCTGTTAGTTTACCAATTCTCCCAAAAATTTAAGCTGTTAGAAGGTGGGGCCAACAATAATTTTATATTTCAACACTCTCCCTAACATGCAAGCCAGGAAAATGGACAAACGTACAGATAAATATTTATTTGAAAGTCCAACACAAATTATAAGAAACTCGAAACATATTAAAGGCACAACACGTAATGATAATAAATGGGAATAAATAGTGCAATTGCAGAGGTTCGAACTCAAGACCTCCTTCTCTGATACCATGTTACTTTATTAATTCTCCCAAAAGCTTAAGCTGTTAGGAGGTGCACCAACAATAGTTTCATATTTCAACAATTCTTACGTAACAGATTCTTCGGAATTCTTGGATTGAAGGAAACCAACTCAAAACTTCTTTAGAAAACCTAAAGTTCCGCCGTCACTATAATTGTGTAACGGACTGATACTATCAACTGCAGAAGAAACTGTTTGGGAACAGAGAAAGAAAAAGCATCATAAAACAAAAGGCCATTTTTTTCCCCGTAATTTCGCACTCTATCGTTTGGTTTTAGTTCTTCGCATAGAATTATAAGCTAATGTTTGAAACCTTGAACGACACGGCCATTGGTCACATTTCAAATAGCGAAATATGTGGAAAATTATTTGCATAAGCAAATGATCTTTCAATTTTCATCACTCATACAACGACGAAAAATATGTGACTTTTTGCACCCACATGAAAGCGAGGAGATTACAAAACATGACATTTCAAATTATGTACTGATCAATCAGTTTTCAAAACTTCAAGACGTTTTTGGTTTTGAAGTGGCAGAACTTGTTGCAGAAGGAAGCTTAGTAATTTTTTTACCCCTCTTAATCTTAAAATTTTCAATAGTTATTTTATAATTTTCCTCAATATTTAATGTTTTTATACTTTTATCCTTTATTTGTTCCCTGAAATTTTTTAAATAACTAAATTTACATAATACTTTAAAAAACTTTCAATTTTATAGAAAGTTTTGATTTTTTTAAGACTCGTATATATTTGAAATTTAAGATCTTCACAATAATTTAAAAAAAAAACTAGATTATTATAAAATCCGCAATTATTTTAACTCTATACTTCAAAATTAAATCAAACTTTATTTTACAATAATTCATTTAGGAAAACCATCAAGGATAATTATAGTAAATAGCATTTTTACGAAACATAATTGAAAGAAAATAATAAATTTTTAACATATTGGTAGTAAATAGCATATTTACTAAGTCAATGATATATTTAGAAGACCTAAATAATTATTTACATGATAAATGTTATGTAAATGAATCATTGACTTAGTAAATCTACTTTTTACTCCAAATATTTGTAAAAGCTGCTACTTATTTCAACTATAATTTGAGAACTATTATTTACTTAATTCTCCCAAAAATCAAATATAGAAATAGATTAATGCTACTAAAAGCCTAATTTTAGTTCATACTTTTGGTTAATAGACACCCCTGAAGGAAAAAAAAAAAAAAAAAAAAAGCTCCACACCACTGTCCACTTGGCATAATCGAAAGGTAATTTTGTGAACGACTTATATGTGGCTTATATGAACCATCGTATATAATGTTTTATTCTCAGGTTATTGGTTCTGTTGCATTGATGAATGGCTTAACAGAGAAACTTGACAAGTCAACCTCTAAGCCATTTATTAAGACAAGAAAGGAACATCAATCAACGACACAAAGACTTCTACATTATTATTATTTTTGACAAATTAAAATAATAAAAAAATTATAAGAGCTATTCTCCCTTAGAAAGAGAAAATTTTGCGCCCTTTACCCCACAACTTGAGAAAAAGTAAAACGTATGGATTAAGTAAGAAAAAGTGAGTAAGGAATGATGAAGAAAAACTAGGGATTCTTATTTACTCTTACCTGAAATTTATTTTTCTTTCTACAGGCTATCAAGTCTAAGAGCCTATGATATAAAACTTAAATAATATATATAACATAAATAATAATAATAATAAACATAATATAATATATATGTATTTATATATGTGTGTATGGCATGAAAATGTCATATGTCATACACGGCAAAACCAGCCAGGCCAGTCGGGCCCACTATCCACTTATATAATAATATATTTATATATATGTATGTATATATATATGTATGGCATTTTCATGCCATACACGGCAAAGCAAGCCACGCCTTCACCCCTGTCCACTTGGCTTAATCGAACATAAACATGGTCTACAAGTAATTTTGTGAACGACATATATGTCGCTTATACGAACCATTGTATATAATGTTTTATTCTCAGGTCATTGGTTCCTTTTGCATTGATTCATGGCCTAACAAAGAAACTAGACTAGTTATCATTGTCAGCAACGGCAACATGGGGATAATATAAAATTATTGCGATTGCAAAGTAGGTATGACTTATTTTATTCTTTATCTTTTCTAATAAAAATTCATATTTATGTGTATATACATATATATATATATATATATATATAAGTGGTTGTGAAGCAGCGTATGATCCCTGACAATCAGGGCACCATACATAAGAGGACAAAAAGGACAACCTCTAAAGCTCATTTATCAAGTCAAGAAAGAAACGTCAATCAATGACGCAACGACTTCTATATTATTATTATTTTTGACAAATTAAAATAATTAAAAATTATAATAGCTATAAATATGGTTGGTGTTGGGGGTTGTGGGTGTGGGGTGTGGGTGTGGGTGTGGGTGTGGGTGTGGCGGTGGAATAGTTCCTTATTTAACTTTGCTCTATAATGGTGATAATTGATGAATAAGAAAAGCAAGCAAAATAAAAAATGATTTTAAGGCCATTACTTAGTCGTTTAAGTTAATTATTAGTTATTAAAAAAATTTGTTGAAAATATTGGATTTACACTAAATTTGAGGCGGATGCCAAAATAGGATAGGAACATATTATTGCTGAGTTCCATTGAAGGAATTTCTATGTGCAGAGGAATAAAACCTTTTAAAATCCTAGAGCAAATCCAAGAGCTCACTTGTCAAAAGTAACATCTCCTTCTCTTACCTGGTAAAACTCAAATTACAAGTAGTATCAGATCTACTGTTTTTTTTTTTTTAATATTTACTTAGTAAAACTATTTTATTATTTGTAAATATTAGATTTTACCGGTAATTGAATTTAATCATTTTTGTAAATTACTTATTTTAGTTAAATCCAATTTATTTACATGTAACTATTCAGATTACTTTTTTATACATTATTTACTTAGAAAATCTATTCTATTTATCCTGTCTAAAGAAAATTTGTTCTATTTATTTGTAAGTGCAAATATTTACAGATAAATAATTAGATTGTACATTTTTATTAATATTATTATATGGATTTACATAATAAATATTGGATTTTCATTTGATGAATAACAAATCTCAAAAAATTAAAAAACGATGTGGGTGAAAATTTTCAGATTTACATGAAAGTAACTAATTTTTAAACTAGCAAATATGATTGTTTTGCATTTTACATGTGATTTCTTATATTTATAAAGATTTAGTTGTAAATATTTGGATTTACTTTAGTAAATATACAGATTTAGTTGTAAATATTTGGATTTACTTTAGTTAATAAATTTACTTGTAAATATTTGGATTTAATACTGTATTAATACTAATAAATATCATATTTAGCTTTGATAATAAACAAGTGAAATAGCCAAATTTAGAAGTAAATAACAGATTTTCAAATTATTACAAAATAATTTGAAAATCCTACTAGTAAATACATAGATTTCTTTTTTAAAAAAAAAGTAAATACATAAATTTACTTGAAAATCCAAATGTATTAGGAAGTAAATATTTACTTGTAATCAGATTTACTTATATTAGTATAATGCATTTCCTCTCTAAAAAAAATAATATAATGCACCCCAAATCCCCAACCCTGAAATCAGACCACCCAAATCCAGATTGTCTGCTACTGACGTCGCCGCCACACAGCCGAGCGGAGAAGAGGTGATCGGCGATGCTAAGCCGACGCCGACGCCGACAAGGATCGGGATTTTTGGGTCGCGATTCTCTGCGAACCAATTCAGTGATTCAGTGCGTTGCCGATGAGGAAATCGCGATTTTTCTGGCGATTTTGGTTGCAAATTTGCAGCGGGCTCTCACAAGGGAGAAGGTCGACGATGCTGCACTGACGCCAATGAGGATAGCGATTTTTGGGTCGCGATTCTCTGTGACCCAGTTCGGAAATTCAGTGCGTTTGGCAAGGAGGGAAATCGTGATTTTTCCGTTGATTTTGGTCGCGTTTTTGCAGCGGTATTCCTCACGATTTTTTCCGGCTTATTTCTCGATGATCTGAGCTTAATGCCGCGATGATTCTCTTTGTTTCTCACCATCACGATTTTCCGGTAGGTTCGCCGTCGTGAGTGACGGCATCCGCTGGATCAGAGAGCAGAGGATAGGGGCGGGGGTAAATCCAGAATTTCAAAACAAATAGAAATAAAACATGCTATAATTTTCTACAATTTCAAAACCTGGTATTTTTGTTAAATCTCAATTTTATATTATGCTATTTGGTTAATTCTCCCATAAAATAAAATGAAGAATCTTTTGACGTGGAGATTACCAAGAAAGAAAAAGACTCCAAAACAATAAAATATGGTATATGTTAAATTTTCCATGAGAAATGGACATAAAATGATGCAAAATACTCTTTGGGGTCAAAATGTAAATATATAAAGTTTAAGGGTAAAACGTGTGAAATTTATGAAAATTATTATTTTGGAGTGTAGAATCTGCAAGAAGGATCTTTAGGCGTCACTCGAGTGAAAAACATTCAAGTGTCCATAATGGGAACAAGTTAGTCCATTCGAGTGACAAACATTCAAGTGTCCATAATGGGAACAAGTTAGTCCATTTTAGGGACTAAAACGCTTAGAATAATTAAAAAAAAAGGGGTCAAATTATAAAATTAGAAAACCTGACATGAAGGCAGTGTTTTTCCTAGGTTATAGGACAGTGTGCTAAGCCAATTAAGTTGGGTAATTAATATGGTTAAGTATTGGTTTAAGATTGGGTCATTAGACGACAATTAATGGTTTGAAATGATGATAATTTTGGTAAATGTGGTTGAAACAATATATGAAGGTTATGATAAGGCCTTTTCGACAGCTTTGTTGTTGCAAAACATGGTAGTTAGGGCCTTGGGAGGTGTCCGGTTAAAATGGACCTTATTGGGCCTCTAATGATAGAACGGTAAGACTAAATAAAATGGGTATTAATGGATAATATAGTAATGATTTAATTAGTTAATTATTTTAATAATTATTAACCATTTAAAATAAATAATTATTTCAAGGAGATTCAAGATAATAATTTAATTATCGACTAATTATCATCAAAATTATTGATTAAATTATTTATTGATTAATTAATATTAATTAATTCTGACTAGCTATCTTATAATTATAAATATTGGGTTAATTAACTTTTAATTAATAATGTTACTTGATTAATTATTATTTTAGATAATTAATACTAATTTAGTAATAAAGATTTAAATATGAGCAAGTTAAGGTTAATATTCTATCAATCCTCAAGTAAGGGAAAATAAGGACTGAAGTAAACAATATATGAAAAATTCATTTCCTTCAGGATAAAAGTAAATAAAAAGTGTAATTAATTATTAAACTTGAACATAATTAATAATTAACTACAAGCAGAAGTTCTATAAGACACTTATTAGAACAAAAAATAAATTTAAAAATCCGCTCGAATTGATGGGTGTCGGTTTAAATAGGACACCAAAACGACAAGAAGTTGAGCGGGGCAAGAATCATGAGAAACTTCAACTTCAAGATTTTCTGTAAGTACAGGCCCCACCTACAATGTGGATTCCATATTGTCATGTTTGATGTGTATTTTGTACTTACGTGACTGTTATGCTATATTGTCATGATTTCATATTTAGTTACATGTTTACAAGCCATGTCATACTTAATGTTCATTCTATAAATTAAGGACCTTATGATTGAGTAATAAGTAAAAAAATTAAGATATGTCATACCAACCCTCCATCAGAGTGAAGTCTTAATGAACAATTTTAAGTATGACCTTGGGTGTTGACAGTTGGGGGTCGCTCCCCCGTCTTCCCTAAATAAGGTCACGCACACCTGGTACAGACACAAGGGCTCATAAGTACGTTAAGAATAAGTATGTCAAGAATAATAAGTTAAGAATAAAAGGATAAACAAAAATGGTCATGCATTGTGGATTTATATTTGTACTTACTGAGTTATTCTTAAACGTTTTTACACTCCTATTGTAGGGTAATCCGGGCAAGCACCATATGACTTGAAAATGTCCTTGGACTAGCAATGCGGATGTAATGATTGTAGATGCTGGAAATTCTACAATCAAAATTTTAACGGAAAAATTAGTATGGAAAACGTAATGATTGTCTATTGTGGCCCCTTGGACATCGTAATAAAACTCTTAAAGCTACATGAAAACAGGAATATTCATAACAGATAACAGATAAAATAAGATCAGAAAGGAAAACAGAAAATTAATTAACACCAAGATTAAAGAGGTTCGCCAAGAGTGCTACGTCCTCGTGTGTGTAAGATTCGTTTCACTGTATATGAATGTATACAAAGTAATTTCTGGGTATATTTTAGAGTAACAGTAAGCAATTCTCCGGAAAAAGGTCCCCCGAAAGGAGGGGGTCTTCCTCTATTTAAAGAGGAAGATTGGTCTGTGCCCATAACTGTCAATGAGCAGTTTCCTTCTACTGTCCTTAGGGACACGTGTAAGCATGCTATTTGTGGTCTAGGTTGAACGGTTACCGGAGTGAACCTTCATTTCAGACCATGATCTTTTACAGTTATTAATGTAATGTCGTCGTCAGTTATGAACTTGTTAGTTTTCATGATGGACATGACACGTCATCGTCGATGTTGGGTTCGACGGTTATGAATAATAAACCCTATAAGCGTTTGTTGGGTATGAACGACGACGACGGGTAGAAAACAAGATTCTATTCTTGTGATTTATCGTTCGTGGCCTGTAGAGTCAATGAGTTGAAGATCATGTTCGATCTGTTGTTCCGATGTTCGACGTTCAAATGTGAACGATCGCATTTAAAGTCATATATTGGATCCGGCCCAATTATGCGAGCGATCTACGTTCGTTTTTGACTCATGTAATGAATTGGGTCCGGCCCAAATAGGAATATGCTGAAATGAGAGTTCATCGTTCGATAGATAAACTGTTAAAGCTAACGTTTTAATGGGAAGACGAAGTCTAACCCCAACAGATAGCCCCCCACTCTATCGAGCGATGGATCCTCGATAGAGTGTTTGATGACTAGCGAGAAAATAACATCAGTCGTTATATCATATGAGGGAAATCCGAACGTACTGACAAATGAATTATTAGGAAATCTCGAGCCTTGTGAGAAATGATATCTCATACACGTGGCGTACATCGAATGGTCGTTATGAAACGGAACCATTGCCTTCTTTTTGAAATTCGAAACGTTGTGACGTCAGAGGTGTGAGCTGGGAAAAGGCGTGGAATTTGAAGAGTTACGTTATTCACACTGTTTGATCAAGCATCTTCTGAGAAATCGGGACCGTTAGATGCACTATTTGGTTATAAAACCCTTCACATACCCCCTTTCACTTTCTATTTCAGCGCAGGAAGCATTTCGAAATCCTCAGAACCCAGAATTTTCTTTCAACACCTTCGGTATTCAGGCAAGATTTCTCTTCTCCTCCATTCTTCAGTAATTTTGATTTAGTAATAGTATTTTTGTTCTATTTCCAAATCTTTCTAGTACGTATCCTGCATTTCTTTGTGCTGAAACGAGTGATTTGGTTGAGAGTTTAGTTTTTCTGAGTTTTCTCTGGGGTTTTTGGGTTTTATGTTCTTCGTGTTCATATCATTCTTCTTGGGATTTTAGTATAGTAGAATCCGTTAGATCCAAAAATCTTTCATCGTTCGTTCAGAATTTGTTTGTAATCCATGGATAAACAGAAGCAACCCATAGAGGAAATTATTGTCGAATCGACGAGCACTGATTCCAGTGATAGTATTTTTGATGATGATATAACGTCGACCCTTCGTCGTTCGCGGCTCGAGCATGAATATGCTCAGAGCAGAAGAGGTGCCGAAACGAGCACTGAGGCTTCGGAGAGGAATCGACCAGCGACGACATCGGTGGAAGAAGCTGTATCAATTCCTCCTATCGCCCGTTTAACCACACTTCGTCGTTTGAGCGTCCAATCGTTTCTACGAACGTCGAGTCCGCGCTCTGTGTTGACAGAAGATGATTTATTCGATATCAGAGGTCGATTCGTATTTCCAAATGATGTTCAACTTTATTTGCCACTTAAGGATGAACGAGCAGACACTGTATCCGAAGGATGGATTTGCATGTACACCATCTACTTCGAGTGTGGGCTACGACTGCCACTTCCACCTCTCCTCATTGAGTGTATGGATCACTACCAGTTATCCATTCCTCAGTTAATGCCGAACGGAATGAGGGTTTTCTTGGGGTTAATTGTTTGGCAGAAGAAGCAAACGTCGAACTGACGGTAGACGACGTACTTGCTATTTACTACCCTCAAGAAAATTTTAAGGATCATGGAAGGTACTCGATGTACCCTAGGAGGAATAAGCAAGTGGCGGCGAGATGAAGAATGCTGACAGATATTGGCAAGATCGCTATTTTTTCATGCATGTGAACGATAAATCACTGGGCAATCTGGCCAATTTTTTTCATCCCCTGTGGGGCACTCTTCGTAAGTGTCGAACGAAGAGCATCGAACGAAGACTGTCATTTATTTTTAATTTAAAGTCTTCTGATGTAATTTATTTGCATTTTGCAGGCAAAGAATTGAAGAAACCACCGCCCAAGGCTCTATTGTTCGAAGAGAAGCTCGAACGTTTACTTGCGTTGCCGAACAGAGAGTGGGACAAGATACAAGTCCCAGAAAGACTAAGAGCGTCGAGCCTGTGGAAGGAGTTGTCAAACTTCCAACAGGTATTCCTAAACGAGTTCCTTCCTGGGTAGATTGGCCCTTTGTAATTAGGGGAGCGCTAAGGAGGCTTTTTGGTACTCCATTGTTCGTCGATCCCCTTACTGACGAGGAGGCTTTGATCGCAGAATTCGCCTTGGACTCGTTAGTCATGGAGATACCTTCTCCAAAGGACATAATGGCCAAACGCAAGGCCAAAAAGGAAGTCGAAAGGGCTGCTGCAGCTGCTGCGAACGCTGGCCAGGGCAATGAACCTGCGCCTTTTCCCGTTCTCGAGTCCTCCCCTGAGCCTCCATCGAGACCTAGTCCGCCACCTGCCAAGAAGAGGAAGGTGGTGGACAAAGCAAAGACGAAAGTTCCGGCGAAGAGGAAGCAAAATCGAAGATTGCATCCCCTGAGCCGAACGTCGAAGGTCCGAGAGTCGAAGTTGTTATGCCTCCACGGCAAAGTCTTCTTCGAGACAGGGAGGCGAGCGTGGATATCGGACGCCAGCTACTGTCAGAGGTGGACTTGGAGGCATTAACTCAAGGTTCACTTCAAGACCATATGGATGATATCATATGGGACACGATGAAGGTACGGACATGCACCTTTTACTTCGTTCGATATTTTTAGAATTCAAATTTTTCTTCTAAAGAAGATTGTCATTTTATTTTATATTGCAGGTCCATGTTCGGACGACAGGGATCTTCCATTGCTTGGCTGACAAGGTTGTCAACCAAAGCGATAGAATAAAAGAGCTCGAAGCAGCTGATCGCTCGCGCGCGGAGAGGTTGCAGGACATCGAACGTAAGTTCGTAGATGTCAAGACGGGCGCAGAAGGATTGATGGCTGAGCTTCAGAAGTCAATGGATGGACGAAGGAGGGTACGTCTGCGATGGAAGCGATGGTCAAGAGATTTGATGAAGCTCAAAGCAAAATCAAATCTCTGGAGACTGAGAACGCAGCGCTCGCTGAACAAATTTTGGGTGCTGCTGAGAAGGCGACCTTTAGGGCTCGTTATGACATCCTTATGGATTATAAGGATGGTCTCCTTAATGAAGAAAAAACCATGGAGGAGATCGAGATGTTTGAGGAAGACTTTCCTGACATGGTCAGACGTTCCTCCTCGATACCCTCATTGGGGCCAGCAGACCCAGAGCATCCTGACGTCGAGCCCCCAGCACAGGCCAATCCTCCCGAAGCTAGCGAGCCACGAGAATAGACTTCTTGTTATTTTTTTTTTAATTATCTACGAACAATTTATTTATCCTTGTATTGTAAAGACAATTTAATTTTTGAATTGAAGATAAATTTTAATTTTATTCGTATATTTTTTTATAATGCTGATGTGAATGAATCGAGCAGTGATCGAGTTCGTTCATGCTGATGTGAACTCATTAGTATAGTTGAGTTCGTTCATGTGTGACGAACTGCCTTCGTACTGCACTCGAATATGTTTTAATCAAACAACGGCAACTTTTGATGATTTCGAACATCGGGATGATTTTGATCATGATTCGAACATCGAGGAATGATTTTTGATCATGTAATATAGCTGAACCCATTCAAATGTGACGGGACGCCTACGTACCCAAAGTTTAGGGATCAAGCCATTCGTAGTTCAATCGAACATTGAATTTTGTTGATAATTTTGACTGAACTCATATAAGCGTATACGAGCTGCCTACGTACCCAATGTTTAGGGATCAAGTCAATCGTAGTTCAGGATTGTCTTTTAGGTATAGACCTACGGGTTCGACATCGTGTCGAACGTTCGACGTAACGGATCTAACCTTTACAAAATAGACTCCGAATAAGTAAAAGAATACAAGTGGTTTAAACAAATCTCTCAAAATTACACATAATATTTTGCGAAGGTGATGAGCGTTTCCAGCTTCGAAGAACTTCAATTCCATCGCTCGTCTCCAAACGGTAAAACACTGCCCGGAATAACCTTCAAATCCTGTAAGGACTCCCAGTTTGCTCCCAACTTTCCTGCGTTTGGCTCGGCGTGTTTTGGAATACTTTCCGCAGCACGAGATCTCCTTCGCTGAAAGTTCTCGGTCGAACTTTAGAAATTGTAGTATTAGCGAGCTGATTGCTGGTTACTTTCGCCAAACGAATCAATGCTTGATCTCGTCGTTCGTCAAGGATACCCAAACTGTCGTTGAGCATCTCTTGATTCTGACTTCGTTTCAAAAGCCAATTGACCGCCGGAGTGTAGGGACGCCGATCTCTGCTGGGATATAGCTTCTGCTCCGAAGGTTAATGAGAATGGAGACTCACCGTTCGCTCTCCTGGGGGTGGTTCTGTACGCCAAAATACGCCATGGAGCTCATCTGCCCATCTGCCCTTTCGTGCTTCGAGCTTCTTCTTCAAGTTTGTACAATGGTCTTGTTGGTAGCTTCAGCTTGTCCCATTCCCTTGAGGGTATCTCGGAGTAGAGAAACTAAGCTCGATTTTCCAGTTCAGACAGACTTTCTGAAGTTACCCGAAATGAATTGGGATCCATTGTCCGCGACAATTTCTTGAGGCAATTCCGAATATGCAAATAATGTTCCTACAAATGAAGCTTTCGACGTCCCGAATCCTTTATGTTCAGCAAAAGCTTCTGCCTCTACCCACTTGGTAAAGTAATCAGTGAGTATAAGCAGAAATTTACGCTGACCGCTCGCTTCTTGGGAATGGCCCGACGATGTCCATTGAGTACTTCATAAATGGATAAGGAGATCCAACGCTCGACAGTCGTTGTGCGGGTTGAGTGAATACTGGGGAATGTCGTTGGGCATTGTCGCATCGTTGACAAAGTCTTCACAGTCTTGGAACATAGTGGACCAATAGTAGCCCTGTCGCTTGACTTTGTTGCAAAGAGATCGTCCCCCAGAATGATTTCCACATTCTCCTTCATGAATCTCCTTTAGCACGTACAAAGGCTTCTTGTTAGCCTAAATATCGAGCGTAAGGTACCATTGTAGGAACGCCGGTAAAGGGATGTCGTTGATCATCGAGAATCTGGCAGCCTTCGTTCGGATCTTTCTTGCCTCCTGCTTGTCTTCCGGCACAATTCCTTCTTTCAAATAAGCACTTATGGGCGTTCGCCAATCTTCCTTCACTTCGTTCGCTTCGTGTGTGGCCTCAACTTGAATGCTGGGTTCTTCAATAAATCCGACCCGGAATGCTTCGACGTGAATGTGGCTCCGAAGTTGAACCGAATGAAGCCAAGGCGTCCGCGTGTGTGTTATGATCTCTCGACACTTGTTCTATCGAGAATCTTTCGAATTGCTGTACAAGCGAACGAACAACGTTCAAGTATGCCTCCATCCTTGTATCCTTGGCTATGTATTCTCCGAGCACCTGGTTCACCACAAGCTTGGAGTCACTTTAACTTTCAGGCGTCGAGCCCCCCATTGCCTTCGCTAATCGTAGCCCAGCAATTAAGGCTTCATATTCTGCCTCGTTGTTCGAAGCGTTGAATCCCAGGCGAAATGACTGCTCAATTTATCTCACCACCAGGAGATTTACAAATTACTCCCACTCCAGATCCTTTAACATTCGATGCTCCGTCCACCATGAGCGTCCAGCAGCAATTCTTCTTCAGTGTCGTTGCGAAAGGATCTGGTGTGAGTCAGCCACAAAGTCGGCAAGTACTTGTGATTCAAACTGTTCGAACCCGGTACTCAATATCGAATTCACTCAACTCGACCGCCCATTTTTGTTAAACGTCCAGACAAGTTTGGACTATGAAGAATAGCTCATAGGGGGTAATTGTCATTATGATGGTCGAATGGGATTGAAACTATGGCCTCAGCTTCCTCGCAGCGGTTACTAAAGAGAGGGCTAATTTCCTCAATCATCGGGTATCTTGTCTCTACGTCAAGTAGCGTCTTGCTAACATAGTTATACTGGCTGTTCGCCGTTCGCGTCTCGTACAAGGACAGCGCTAACGGCATCTTCTGTAACTGATAAATACAAAAACTAGACTTCACCGGTTAATGGTTTGCGCTAGAATCGGAGGGCTTGATAAATACCTTTTCAACTCTTCAAAAGCTTGCTGGCACTGTTCGTTCCACTCAAACTTCTTGTTTTCCTTTGAGTAGCTTGAAAAAGGGCAAGCACTTGTCAGTTTGATCGTAGATATAAATCTAGTCAGAGCTGCAATTCTTCCTGTCAACTTCTGGATTTCTCGCTTGTTCTTCGGTTGAAGGCATGTTGATTATCGCTCGTATCTGGTCAGGGTTTGCTTCGATACCCCGCTTCGTCACAATGTAGCCCAAGAACTTCCAGACTAACACAAACGAGCATTTGGAAGGGTTCAAACGCATGTTGTGTGTGTCTAAGTACTGAGAAGCACTCTGACAGGTGATCGATATGGTCCGCAGCCTTTAATGACTTGACCAGCATATCATCAATGTATAACCTCCATCGTTCGACCTAGTTTGATCCGCGAACATTGCGTTGACAAGTCTCTGATAGGTTGCACCAGCGTTCTTCAATCCGAATGGCATGACCTTGTAACAATAGATTCCTCTCTCGGTAATAAATGCTGTCTTCCTCTTGGTCGTCGGGATGCATGAGGATCTGGTTGTACCCAGAGAACGCGTCCATAAAAGAAAGTAATTCTTGTCCTGCTGTTGCATCAACCAATCGATCGATATGTGGGAGAGGAAACTATCTTTCGAGCAAGCTTGTTTAAGTCTGTGAAGTCAATACAAACCCTCATTTTCCGTTCTTCTTCTGACAATGACAACGTTCGCAAGCCAGTCCGGATACTGCACCTCCTTTATGAACCCAGCTTCAATCAGCTTCCGCCACTTCATCGTTGATAATCTTATTACGTTCGATTCCGAGTTTCCTTCCTTCGTTTCCTGCTTCCTGGCTTATGGCTAGGATTGACATTGAGGCGATGTGTTGTTACTTCCGGGTCGATGCCTGGCATGTCTTGTGTGACCACGCAAAGCAGTCTTGATTGTTACGAAGAAAAACTTAACAGCTGATCACGAATAGCAGGAACGACAGTGATACCAATATTAATGGTTCGATCTGGATGTGCTGGATCGATTGGGACTACTCATCTAACTGCTCCACGTCCGGTCTTGCTTCGACGTTCGGCCCTCCTCCGTCTTCTCTAATTGTTACAGCAAGCTGTCAATCTTCTTCATCTTTAGGGAGTGGAGATAGCAAGTTCGAGCAACTTCCTGGACTTCCTTTATCTCTCTAACTCCTCTCTTCGTAGGGAATCTGATACGCTGGTGATAGGGTAGAGTGGGACTGCTTTCATTGCGTGAATCCATGGCCTACCAAGAATTATGTTGTAGGCGGATGGGCAGTCCCAAAACCAAAAAGGTGGTTAGTTTATTCTCTCCTGTTGCAAAGACAGGAGCTTTGAATCTTGCCAACTGCGGAAGTCGACTCTCCATTAAAGCAATCAAAATGGTCGTCGAACTCTCAATGTCCGATTCAGACAACTCCATTTCTTTCAACGTTGAAAGAAAAGGACATCAGCCGAACTTCCATTACGCAACAAGAATCCGACCCACTTCGCAGTTCGATACGTTTAACGTTAAAACCAATGCGTCATCGTGTGTGGTGGCTGAGACTGGTGGCTTCGCTGCTATGGAAGCTTATTGAGTGTTCGACGGGATCATCAGGGAGTATCGCTGCAACTGGCTGTGAGGCTTTTCTTCGATAAGACTTGACGGCTGTAACTGTCTCACCACTATAAATGGAACCTCCGCAAATTACGCCAATCGTCTTTCGAACTGGTGGCGGAGACGGTGTGTCTTCGATCTGCTGCACTGCCCTTCGTTCTTTGGACTCGTTGCCCAGTCCATATGTCTCTCTGCCCTTCTCGGTTAGAAATTCTCGAAGGTGTCCCTTTTTCAGTAACTCCGCGACTTCTGCTCGTAGTGCTCTGCAATCGATGGTCTGATGACCATGATCTTTGTGAAACTCACAGTACTTCGTCGTGTCTCTGGCTGGGTAGCTTCTTTGGCCAGGTGACGAAGTCCTGGCGCCTCAAATGAGCGACAAGCTCAGAGGGACTGATGCCGAGAGCATACTTTGGCGGTGTGAGAGTGGACGCTTGTGGTTTCGCCTGGCAGTTCGTTCAACCCTGTCCTCCGTTCGACGTATTGGTCGTGTGCGTTCGCGTCGGAAAGTCTTTGCTCGTTCGTCACGAGCCCTGGAAACTTCTTCCCTTGTTTGAGCTAGATCTCGTTCGAACCCTCTCGTTTTTCTTCCCTCCAGTTCAATGAATCCTTTCGCCCCGATGTAGGGCATCTTGAATCGTTGGGGGATATCGAGCACAGATCTCATGTTTGAACAAGGACTTGTGTTTCAAGCCCTTCTCATTCAGCGCTTCTCTCCCCGTTCCGTCATCGAGCCCTGATATCTCTGAAATTGCTTTGCTGAAGCGCTTTAAGTAAGCACGCAATGGCTCATGAGTCCCTTGAATCACCCCCTACAGATCCTGGTTGTCTTCCCAGATTGGGATATGTACCGAATAACTCCGCATGAACTCAAGCGACAGTTCGTCAACGAGTCAATTGATTCTGGAGGAAGGTTGCAAAACCATCGCAAGCTGCTCCTTTCAAGCTTTGTGCGAACAGTTTACACATCATGTCATCGAGCATTCTCGTTGGAATGTTCGTCGATTGAACGACGTGCTTATACTGTAGCAAATGGTCATGTGGGTCCGACATTCCATCGAACCTTGGAAACGTAATACTTCCGAACTTTGGAGTGATGGTGCTAGTAATGCGGCTTGTGAGTGGCGTCTCTCGAACGCCACGAGCTAGATCGTCAAATCCCGGGGTGGAAGTTGTAGCCTTGTGAATTTGCGAAGTGAAGCGTTGCTGCATTTGGGCTTCTAATGTCCTCATCTCCTCAGACATTATACTTCGCATCATTTCTTCTACGTTCGTCGTCTCCGGCTGATCAAAATCTTCTGGCATTTGTGGTAAATTGGGCGTCGAACTCCGCGTTGGAGTAGTGCCTCTCCTTGAATCAAGTCCATGGTGGACGTTGGTGATGCTGCGCTGCTGCTGCTGTTGTTGTTGTTGCTATTTCGCCTTTCGTTCCCCACGGTACGTTGCCAGAGTGTGGAAAGGGGGTTGCATGGGAGTGACGGGGCTGTAAGCAGCGTTCGCAGCTCTCTGAGGATAGTAGGGCGTGGCTTGCTGCAAGCCCCCAGTGTGTGCCCCCTGTAGAGTACCCAGCGTAAGGGTTGTAATAATACGAATAGGCTGCTTGTATTTGATCGACACTCAATTGATTCTTGAGAATCTGGTTTTCCGCAGCGATGTTCTCCATATGAATCTGGCTGTCTTTGGGCTTTTAGTTAACTCTTTCCACCAATCGTGTCAGATTGGTGATTTGAGAGGTGGCTGTCAGATTTTGAGCTTCCTGGTGAAGTACTGGGCTTCCCTGGGGATTTTCACCTGGTGTTAGCGTTCTGTTGACATGGTTACTGTAACGATTTTCCGATGTAAGACGGCCAAGGGCCCCACGGTGGGCGCCAAACTGTAGATGCTGGATATTTACAATCAAAATTTTAACGGAAAATTAGTATGGAAAAGCGTAATGATTGTCTATTTGGGGCCCTTGGATCGTAATAAACTCTTAAGCTACATGAAAATAGGAATATTCATAACAGATTAACAGATAACTAAGATCAGAAAGGAAAACAGAAATTACATTAACACCAAGATTAAAGAGGTTCGCCAGAGTGCTACGTCCTCTGTGTGTGTGAGATTCGTTTCACTGTATATGAATGTATACAAAGTAATTTCTGGGTATATTTTAGCAGAGTAACAGTAAGCAATTCTCCGGAAAAAGGTCCCCCGAAAGGGAGGGTTCTTCCCCTATTTAAATAGGAATATTGGTCTGTGCCCATAACTGTCAATGAGCAGTTTCCTTCTGCTGTCCTTAGGGACAACGTGTAAGCATGCTATTTGTGGTCTAGGTTGAACGGTTACCGGAGTGAACCTTCATTTCAGACCATGATCTTTTACAGTTATTAATTGTTAATGTCGTCGTCAGTTATGAACTTGTTAGTTTTCATAATGGACATGACACGTCATCATCGATGTGGGGTTCGACGGTTATGAATAATAAACCCTATAAGCGTTTGTTGGGTATGAACGACGAACGACGGGTAGAAAACAAGATTCTATTCTTGTGATTTATCGTTCGTGGCCTTTGTAGAGTCAATGAGTTGAAGATCATGCTCGATCTGTTGTTCCGATGTTCGACGTTCAAAATGTGAACGATCGCATTTAAAGTCATAATTGGATCCGGCCCAATTATGCGATGCGATCTACGTTCGTTATTGACTCATGTAATGAATTGGGTCCGGCCCAAATAGGAATATGCTGAAATCGAGAGTTCATCGTTCGATAGATAAACTGTTAAAGCTAACGTTTTAATGGGAAGACGAAGTCTAACCCCAACAATGATATATGAAAGTGTAGTTGTGGAATGGATTACCACATAAAATATTCCGCAAAAAGATAACAATCATTTGAAAGTTATTTTGAAATTTAGTTTTTAAATTTTGGGGGAACTCTGCTAAGCGTATGGACTAAACTAAGTATTTTGTGTGCAACCTTATTATTATTATTAAGGAACTACTTGAAATGTTTCTTAAATTGTTATATTCCACAATTGTGTTTTATTAAGTTTTATTTTAGTAAGTTAAAAAAAACATTTCATCATAATTTTAAGGTCTTAATAACTGGTTATGAAACGTATCAAGTTTTAAGTCTAAGTAGTGACGGTCATTTATGGCCATATAAATACGGGCCGTCACATTTTGTGTATTATATAGATGATCCAATCTGCAAGGACCATAATTAAGAATTGTTTGATTGTCTTTCTCTGAGGAAGAGGAGAAGACATATTTGAGAAGAAAAAAGTACGATGAAGACTGTTAAAAATTACTTATTACAGTTACATTTTTTTTAATAAATAAGCAAGTGATTATTTGTGTCATCAATTTGAATCCAATTTTTTTGTTCGTTCAACTCACATTTAAATTTAAATTTTCATTGTTTAAAAAATTTAAACTACATTTATTTTCTATATCTTGTAGTAAAAAATTAAGTGGGTAAAACAATTAAAATAGAAAAGCTGAGAGAAAAAAGAGCAAGGAGCATTGGTGTATAAGCACACCTGCCAAAGAATGTTGGAAGCATAAAAATTTTATTTTTTTATTTTTTATTTTCTGTCATGTAGCAGTTGAAGTACCAAAAACTTTAGGGTGAGTTTGGAGCTTAAGTCCAAACTAAGATTTTCAAACTTTTTTTTGTCTTTTTCCCAAAAAGTTTTTGTCTTTGTCCCAAAAAGTTTTTTGTCTTTTCTGAAAATTCAAAAAAATTTACTATTTAAACTTAAAAATCTCATCTTGAACTGTGCACCAAACAGGGCCCTTAAAAGCCAATCTATCTTCTATTTTAGACTAGCATCAGAAAAGTGAACCAAGGAAAAGTAAAATCAAAGAATCTTGTTGGGTGTCACTTTTGCTATTTATTTCATTTTTAATTGTTTATTGATGCAGTGAACTCAGAGTCCCCTTACAGGCTCAGAGGCCCAAACCCGGGCATGGCCAAGAGGGTGGCCCACTGCTTTATCAGGCCTGCAGACCAGCACACCCAACCCATCCTGAGGCCCATTGCGGGGACGCTCATAGGTGTTCATACCAGGGATCAAAGCATATCAAGGGTTTGATCCCTGGTATAACAACCTATGAGCGTCCCCGCAATGGGCCTCAGAATGGGTTGGGGTGCTGGTCTGCAGGCCTGATAAAGCAGTGGGCCACGCTCTTGGCCATGCCCGGGTTTGGGCCTCTTAGCCTGTAAGGGGACTCTGAGTTCACTGCATCATTTATGGACCATCTAATTCCTTGAAGTTGAACTTTGGCAAATTACACAAAACGGTCGAGTTCAGGATTTGGGGTGGAGCAGCAAATTTTTAGTTAGGGTGATTTTCACCCAGAGCCATAGTTAAAGGATATCGACTTGTCTCATTTTGATTATAATATTTAATTTTAGATGTCTAATTATCCTGATATTTCTGAAAAACAGTTTTGATCAATCTGTTAATATACTCTTTGTCTTTTCATATTGGATCTAGTACAAAAATGATGCACACGGATTTTAAGAGGGATAAACTGTAAAAAAAAAAAAAAAATCTAAAAAGAAGAATTCTAAAACAAATCTTAATTAGGCCAAGCATCAAGTAGTTTTTTTTTTTTTGCCTTCCCTTTCAGATCCGGTTTTCTTTAAAAAAAATTTTTTTATTCAAATTTGTCCATTTTATGCTAGTCAAAATCCTCAGTTGGCATTTTTCATACTAAGAGCCAATTTAGCAGAGCTTTTGCTTGCAGCCAGTAAAGAAGAGAAGCAAAAGCTGTGGCTTCTCAGTAATTGTTTGGAATCAAAAAGTTTTTGAGGTCAAAATAATATTTAAAATAATCTAGTAATTATTAAAAACGTTAAAATAATCTTAGTTAAATCTTTTTAGCCAGAAAAGAACACAAAGGCTAGATTTAAAAGCCTGAAAAAATACCAAGGCTACATTTACAAGCCAGAAAAACTATTGGGGCAAATTTACTGGATGAAGAATCTTTTTAAAATTAATCTATCCTTTATGAAGATGATGCTATCAACAATCATGTCATTACTTACAAAGAAGTGGAATTGATGCATCAGGTTCGTGGGAGAAATTAGCTGAACTAGATATTTTGAGGGGATAAAACTGAATAAAAATCTCGTCAAGAAGATTTCTCCATACAAACTCAGTGCTCATGATAGGTAGGTTTTAAAATAAGAATATCCCAACGGTTATTCTCCTTAGTTCTTTTATTTGGCTGCTTTTGAATTATTTTTCTCTCGTTATTTTTAGGTTTTTTATGTTTAGTTGTGAAAAATTATTTTATTTTCCTTTCAGTAAATTTTTTTTTAAATTAAAATTTTTTTGGTAGTCCGATGAAAGAACAAGAAGATACTAATTAATGGATCGAAATATATAAACATGTCATTGATGGCAATAGCATTTGAGGAATTACAGTGGTAATTTTCATATTGAGACCATGATGGTTCGGCCTAGAGATCAAATGTATGTTCCACATTGAAAACAAAAATATCCTTCCCCAATTTGCCCTGTGTAAATACTATTCTTACTAGACATATAAGAAGAGAATCAAGCAAACCATAAACTGTGTTACCAATTTGCCATCATCTATAGAAATCTACTACACAGCGTTTCTTTGAAGGGAAAAAAAAAAAAAAACATGTATCCCCATGATAACTCGGCACATTCCTTTCTGATTGACGAACAATCAAGAAAAGCACGTTAGCAATCCGCGATTACACAATATACGCTTTATCGACCCTCGACTTCAGTCATAGTCATAGTGTTTTTTGAAAATGAATCTGGCTTTCTGGAGGAATGGACTCTTTCTTGTGAATCTGTTTCCGTGAAATAGCCTGGCGGTTTTGGTTCAGGTAGCTCGCTGTCACGACCTAACATGAGAATGACGGACGGCATGTTAGGTCTGTCCACAAGACGTTGTTGCACACATAAGAGACCAACATGTATGCAATGCAATACTTCCTGCAGATTAAGTTCTGAATCCTCTAAGTGCACATCTATGAGTTCAAACGGGCGTCCATCTTTAGCAATGTCCATGCCTAGAAATATCAAGGAATAATTTTTCATTCATTAGTGTGACATGATAGAGAATCAAAAAACAACAAGACGACCTTTTAAGACTTACATGTCCAATAAGGGTAAGCCCTGTGTTGTTCTCATCTTGGAAGCTTATACTTTTCTTCCCACTTACAATCTCCAACACCATTATACCAAAGCCAAACACGACGGATTTTGTTGAGAATAGACCACGAAAAGCATATTCTGGTGTCATATAGCCACTATGTGAAAAGTATCAATAGTTAAAATGATAGGCACTCATTGCAAGAAGTAGAAATTTTTAACTATAAAGAACTCTCAAGATTAATACTCACTAAGTTCCTACTCTCTGTTTGTGTTCCGTGCAGTTTGATGTCGTACAAAAGTTCTAGCCATTCTAAAGTCTGAAATTTGGGATTCATCCCGTTATCAAGTAGAATATTGCTAGTTTTGAGATCTCTATGTACATCATCAATCTAGAATCCTGGTGAAGATATTGAAGCCCTCGAGCATACTGCATATGATTTGGAAACACTGACGCCATTGTAATAGTTTACTTTGTGCTTGACCTAGGAAATTTGTTCATCAAGTCAACCAAGTGATAAAAAAAAATTTATATAGTAATATAAAAACATAATTCAGCAGACATTGATTCCTACCAAAAACAAAAGAGTCCAAACTCTTGTTAGGCATATATTCATAAACCAGCAACTTCTCTTCTTTATGGATGCAACAACCAAGAAGCCTTATAAGATTCCGATGCTGAAGTTTGGCGATTAGTTTTACTTCATTTTTAAACTCGTTTATTCCTTGCTAGGAACTCAATGATAATCTCTTGACATTATTCTCTTGTCCATCTTCCAACATACTCTGAAATCCAATTTATTAATTGTAATCAGAACTGTGAAATCCATTTTTGTAAATTTTACATTTTTTAATTATGTTCAATGTTTTTTTGAAGAAGCATATATGAAAAGCTTACTCGGTATACAGGTCCAAAACCACCTTCTCCAAGCTTATTTTCTCCTGAAAAATTATCAGTAGCAGTACTTATTGTTGCTAGGGCTAAACAAAGGGAGCTCAAAGTCGTCCTCTTTTGTTCTGTTTTCCAGAGTACTTTTATCATTTCTTCCTGTTTTCTCCGAAAGATACACAAGTTCAAGTAAATCAGCGACGTCTAACAAACCAAAAGAATATTAAAATCAACTTGAATGGTAATAACATAAATAGCCTTGTTTACATATGCACGTTTTAAAGTAATAACAAAAGAACAACACTACAGAACTTTGTAGAACGAAAAAGGAAAAAGAGCCTACGTTTCCAAACATGATCAAAGCAAGTAGAAGCAAAACTTCCTCTCATTGTCTTCCTGCAAAAGTAAAGAAGACAAATGTCATCCCGGAAAGTGATCCAAGAACTGCTACAACTACTAGTGCTCTCAACTTTCGATCCTCTTTTGTGGCTCCTTAGTTATTTTGGAACACAATAAGAAAATGGAAATATCACTTACTGGAAAAAGAAGTGAAAAATCATGGAAAAATATAGAACTTTGACGGAAAGTACAGGATTTACCTAGCTCTGAAGCGGGTTGTCGAATATATAGTATCTGTCCATTAGCAGGAATTTGTCTAATATCCATTAGATTACCAAACCAGATCCGACAGCCCATCCCTTCTCCTCTGATATCGCGGTTTGAGTACGCCACACAAGAACAGTTGTTCAAGCATTTGACCCTGCATTCCTTTAGATTCATACCGTCGTTAAACCAAGTATTTCTAGTATCTTGCATTTTTATTCCATCAAGTTCGAGAAAACCATTTTCATCTTTCTCTTTTTCCTTATGGCAATTCAACTGATTATTGCGCACACATCCTTCAGACCAGTCCCTTAAATCCCATCTTTGTGGGGACTTCGGCTTGTATCCTTTCAAACACTGGCATATTCCCACGGTCTCAAGTACCATACAATTCACGTTGGCTCTGCAGTGACCATAATTATCACAATCGTCCCTAGGTGCTCTAAAATATGATTGCCAACTCTGGTCTCCTTCCATCCATATAAGTCGTTCAGCAGCCATATTTGTTTGATTCAGGACTACTATTGAGATGACCGAGTTGTTCTTGAGCTTGTACATATGATAGAACTCATTACCGTTATAAACAACGTGACTATCATAAAGTTGATCAGCCACCAGTTTCGGCGAACCACTAAAATCAATACCATTCCAGGGTCCAGAGCTTGTACATATAATGAAGAATATCTACGGATTCGGGCCTTGAGAAGGTTTGTTGGAAGGTACAACTAGCTAGTAACTTGGCATTTCAGGTTTTTGGCATTGGAGGTCTTTAGTGCCAGTTTGCCTGATGCAGTTTTCTTCAGTTTGCATGATAGAGAACTCCTTTTTTCAATATTTGAAAAATGATATTATGTACATGTGTTTCATGCCATGTTTGATACGATGGAAAAGAGAAAAAAGGAAAGTGACTAGAGTGGAAACGGGGTGAAAACTAGTCTTGTATGAAGGACTATAGAAAGGAGAGAGAGGAAAATATGATGGGAAAAAAATGAAGTGGGGTCCTCCAATTTTTGTCTCTCAAACATTGGGTGCAAACATAAATCCACTCCACTCCACGTTACTATTTTGTCATCATTTTAAAAACTAAAATAACATAAATCAGCAAAGAGAACAGTAATTGTACAACTTTCTTATCTTCTTTCATTTTCTTATATTAATTTCATTTCTCTCCCTTTTTTACTCTACCAAACAAAAGCTAAACTAAATTAAAATCCTGTTTATCATTTCAATTTTCAATCTTTTATATGTTTTCTTTTCATTTCATTTTCTTTCCTTCTTATTAAATGGAGCGTTAAAGAAAATGCAAAAATACGAGATGTGATGCCAGCGCACAATCTTCATTGGTGAAAATGAAAATTCTGCAACAAAATGAGCACTAAAGTCACACGATGAATCATTGTATTAGTACGAGGGACATGTTAATAACATGTTTTTTTTTTTTTTTTGGGCATGTTTTTGTTAGTAACAAGTGGTTGAATAAAAAAAATAAAAAAAAAATAAAAATAAAATTATAAGAGCTACTCCCCCTTAGAAAGAGAAATTGGCGCCCTTTACTCCCACAACTTGAGAAAAGTGAAAATGTATGGATTAAGTAAGAAAAAGTACATAAGGAATGATAAAGAAAAACTAAGGAATCTTACCGACCCTTGTGTGAAATTTATTTTTCTTTCTACAGGCTACCAAGAATAAGAGCCCATCTATGATGATTATACACCTGAAGCTACCACATAAAACTTTGACTGAGGATAAGATCGTTCACATTCATTTGGACAAGGTCAGATGACCTAAATGTGGAAAGGAGCGCACAAGCAACAGGATTTGGAAATCAATCAAACCACTTTGACTTTTGTTGTCCTATTGTCTGGAGGAATGCCAACTATTCTCCATGAAGAACCACTCGCTTAGAGTTTTTGTGTAACATTCTTAAAATTTATGATTTAATTCTCCAATTTTAATTGGAAATATAAATTATAAATTTATCTTTGAGAACGTTTTTATGTAATGATAATAGGAGAATCATAAAAATTAAAATGAATGACTTCTCATTTATTTTCAAATTTGATATGATTTTTCATGTGTACTATGTGATCACAAAATTTTTGTGATGAAATAAGATAAGATATAAGAAATGGTCATGCCAAGTTTTTATTTTTCTTCAAATAATAATAATAAATATAATATAATATATATATATATATATATGTGTGTGTGTGTGTGTGGGGCATGAAAGTGCCATACACGGCCAAGCCAGCCAGGCCTATTGGGTCCAGCTATAGGCTAGAAGCCCACGGCCAGGGGCAGCTAGCCGAGTGGCATCAGCCGAAAAAAAAAAAGGGAAATAAAATAAATAGAGAACTTGACCAAGAATCCTTTGATGCGGAGATTATCAAGAAAAGAAAACACTCCAAACAAATAAAAACAAAACTTGAACCATCACCTAAATTATAATGATGAAGCTTAAAAATGTGAAAAACTCTTTATTTTTTACCACTAGCTTTAGCTGATAATAATAAACCTAAAAATAATTATTTTTCAAAATTTAAGCCCTATTTTAAGTGCCCATAAAGGTGTGTGGTAGTATTACACCACTTTTGTTTCTTCACTCTCTTTTTCATTGAAAGAAAGCTTTCTCTTCCTAAATACTTTGAGTCTGAATTTTAACAAGTAAAAACACCTTCCATAACCTCTCTTCTCAACTTTCATATCATTAAGCTTTAAGAGAAAATCGTCACCTCATCACTTTTGAAGGTAAAACACTAGTGTATCACTAGTTTTCAAGATTAAAGTTTTAGTTTTTAAACTTGTGATGAAATGTGTTTACTTTCTAACTACTAGTTCCCCATCACAAGAGTTCAAAAAAGCCTCCAAGCCCTCAAAAAAGCCATAAACTCCATTGATAACACTAGGGTATGTTTTTTTTTTTTTTTTTTTTTTTTTTTTTTTTCACAAACTAGTAAGTTTTAAAAGTTCCAAGGGTTTTCATGAAAAAAAAATTACCTTAAAGAAAATTAAATTCTTCGCATGATGAAAAATAAATAAATAAAAACATGGTACTGTTGTTATTATTGTGACATGTATGTTTCATAGGATTAAAATGGTTTAACATATCCCAAACGAAAATTTTAATAAGAATATGATTTTTGTAAGTTTCATGACTATGTGGCATGAAATATTTGTTATGGTATGAAAATATTTGGTTATGGCATGTTTATTTGATGAGAATACTCTAAGTTGGTAACTTGGAATATGGAGAGAGGATTTTTAAGGCTCAAGTAATGATAGAGTGAAGTTGATGTTTATATATTATGTGAAATTAGTCTTTTTGGTATAATACAAAATAAATGTAAAAATTATATTTTTCTCAACATAAGCTATCAAAGAATGGAAGACTAGATAGAATGGGAATTTGGGCCTTGGGAGGTGTCAGGTTAAAATGGATCTTATTAGGCCTAATGGTATAATAGAAGACTAAATGGAATGGGTATTAATAGATAATATAAGTAATGATTTAATTAGTTAATTATTTTAATAATTATTAATTATTTCAAGGAGATTCAAGAGAAATTATTTTATTTATCAACTAATTAAGATCAAAATATATTAATTAATTATTTATTCACTAATTAATAATTAACTAATTATGAATCGACTATCTTATAATTACTTGATTAATTATTATTTCAGATAATTAATAACTAATTAGAAATAAAGATTTATATATGAGCAAGTTAAGGTTTAATATTCTATCAATCATCAAGTAAGGGAATATAAGGATTAAGTAATCAATTTATGGAAAATTCATTTCCTTAATAATAAAAGTTAATAAAAATGTGTAATTAATAATTAATCTTGAACATAATTAATTATTAACTATAAGCGGGAAGTACTATTACCACTTATTAAGAACAAAGAATAATTTTAAAATCCGCTTGAAACGATGGTGTCGGTTTAAAATAGGACACCGAAACGACAAAGAGTTTGAGTTGGGCAAGAATCATGAGAAATTTCAACTTCAAGATTTTCTATAAGTACAGGCCCCACATACAGTGTGGATTTCATGTTGTCATGTTCGATGCGTATTCTGTGCTTACGTGACTGTTATGATATGTTGTCATTATTTTATCTTTAATTACACGCTTTACAAGACATATCATACTTTATGTTTATTCTATGAAATCAGGACTTATGATTGAGTAATAAGTAAAAGATTTAGATATGTCGTACTAATCTCCATCAGATTTGAGGTTTTCATGAATGATTTTAAGTATGACTTTGGGTGTTGATGGTTGGGTCGCTCCCCTATCTTTCCTAAATAAGGTCGCGCGCACTCAGAACATACACAAGGGCCCATAAGTATATTAAGAATAAGTATGTCAAGAATAATAAGTTAAGAATAAAAAGATAAACATAAATGGGCGTGCATCTTCATTTATGTATTGTGGGATTTATGTTTGTACTTACTGAGTTTAATCTCATACGTTTTTATGCTCCCACTATAGGTAGTTCAGGCGAGCGCCCCTATGACTTGAAAATGTCCTTTGACTAGCAATGCGGATGGAATCATACATGGAAGTGTAGTTGGGGAATGAATTACCACGTGATCGTACTTCTTAGAGACCAGTCCCTTACATTCCATTGTTGTGAGGACATAGGCTGAAATCCTTTCAAACACTGGCATATTCCCACTATCTCACTTATCATACAATTCGCATTGGGTCCGCGGTGACCATAATTATCATAATCGTCCCCAGGTGCTGTAAAATATGTCCGCCAACTCTGGTCTCCTGGCATCCATGCAAGTCGTTGGCCGGCCATATTTGTTTGATTCAGGACTATGATTGAGTTGACTGAGCTGTTCTTGAGGTTGTACATGTAATACAACTCGTTACCATTGTAAACAAATTGGCCATTAAAAAGTTGATTGGCTTTTATTTCTGGCGAACCACTAAAACGAATTCCATTCCAGGGTCCAGAGCGGTAGTACGTTGCCTTGCCCTTCCGCATATAAGATTCAGGGTAAATGTGATGTTCATCGTCAAAGCCAGAACTCAAATCACCAAGACAAGGGTTATCCCAATTCTTCCATGCTCATAATCGCCTATTAAGACCTTTCCTCAAGTCCCATCCATGTTTCATCCCCGGTAGGATAGTATTTGTAGGATAGTCAAAGCTTTGCCACAAACAGGCCTTGGAGTTTAGATCTTCTTCTTCTCTTAGTACAAGATTCCCCGAATCTAGGAGCTGTACTATTGGTTTCTTAACCTGTTTCGATGAGTTTGTAGACCAAACCACACTCTTGTTCCGAGATGAGAGCACAAGATTTCCGTTCGGGTTCAAGGTCAAGAAGCCAGAGGAATCATTGATCGGGTTGCATCTGTTTGCAACCCAAACGACGGTTCGAACTGGGATTTTCTTGTACCAAATTCCGACATAACGATTCTTGGAATTACCCAGGCTGAAGAAACCAAACTCAAACACTCCTTCTTTGGAAACCAAGGTTGTTCCGTCCCTAATAGATTTGGAAGAAGCAATGATATCAACTGCAGAAGAAGTTTTGAAGAGAGAAAGGGAAATAGCAACAGTTAAAAGCATTAAACTGAAAAACCTGGCCATTTTCTTCTTCTTCTTTTTTTCTCTTTTCTTTTCTTTTTTTCTCTTTTCTTTTCTTTTTTTTTCTTTTTTTTCGTGTCTCATTTTCTGCTTTAGGTGATAAAAAGCGAAGGAAAAATATCTAGTGATTGAGCTTTGAGAAGGTTGCTTGGAGGATACAACTAGCTAGTAGCTTGGTATTTCAGGTCTTTTGCTTGATGTCGCTTTAATCAGCAATGACTCAGTATCTGTGCCCGTTTGTTTGATGCAGTTTTCTTCATCAGGCACAAAATAGTCAAACTATCCACCAATGATGGACATCTCCTTTCTTCAATAATTGAAAACTGATATTTTTGAACGACATGTTACTCAAGACTTTAATGTAAAAGTGTTTTCTGCTACGTTTGTTTGATATGATAGAAAAGAGAAAGGAAGTGATTAGAGAGAAAAATAAATGAAAAATAATATTGCAGGAATGAAGAAAGAAATGAGAGAAAGGAAAAAAAATTGGCTGAAACAAACATTGGCGGAAAACATATATCCACTGATTGTTATTATTTTGTCCTTATTTTTAAAATTAAAATAACATAAGGAGTATTGCAAGAATATCATAATTTGACACATGCGTATAATTTTGCCCTCCTTAAGAGTGAAGTTGATAATTTTGTCATATCATAATATTTAATTAAATAATAGGGGATATTTGCAATAATGCCATAAATTTGGCACCTTCTTATAATTTTGCCATCCATAAGAGTAAAGTTGATAATTTTTCCATTTTCATAATATTTAATTAAATAATTAAATGAAAAAATAGTAAATAGATAAAAATACCCATATCCCTTTATTTTCTTTTCTTTTTTATTCATTGGAATATTTTTTATAGATCTCTAACTCCGTTCACCGGCCGGTCTCCAGTCATCGAATTTTTTTTTCTTCATATTTTAACTAAGATGACGGGATATATCCTACTATGCTCACCGGTCACTGGAAAATTTTATTTTTTCACAAAAGATGACCGAATGTATCTGACTTCGGTTATCGGTGTCGATGTTGATTGTTGAAGAGATTCCATAATATATATTTTTTGGATTTCAACAAAGATGACCGGATGTATCCGGCTCCGACAATTAGAGAGATTCTGTTAGAATCTAAAATAGATTCTACTAGAATCCGAGAAAGCAAAATGGACTCCAATAGAATGTAAAACAGACAAAAAGGATTCCGATAGAATGCAAAACTGTCGGATTTTTTTGCATTTTATCATAATCTATTTTTGTAACGACCTGTGCCTCCTTTTACTATGATATTATCCACTTTGGGCCTTGCACCCGCACGGTTTTGCTCTTGAGCTCACCCCAAAAGGACTCATACCATTAGAAGGTGGTCTCTTTACTTATGAACCACCACATATATCCATTCCCAAGCGATATGGGATTGTACAACTATAATAACCAACCTTTTTACAGACTCATGATTTCATTTGATACAAAGGAAATCTAAGTCTGTACTGTGTATATCTATGTGAAATGCATAATGTGATTAATCAGAATATGTTTGAGTCCTTATAAGTTATAAGACTCAATGATAGTGTATTAAGCTAAGTGTAAGGACTTTTGATGAAAAGGCAGGATCCTAATTTATGATTTTGTTTTGGCTTATGTATGAGGATAACCCATGACTTGAATAAGACAGTATTGCAGTATAATATGCAGTATGAAAATTATATTGTGATTGACCGTCATTACGAATGCAGAGTTAAGAATAAGGAATGAGATCACTCTAGAATAATCAGGAATAATATTTGGAGCAAGGAGGACTAAGCAGTTTCAAGTCCTAAGAAAAACCTATATGCGGTCCAGTTAAGTGCATATGAATTCTGGACTGCAGTTCAGTATGACTGTATTACTGATAGCTAAAACAATAATGGTAATATCTAGATCATTAAGAAAATGGACTGCATTTTAGGAGGGAGTGCCAAACAGGGCCCTACTTGGAGGATATTTCATCATAGATAAATACATAAATTTGGGGATTTTTGAAATTATGGAAAAGTGGATAATTATGAAAGGATTTTTAGCTAGAATGGCTCCACATGGCCGGCCAACTAAGGGACTTGGAAGGCAAAAATTTTGCATTTTAGGGCCAAATATGTAAATTCAAGGAAAATTTTAGAAATAAAAATAATTGTGCAAAGTTTGGAATTTTCATCTATAAATAGGGGTGGTGAGGTAGAGCTTGAGCCATTAGTTAGTCTCAATGAGATAAGAATATCCTTTTTCATTTTCTATTAAATTGAAGATTTAAACTTGAAAGATTTACATTCAAGTTTGTATTAGAAATTGGAAATCTTTTGTTAGAAATATGGTTGTTTTCATTTAAGGCATACATAGACTTTCCGTCGCTAATTTAACGAAAAGTTAAACCAAATTGGACACATTACGACAAGTTAGAAAGTTTAGGAGGGCAAATTACAAAAAGGGGGGATTTGCAAGAATGCCATAAATTCGGCACCCTCCTTATGATTTTATCCAGCATAAGAGTAAAGTTGATAATTTTGTTATTTTATAATATTTAATTAAATAATTAAATGAAAAAAAATAATACATAGATAAAAATACACATATTTCTTTATTTTCTTCTCCTTTTTTATTTTTATATTCGAATATTTTTTAGATATCTTTGACTCCGGTCTCTAACTACTCAGGGTGTCTTAGTGCACCTGCTGATTTTTGTCCTCTTTATTCGTTAAAATATATATATATATATTGATCGAGAAATAATTAGAAAAAAAAAATTTATTCTTTACTGGTGATACAATATTAACCATATCTAATTCTAAGTACTTTAATACAGGAAAAAAAAAAAAAATAGATGAAACCTACAAATAACGCGTGCCCTTCCCTCCTACTGGTGGTGTAAGAAACGTACTTGGAAAGTTGAAATTTGCATTAGGTTCGTGAAATTTGCAGAACTAGATATTTTTAGGGAAAAATAAGGAATACAAAAAATCTCATCAATAAGATTTTGCCGTACAAAGTTGGTGCTTATAATGATAGGAAGGTTTTTAAATAAGAAAATCTCAATGGTTATTCTCCTTGATTAATTTATTGGATTACTTCTGAATCTTTTTTTTTTCCCCTCTCTTTTTCAGGTTTTTTTTTTTTTATGCTTTAGTTGTTAAAATTCTCTTCTTCTTTTTTTTTTTCCCCCTTTTCAATAAAATTTTTGCTTATATTAAATTTCTTCTTTTTTTTATTTTATAGTCCAATGAAAAAACAAGAAGATACTAATGGATTGAAATTATAAAACATATCATTGATGGAAATAGCATTAGAGGAATTACAGTGGTAATCTTCATCTTGAAACCATTGATGTTTTAACTTATAGATCAAAGCGAATGTTCCACATTCAAAACAAAAAAATATCCTTCCCAATTTGTCCCGTGTAAATATTGTTCTCTACGAGACATGACAAGAGAATTAAACAAACCAAGCTGTGTTACTAATTTGCTAATCTATACAAGCAACTACACAGCAGTTCTCCGAAGGAAAAAAAAAAAAAAAGAAAAAGAAAAAAGAAAACATATCCTCTTCATAACTCGGCACATACTTTTCTTGATTGTCGAACAATCAAGCAAAACACGTTAGCTAGACACAGTATATGCCTTATCGACCCTCAACTACAGTCATGGTCATAGTGTTTTTCGAAAATGAATCCGGCTCACTGGAGTAGTGGTCTTTTTCTTGTGACTCTGTTTCAGTGAAATATCCTGGCGGTTTTGGTTCAGGAAGATCGCTCTCACTACCTAACATTAGAATAACGGACGACAGGTTTGGTCTGTCCTCAGGACGTTGTTGCACGCATAAGAGACCAACATGTATGCAACGCAACACTTCCTGCAGCTTAAGTTCTGAATCCATTAAGTGTACATCTATAAGTTCAAACGGGCGTCCTTCCTTTAGCAATGTCCATGCCTAGAAACATAAAGGAGCAATGTGTCGTTCATTAGTCTAACATAAAAGAAATTCAAAATACAACGAAACGGCCTTTTAAGACTTACATGTCCAATAAGGGTAAGCCCTATGTTGTTCTTATCTTGGAAGCTTATACTTTTTTTCCCACTTAGAATCTCCAACACCATTATACCAAAGCTAAACACGTCGGATTTTGTCGAGAACAGACCTCGAAAAAGCATATTCTGGTGCCATATAGCCACTACATACGAAGTGTAAATAATTTAAATGATAGGGACTCAGTGCATCAAAACTAGAAAATTTTGATATAAAGAACATACGAGATTAACACTCACTAAGTTCCAACTACTCTGTTTGTGTTCCCCGCAGTTTGATCTCCTACAAAAGTTCTAGCCATTCCAAAGTCTGAAATTTTTGGATTCATCTCGTTATCAAGTAGAATATTGCTAGTTTTGAGATCTCTATGTACAATTCTCAATCTGGAATCCTGATGAAGATATTGAAGTCCTCGAGCAATACCAAATATGATTTGGAAACGTTTTGGCCAATGTAATAGCTTACTTTGTGCTTGATCTAGAAAATTTGTTCTTCAAGTTAATCAATTGATACCAAAACTTATATAGCAGTGTTAAAAACAAAACAATTCGAACATAGATTCCTACCAAAAATGAAAGAGTCCAGGCTCTTATTAGGCATATATTCATATACCAGTAACTTCTCTTCTTCATGAATGCAGCAACCTAATAGCTGTACAAGATTCCGATGCTGAAGCTTGGCGATTAGTATTACTTCATTTTTGAACTCATTTATTCCTTGCCGAGAGCTCAATGATAACCTCTTGACAGCAACCTCTTGTCCATCTTCCAGCGTACCCTGAAATCCATTTTAGTAAGTGTCATCAGAATTGCGAAATCCATTTTAATTAATTTACATGTTTCTTTTTGTCCAATATTTTCTTGAACTATCATATAAGAAAATCTTACTCTGTATACAGATCCAAAACCACCTTCTCCAAGCTTATTGTTTATTGAAAAATTATCAGTAGCAGTACTTATTGTAGCTAGGCTGAACAATGGGAGCTCAAAATCTTCCTCTCTTGGTCTGTTTTCCCAAGTTTCTTTATTATTTCTCCCTGTTTTCCGTAAAAGATATCACAAGTTTAAGTAACTTAGCAACCTCTAACGAACCAAACGGACAAATAAATTTGACTTCAATAGCTAAAACAGCGAAATTGAGTCTTACGTTTCCACAGATGAACAGAGCAAGAGTACTAGCCAAATACCTTTCATCATCTTCTTGTATAAATAATAGCCAACTAAGATCATCCCGGAGAGTGCTCCAAGAACAGCAACAACTATTATTGCTCTAAACTTCCGAGCCCCTTTCGTGTCGCCTTGTTATTTTGGGACAGAAAATCAATTGGAAATGTCAGCTTCAACAAAAAGAGGAGAGAAATCATGGAAAAGTGGTAAATTTTGACAGAAAATATATGAACTTGTTACAGTTTGTATCAACGTAGAGAATCCAATGAACAAAATAAAAATGCTTAACGTTGGTAAGAATTTAGGATGACGCATATTTAAAGAGAAAGCGCGTACCTAGCTCTGAAGCGGGTAGGCGAATATGTAACACTTGTTTGCTGCCAGAAATTTGTTTAATATCGATAAGTTCATTAAACCAAATTCGACAGCCCTTTCCTTCGCCTCTGATATCAAGGTTTGAATAAGCAACACAAGAACAGTTGCTTAAGCATTTGACCCTGCATTCCTTCAGATTCATACTGTCATTAAACCAAGTTTCTGCAGTATCCGGCATTTTTATGCCATCAAGTTCGACAAAACCATCTTCATCCTTTCCTCTGTCTCGGCAATTCAGCGGACTTTTCAGGACACATCCTTCAGACCAGTCCCTTACATCCCATTGTTGTGAGGACTTCGGCTGAAATCCTTTGAAACACTGGCATATTCCCACAGTCTCAACTACCATACAATTCCCGTAGGCTCCGCAGTGACCATAATTATCACAATCGTCCCTAGGTGCTGTATAATATAACTGCCAACTATGGTCTTCTTCCTTCCATGTAAGTCGTTGAATTGCACTATTTGTTTGATTCAGGACCAATATTGAGATGACCGAGTTGTTCTTGAGGTTGTACATGTAATACCACTCGTTACCGTTGTAAACAAAGTGGCTATCAAAAAGTTGATTGCCCTGCAGTTCCCCGCGAGCCACTATAACCAATTCCATTCCAGGGTCCGGAGCGGTAGAATGTTTCATTGCCCTTCCAGATATAAGCTTCAGTGGAAATGTCATCTTCAGCACCAAAGCTAGTACTTAACTCACCAGAACAAGGGTCGTCCCAATTCTTCCATGCCGTTAATCGCTTATTAAGACCTTTCCTCAAGTCCCATCCGAATTTCATCCCGGATAAGATTGTATCTGTAGGATAGTCGAAGCTTTGCCACAAATAGTTCTCAGAGTTTGTATCTTCCTCTTCTCTTAGAACAAGATTCCCAGTATTTAGGAGCTGTGCTATTGGCTTCTTAGCCTGTTTTGATGAGTTTGTATACCAAACCACACTCTCGTTTTGAGACGAGAGCAGAAGATTTCCGTTCGGGTTCACGGTCAAGAAGCCAGAGGAATCATTAAGCGGGTTGCATCTGTTTGCAACCCAAACGACGGTTTGAACCGAGATGTTCTTGTACCAAATTCCGACATAACGATGCTTGGAATTTCCGGGACTGAAGAAGCCAAACTCGAACATTCCTTCTTTGGAAACCAAGGTTTTTCCATCACTAACTTGTTGAGAGGAAGCCATGGTGTCCACTGCAAAAGAAACATTTTGGGAGAGATAAAGGGAAATAACAATTATAAGAAGCAAACTGAAAAACATGGCCATCTGTTTCTGGTTTTTGTTTTTGTTTTTTTGTTTTTTTGTTTTTGGCTTTTTTGCTATAGGTGATACAAAGTGACTTGCTTTGAGAAGGAAGGCTGAAGGACACAGCATAAATAATTAATAAGTCACTTTGCGATTGCTTGCGTAGTCCAATTTTCTTCACCGGGAACACTTTAGTTAAACTTTTAAATATATTATCTTTTTTTTTTTAATTCACTTTTGCGATTGCTTGCGTAGTCCAATTTTCTTCCCCGGGAACACTTTAGTCAAACTTTTAATTGCTTGCGTAGTCCAATTTTCTTCACCGGGTACACTTTAGTCAAACTTTTAAATATCTTATCTTTTGTTTTTTTTTGTTTTTGGAAAAAATTAACTAAATAAACAAGTTTTGAAAACTTATTAAATAAATAAACTAAATTTTCTTATTTAGAAAAATAACTGTTAATCAATGATTGATTATGATCAATCAATGATTGATTATAATTAACTCGTTATTGATCATAATCAATCAGTAAAAAATGCATATTAATTTTATTCAGTTACTGATTAACCTTGATCATCTAATTGACTTATTAACATTAAAAAAAGGTAATTTTATTAAATTTTTAAAACTTCGGTCATCTATTGAAAAACTTTTTGAAAAAGACCATTTACCCAACTATCCTTTTTTTTTTTTCTTTCTCTCGATATGATAAAAAGATTTTCTTTTATTTATTTTTTTATTTTTTGGAAGAAAGTGATAAATAGAGTATTTGCGGAAACTAAAAGAAGTAAATAAAATATTTACAAAATTATTGTAGAGAATAGCATGTTTACAAGTAAGAATGTCTTTCTTACAAGATGTGTACCAGGTAAATAATTCATTTAATAAGTCAATTTACTGTATACTTTAACAGTTTCAAAAATATGTATTAGTTAATTGACTATATATCCCCTCCCCTCCCTCTTTTATTATCTTTTCTTTTTTTTAACCTGGTTATTCAACCATTTGTTCCTCCTTTGAGTTCTTTTTCTTTGTCGCCTTAAGCTTATGCTTGCTAGGAATGAGAGCAAATTGGAAAAAGAGTTTTAATACGAGAGAAAAGAAATATGAAGGTGATGAAAAATGTGAACGATAGAAAAGACAAAATCTTATTCATAAATTACTCTTTTTGCACATTAATTATTTGTAGAAATTGAAAATAGAATAGATAAAAAAGACAGTTAAAAGGGAAGAATTGCACTTAAGGTCAGGACATAAACAGTACATTTGCCTTCCTATAATTCGATTACACTTAGAAAAGTAAAATAAGTTGGCCCCATAATCCCTTATTTTGTGGTTGCAAGCACATGCTATTAGTAAATCGCACTTAAGTTCATCTAAAGGTGCAGAATTCGAATCCCCCAATATGAAGTTTAAAAACAAAAATTCCCTTTATTTTTTCCTTCCTTGCTAGTTTTCTTTCCTATCTATCCAACAAGCACCAAAAGAGTTTTCCCCTTCCTTTTCTGTCCAGCATTGTCTTTCTTTCCAATAAACCATCATACCGAATAAAGCGTAAGAGAAAAGAAGAGGTGAACGTGTGTAAAGTGGAAGGGGAAAAAAAAGAAGAACTACTTTAAAAAATAACTCTTTCTATAAAACAATGTTTTTAGTAGACTTTACCAGTTTTGTTAAATTAAAAAATAATGCCACCGTTTTAAAAATATATATATAGTTTTTTGATTGAATTAAGAATGGTTTGAAAATAAGAAAAGGGAAAAATAAGTAAATAGTAGTTTTCAAAAAATAATTAAAGTAAATAATAGGTTTTAACATTTTTTAGAGTAAATAAAAAATTTATCAATAAATGATTTTTTTAGATTTTATAAATAATCTTTTTTTTATCTAGCAAATTTGCTCTTTATTTAGATATTTTAAAACTATGTTATTTACATCAATTCTTTTCATAAAAAAAAAAATATGCTATTTACAACAATTTTCCATTACTAAATCCGAACAGTTATTCTCTTTGGTTGCTTACTTTTGAATCTCTCTCTCTCTCTCTCTCGCTATTTTTAAGTTCATGTTTCAGTTGTGAAAGTTCTTTTTTCCTTGTTTTTTTTTTTTCCAGTATTTTCGCTTATATTAAAAAAAGTTGATATTTCGATGAAAAATCAAGAAGACACTAATGGATTGAAATACATGAACATTAGTCAATTGTGGAAATAGCATGCGAGAAATTAAAGTGGTGAATTTCCTATAGAAATCATTGAAAACAAATATATCCTTCCCAATTTTCCCTGTGTAAATATTGTGCAGATATGACAAGAGAATTAAACAAACCATTAAAAATGTAACTCATTTGCCATTAGATATACAAGCTACTGCACATGAGTTCTTTGAAGAAAAAAAAAAGTATCCCCTTGATAACTAGGCACATTCTTTTCTCGATTGTCAAACAATCAAGTAAAGCATGTTAGCTAGCTGTGATTACACAATATACGACTTATCAACCCATGACAACAGTCATGGTCATATTGTTTTTCAAAAATGAATCTGGCTTAATAAAGGAAAGGTCTCTTTCTCGTGAATCTATTTCGGTGAAGTAGCCTGAAGGTTTTGGTTTAAGTAGCTCGCTCTCACTACCTAACATGAGAATGACAGACAACATGTTGGGTTGATCCTCGGGACATTGCCGCACAGATAAGAGACCAACATGTATTTAACGCAACTCTTCCTGCAGATTAAGGTCTGAATCCTTTTGGTGTACGTCTATGAGTCCAAACTGGCGTCCTTGTTTTAGCAATGTCCATGCCTTGAAACATCAAGAAGCAATGTGTCGTTCAATAGTCTAACATAATAGAAATTCAAAATTCAACGAGATAGCCTTTTAAGACTTACATGTCCAATAAGGGTAAGCCCTATGTTGTTCTCATCTTGGAAGCTTATACTTTTCTTCCCACTTACAATCTCTAGCACTATTATACCAAAGCTAAACACATTAGATTTTGTTGAGAACATACCACGAAAAGCATATTCTGGTGCCATATAGCCACTACATACAAAGTAATTGAAATGATAGGCACTCTCACTACAAGAATTTTCACCTTCGGAGACAAAAAAATTGATCCCAGAAGATCTATTTTTTGGTTGCCGTTGCCTTCCGCAACCAAAAATTTTTGATCACCATTTGGTCCCCAAAAGTTGGTCGCACTAGGTATCGGCGACCAAAAAAAATTTGGTCTCCGAAGGTATCGGTGACCAAAAAAAATTTGGTCTCCGAAGGTATCTGCGACCAAAAAAATTTGGTCTTCGTAGGTATCTTAGAATTTTGCAAATTGCAAAATCGACGAATTTTGCAAAATTTTTCGGAGACCAAAAAACGTATTTTGCAAAGCTTTTTAGCTACCAAATATTTTGGTTACCGAAAGTTTGAGCGACCAAAAGTTTTTGGTAGCAATAATATTTAAAGCCTGTTGAGAATCGTTACATATTTTTCAATCTATAAATATACAATTATAAAAAATGATAATGCAAGAAAAATATGTTATATTAGCTAAAGAGACTCCAAATCTCTAAACACATTAAACAATTTATAGTAAATGTTTAACTATAATAGGTATCAAACGAAGGTAAACTATAATTAAAACAAAAGGTAACTTAAGACATAGTGGCTGATGGTGGCGGTGGCGGCGGCGGTCCATTTTGCCTCTGGGAGAAAAGTCCTGGATGATCTTAAGGTGGATTAAGATGTTGAAGAAGTTGTTGGATTAGCTCATCTTGTCCATCTTTACCCCCTATTATGTAATAAGATTTTTATATCTTTAAAATGTTTTTAAAGAATAAATTGGATCTAGCAATACAATGGCAAGATCAGAAAAATAAGAAAACAACAAAAACAAAAACACAATTGATATTTAATGAGAGAATTACCAAGCTGGCTATCTGCTTCTCCTCCTACTCCTATGACAATCAGGGTCACACTTTTCAAATAGAAAACCTCCCAAAGCGTAGTTTAGTTATCCTCCCTACAATAAACAATTGCTAAAAGGACATCAAAAAAAGTGTTAAAATCATTGATAAATTCCTTCCATATAGTTATGTGTTGCACCGAATATCTAACGAAATCATGGAGAAAACGGATAACATTCCAGAATTTTCAATTTCCTCCAAGAATTCATAACGAAACCCGACGTCCTCGAACCTTGTAACTTTTTGATATTCAATAAAGTTTCTGTTTCTACTCAAAACATAAGGGCCCGTGTGTGTATTATCAATTTATTATCATTTACTAAAGTAAGCAAAGAAGAATAGGATCCTTCATTACTGCAGTTTGGCTGGTTTAATACCTCCAGCCTTAATAAGCATGTTAGACTGCCTGGAATACACATCATGAAGAAAATAAATTATACACAGTTAAAATGTGTTGACTTTCAAGGTACATCCCAGGTAATTCATTCATGACAACAATAAGAAATTTTGCAACTGAACCCATCCATTTGCTAAGTTAGGACACTCAAACATGAAAAAGAAGGGAGTTTTTCACATGCTTTGTTGCCTAATATGCTATTATTGTAGCCAAGTGAAATACAATATGCAATCGTGCAAGAAATAAGAAAATGTTCCGGCTCACTTCAGCAGGCCCTCAGATCACAGGACCAAGATAGATTGCAAAAAAGGACACAAAAAAAAGTGTTAAAATCATTGATAAATTCCTTCAAAATCACTGACATTGAATATAGACTTGTTTACTTCCGACTACTATTCGATTCGCTAGCATGTCCGACAACTATTTACTATAGTAGATAGCGGCAGGGCAAAAAGGGCCTCTTGGTTTGCTAATCTAATACCAGCCAAAAACTTCTTACTCTGCACCTCAATTAACCCCCTCACACCGAAATTCTTACTCTACACCAGCCAAAAACTTCAAAATCAAACCTCAAAAAAATCAAGAAAATAATCTTACACATGATTGGTATTGAGACGAAAGAAATCCAGTTTGAAATTGAAAGGATTCCACTCTATGGGTCTGAAATCCGGCCGCATGCGGTGAGCTTTAGGCAGGGGCGGAGGAAAGCAAGTGCGGCGGCGGCGGCTTCAGGCGTGAGCGGAGAAATTCGAGAGGGGGAGCGACGGGATGGGTAGGGGTGAAGTGGGCGTGACAATATTGGGGAAAGTGAGAGAGTGAGAGACTTAGGGTCCGTTTGGTTTGCAGGTTTGAGTTGATATTTTGAAGTTGAGTTTGAGTTAAGTTAAGTTGAGAATGAAAGTTTTGTGTTTGGGAAAAAGTATGAGTTGAGAAGTTGAGTTTGAGTTGAGTGTTTGGATGTAAAAAAGTTTGAGATGAAAGTTTAAAAAAAACAAGGGCCCTGTTTGAATGATAAAAAAAAGGGCAAAACAATTTTTTTGTATGTATAGAACATTTTATTGTATTTTTGGTGCTTGTCTGGTTCACAAGTTGAACCAAAAATTTCAAACTTGTTTTTGGTCATTTTCCCAAAAAGTTGTTGTCTTTTGCCCAAATTTAATTTTTTTTCCGTCTTTTTTGAAACTTCCAAAAAATTGTATCATTGAAACCCACGAATTTCAGTTCAAATTTTATTACCAAGCGCATGAAAAATAGCCCAACAAACAGTACGTAATTGTCCATTACAATTTTATAACAACAAATTAATGATTACAATCGTTGTCTGGCGAGCGTAGGTAAAAACGGGACTTGCTTTCACGTTAATCTATACCACGGAAATGCTTGATATCTTTCCCACATATCATCAGCTATGTGGTCTCTCATCTGATTCATTGCTTCCCTACTCGAGTCATGTTGCTGCGGTCCTGTACTTGGGCCCTCACCATCGTTCCCATCGTTCAACACGTAATCCGCGTTAACGTCGACAGTTCCCCTAACAGTCACACAATCTGCCGCATACTCTTCGAGAAAGGGATCCGCATCCTGCACCATCCTTATGAAATTATGTATGACCGCACACGCCACGGGCATCATTTTTTGTTTGTCCATAGGGTTGCTGTTGATGCCTTTTAGTATTTTAAATCTTGCATTCCAGACACCAAATGTGCGCTCGATACAATTCCGCAGTGATGAGTGTGTGTAGTTAAAGACTTCACGGCGGTTGCCTAGCCCATTACGATGTCTTCTAAACTCTGGTAAATGGTACGTCTCCCGACGATATGGGCTCAGGAAACAATCATTATTGGCATAGCCCGAATCTACTAAGTAGAATTTCCTTACACAATAAAAAATGCAATATGAAGTCAATGAAATTTATTTAACCGATTTATTATAAGTAAATACTGACAGCAAATGGCTAAGTCTGCTTACCTGGTGGAGGTATTGGGAACCCATGGAATGCTATTGCCTCTTCCAACATTCTGGCATCGTGGCAAGATCCCTCATAACCGGCCAATATGTAAGTGAATTTCATGTCAAATGAACATGCTGCTAGTACATTTTGCGAGTGATATCCCTTGCGAATTATCCAAGCATCCGAATTTTCGCGCTTAGGGACACATGGTACGTGCGTACCATCTATAACACCAATACAGCCCTGCAAGAAACCATAGAATCTGGTCATATGCATACCGGCATCAACAATCTTTTTTTTATTAAAGCTCTTTCGCACGATTATGTAATTAAATTACGTATGTAACGTACATCAAACCATGGCCGGTATTTGTCTGAATGCTCCAGTATCAAATTTTGAACTGATGTGTTGTCGGCTGGTCTTATGAATTCATCCTTAAGCGAACAAATAGCGGTCAACACTTTATTGAACCAACGTGAAGTTGTCTCTACCGAATGTTGGAACAAGTAAGAAATGTGCCGGTTCGTAGCGCCTCGTGCACAAATGGATAAAAATATAAACAACTGCTCGTTCACATTCATGTTGCGAGTTGGCTGCAATAACTCCCGACTAGCTAACAGGTTACTTAGTGATCTGAATGTTTCTGCCTTCATACTTATCAATCCTTGAATTATTTCCGCATGACCATTCAAAATCTCATCCACCCGCATGCTCCCAGTTAGAGTTGAGTTATGCATTGGTTGTGGCCGTCGTCGCCTGTTACGCCTGCTGGCAGTTACGGCCACCACTGCCTTCATAAGGATACTGTTATGGTCGGTAGGGGGGTTTTCGGTGTACACATCATCTTGTTCCTCATCGGATGCGGAACTATACTCGTTCATTTTGAGAATTTTTTGTTATCCGCTCTAAAATTTAATTTTTACCTGGTTCAAGAAAATTGTTAGCAAACTATAAAAATTAACTTGTATTTTTTCTTATAGGCGGTACAAACCAGTAGCAGTGTAACATAAAATATCAGATTTACTAAAACATAATATAGCCTCACACAACAGTCTCATCTATGTTCTCAAACATGAAATACATAAATAAATAAAAGTTAATCCGATCATAATATTTAGGTCTCAAATATTAATAAGCCGCGGGTAGATGGAAAAAAAAAACAACGAACAATAAAATCAATCGGTAGGGGGGCCGGTAGGAGTCAACGACGGATGAAACAATTTCTAGCCTATCGACCTCGGGCAGCTGATAGAACGTACGTTGGAGCCACGGATGAGCGTCCAGGTAGTGCCACATTTGACATCGTTGATTTGGTGGAACACCCATCTCTGTCATAATGTTCATGCACAGTAGCATGTGGTCCGGTCGGTTTGTGGTTTCGTTACTTGGGCCCGATTGCGACTGTCCACGGAAATGACTAACTATTTCCTGCATTGCTAAGAACGTCATCTCATCCGTTTCGTCTCTTTGCTTCCGCTTACCGGAACTTGCCCTTGACCGCGACGGACCTGCATCGGCTCCCGATTGTACGTTGCTACATCGACGCGCACCGGTGTTCGGCGTCAGAAACTCTTCAAATTCCACGCGGGCATCAAAGCAGCCCATTGAAGCGTCAACGTCGCCGTACGGAGTACTATCAGAGGGCATGGTTACTGATCCATATCCCGATGCACCGGCAGCGTGACTTTTCTCGAACACGCTACAATACAGCTCCTTGTTGCGCAGCCCCTCGTAGCGTAGATGGTTGCACTCCCTATGAACCTGCAAATGAAATTTTAGCTTAGTACACGTATGATCATCGCGATAACGAACAATATAACGTAGGGCCTTATATTAGACTACGCAATTACCCCTATAAAGCTTTGCCACGCTTCGTCAGAGCATGTCACACAATTCGTCGATGGATCGTAGGCTAGACCGGTTTTTTCTTGCAACGCCTTCCAGCCCCTAAAAATTTTTCTCATCCTTTCTTTCTTTTGAGACAATGTATTTGCAAGTGCTGGTACCCCACCAAACTCAGCATTAAACTGAGCGGCCCAAATTTCAAGAGTTGCTTTTGGGGGATGTTTGCCGCCACTAGAGACCATGTACTCATCAAGTTTCTCCAGGAATTTTTTTTCCTTAGCGGCGTCCCAAAAGTAATGATCCCCTGATGCTCTGCGCGGCATCTCCTTCGAAAAGAGATAACCAAACATAGGAAAAGAATTTAAAAAAAAGGTCTGAGGGTCGATTAATTGGCTACAGTATAAAGATGTTGACACATACGATCTAAGGCATGTCAAGCACCCAATACATATACAGCTACCAGGGCATATAAACCATGGGTTTGGGGAGAATTAGGCTTATGCCAGGCACACAACATTTAATTCTGCCCCTTGACCTAAGACATGGAATTATATACCAGCACCTGACTATAAATATTGAGCAGCTAACTCACCAATCAGATACATATTACAATTCGGTTTATATTTGATATATACATCATCGCCAACATGGGAAGTAAGTGGAACGTTAACAGAGAGGCAAATTCAAGGCCTAATGAGGTCAAATTGCATTGTAAGATGTATAGGGATTGGGAATCCATTTAGGCAGCTTCTAAATGCCAAAATGAAGCTGTGGAAATGCACAAAATGCAGTAAAACACCAACATGAGTGATTTGGGTCACCAATGAGCAAAATTTCGGCAAAATCAAGGCCTAATGAGGTCAAATTGCATTGTAATATGTCTAGGGCTAGGGAATCCATTTAGGCAGCTTCTAAATGCCAAAATGAAGATGTGGAAATGCACAAAATGCAGTGAAACATCAACATGAGTGATTTAGATCACCAATGAGCAAAATTTCGGCAAAATCAAGGCCTAATGAGGTCAAATTGCATTGTAAGATGTCTAGGGCTAGGGAATCCATTTAGGCAGCTTCTAAATGCCAAAATGAAGATGTGGAAATGCACAAAATGCAGTAAAACACCAACATGAGTGATTTGGGTCACCAATGAGCAAAATTTCAGCAAAATCAAGGCCTAATGAGGTCAAATTGCATTGTAAGATATCTAGGGCTAGGGAATCCATTTAGGCAGCTTCTAAATGTCAAAATGAAGATGTGGAAATGCACAAAATGCAGTAAAACACCAACATGAGTGATTTGGGTCACCAATGAGCAAAATTTCGGCAAAATCAAGGCCTAATTAGGTCAAATTGCATTGTACGATGTCTAGGGCTAGGGAATCCATTTAGGCAGCTTCTAAATGCCAAAATGAAGATGTGAAAATGCACAAAATGCAGCAAAACACCAACATGAATGATTTGGGTCACCAATGAGCAAAATTTCGGCAAAATCAAGTCAAAATGAGATCAAATTGCAATGTAAGATGTCTAGGGCTAGGGAATCCATTTAGGCAGCTTCTAAATGCCAAAATGAAGATGTGGAAATGCACAAAATGCAGCAAAACACCAACATGAGTGATTTGGGTCACCAATGAGCAAAATTTCGGCAAAATCAAGGCCTAATGAGGTCAAATTGCATTGTAAGATGTATAGGGCTTGGGAATCCATATAGGCAGCTTCTAAATGCCAAAATGAAGATGTGGAAATGCACAAAATGCAGCAAAACACCAACATGAGTGATTTGGGTCACCAATGAGCAAAATTTCGGCAAAATCAAGGCCTAATGAGGTCAAATTGCATTGTAAGATGTCTAGGGCTAGGGAATCCATTTAGGCAGCTTCTAAATGCCAAAATGAAGCTGTGGAAATACACAAAATGCAGCAAAACACCAACATGAGTGATTTGGGTCACCAATGAGCAAAATTTCGGCAAAATGAAGGCCAAATGAGGTCAAATTGCATTGTAAGATGTATAGGGCTTGGGAATCCATTTAAGGCAGCTTCTAAATGCCAAAATGAAGCTGTGGAAATGCACAAAATGCAGCAAAACTGAAGAACGAGTGAGTTGGGCCACCACATGGCAAAATTTAGGCAAAATCAAGTCAAAATGAGATCAAATTGCAATGTAAGCTGTCTAGGGCTAGGGAATCCATTTAGACAGCTTCTAAATGCCAAAATGAAGATGTGGAAATGTACAATCGACGACCTGTGTGAAGGGTAAGGCAGCTACAAAATGGCCGAAACCAAGCTATGGAATTACACAAAATAATCACAAACCTCATTTCAGGCAATAAATGGCAAAATCAAGACGAAAGCATAGCCCTAAGAGGCCAAACCGATAACAAATTGAAGTGTGAAATACGTGGGTGGGAAATCAAACAAAGGCATACGAGCATTAAACTACAAAGAGTTTGAGAAATAGGGGATGGGTCACATACTAGGCTCACGGAATTCGAATCGAAGGAGGAATATACAGGGGAAGACGTCAGATTAGGGCAGGATTTAATGGGTCTCCGAAAAGCTCCACGAATGCCAAAATAGTGGGTAATCCTGCGACCGGGTCGTCTTCGGTTCATGATCCCCGACTGGCGACGCATCTGGTTTAAGGGGGGGTATTGCCGAAGAGAAGCAACGATATAGCCTTACCTGAGATCGATGAGATACGAGCAATCAACGGAAGGCCTGCTACACAGTAGGGGCTCAGACACACTGACAGGAGCACATGGGCGCCGGTGGGGATGAAGTCGAACCCGATGCACAGGAGCCCAGGCACGCGTGAGGAAAAATCAGAGCAGTAGGGACTGTTGCTGCACAGTAAACCCATTTGGGATTACTGTGCAACGGTTCGAAGGGGGACTCAAGATGGACTGGTTTGCCAAACGCTCCCAGTTCAGTTTGAACTCTAAAAGGCCAGCTTCAAATGGTTTGCCAAACGTGCTCTTAGAAACTGAGAATGAAAGAGTGAGAGAGGAAAGTTAGAGAAAGGAGGGGGGCGGGGGGGAGTGGAGGGCGAAAAGTGAGAGAGTACACTCCTAGACTGAGAATTTATATTTAACTTTTAAATTCTTTTTTTTTTTTAAATGGGTTTCGATATTTTGGAGGATACTCCCAAATAATTTGGAGGGAAAACTAAAACACACATCTGTTTTTTAGTTTTTTACCGGGAGGTTTTACATTAACTTTTAATTTCTTTTTTTTTTAAATGGCTTTCAATATATTGGAGGAAGTGGGACACTCCGAAAAAAATTAAAACACTTTTTCTTTTATTTATTGGGAGGTTTTATTTAACTTTAAATTACTTTTTTTGTTTTAAATGGATTTTAATATTTTGGAGGGACACTCCTAAAATAATTTGGAGGGAAAATAAAACTCTTCACTACTTTAGTTTTTTCTACGCTTTCTTCATACATTTTTAAAATTTATAATCCGAAAAATAATTTCGAGGAAACTACAATAGTTTTTTTTTTTCTTGACGAAACTGCAAAATAGTTTTTTAATTTGTTTGAATTGATTTAATGCTATATTGATTTCCAAAACAAGTTTTTTTAGAAAATTAATTACACATTTTAGAAAAATAAACTAATCATTTGTTATCTACTGAATCTTCATTTTTTTTTCCTGCCTAACAAAATTTTAGTTTTTTTTTTTTTAGATTTTTTTAAAGTTTAAACTCCTTTTTCTAATATATATATATATATATATATATATATATATATATTAATTACTCATTTTAAAAAAAGAAATCAATTATTTGTTATCTACTGAATCTTCTTTTCTTTTTTTTTCTTTGTTTTCCTGCCTAACAGAATCGTTTTTTTTTTTTATTGTATTTATTTTTTATTTATTTTTTTTTTTTACTTTAAACTCCTTTTTGTATATAAAAAAAATAGTGTATCTTTTTACGACGAAATAATTAGTCGTCAATTGATTTAGTATCGAAAATAGTGTATTTTTGGACCAAACATTTTTGTGACTAAATTTTAGTCGCAGAATGGAATATTTAGCTACTATGACTATTTAGTCATTGAAAGTGCAATTTCTTGTAGTGGCGGAAGCATATAAAAACACACAAATTCGTTGATTCTTAAAGAATACCCGAAAATATGCAAGGTAAGTTGTGTTAGATTCGTTGATTCTAACTAGAATACCGAAAATCATGCAACTCTATTGAGAAAACTCTCAAAGGGATTTTATTAATAATCACCAAAAAACTCCTCTACAAAATAACAAAGAAGCCTTTACATAGTAATTCTAATCCTAATCCTAATCCTATTTAAATTTGAAATAGTAAAAGATAACTTCTAGAATTTGACAATATTGGGGAAAGTGAGAGACTGAGAGACTGAGAATGAGCACTTTATCTTTCGTGCAGCTGTGTTGTTAGAGACTGAGAATTGATCATATCTTTTGCCTCCAAAATTTGATAGCAAATGATCTTATTGAAATATTTATTTATAAAAATCTAAATAATATTTTTTGATTATTAATTTAGGAGAGATTATATTATTTTGTTATTGATATTATAATTTATAATATTATAAATTTGGAAGGAGACTTACGGGGACCAAAAATTTGCTCCCCGAAAATGCTTTTCCGCCACCAAATAAAATTTGGTCGCCGTTTGGTATGTTCAGAACCAATTTTCAGGGACCAAATTAATTTGGTAGCGGAAGGAGACTTACGGGGACCAAAAATTTGGTCTCCGTAAGTCTCCTTCCGCCACCAAATAAAATTTGGTCGCCGTTTGGCATGTTATGAACCAATTTTCAGGGACCAAATTAATTTGGACCAGAAGGAGACATACGGCGACCAAATTTTTGGTCTCCGTAAGTCTCCTTCCGCCACCAAATAAAATTTGGTCGCCGTTTGGTATGTTCATAACCAATTTTCAGGGACCAAATTAATTTGGTGGCGGAAGGAGACTTACGGAGACCAAAATTTGATCTCCGTAAGTCTCCTTCCGCCACCAAATAAAATTTGGTCACCGTTTGGTATGTTCATAACCAATTTTCAGAGACCAAATTAATTTGGTGCCGGAAGGAGACTTACGGGGACCAAAAATTTGGTCTCCATAAGTCTCCTTCCGCCACCAAATAAAATGTGGTCGCCGTTTGGTATGTTCATAACCAATTTTTAGGGACCAAATTAATTTGGTCCCGGAAGGAGACCTACGGTGATCAAAATTTGGTTGCTGAAGGCTCTGACTTTCGGGAATCAAAAATTTGGTCGCCGAAACTACTCTTCAGGGACCAAATTTTTTTTGGTCGCGGAATGTCTGGTCACTGAAAGTTCAAATTCTTGTAGTGAATTCGAATCCCCCAATTCCACATTAAAAAAAGGAGTACAACTTTTGCTCGGAGTATTACAAATCATAGGAGATATAAATAGTATTTGATTTAGGATACGATATTATAGAATCTGAGTTTTGTTGGGATTTCTATCCATTTCTAGTTTGTCGAAGCATGTCCTTTGGACGTGTGTGTAATACAAGTAATCTATAATTTTTTTCAATGTCAATTAAATCTTTTAAGAGAGAGATAAAAATTAAATTTACATAGTTAAAATTTGAAAGTTGAAACCAATAAACAATGTAGGTTTTTCAGTGTGTATATATATATATATATATAAACTTAAGTAGTTTGAAGTAAAAACAAAATATAAGTTGAAATAAGAAAAAAGTTATTGAAAGTTGATACCAATCAACAAAGTAAGCTAACTAAAAACAAAAAATAGATTAAGTATAAAACTGAGAATATATATTACATAGATTTGGCTATAATAATTAGACTTCACAAATTTATTGTAAATCTCAAAAAGAAATAGAAAGAAGAAAGGCGGTTAGCTGTCAAAAAAGAAAGAAGACACATGGATTCAAACAATTAATATTGTCTTCAACTAAGTGAAAATTTAATTTTGAAATGAAAGGATGGGTAAATTAGGCTTCACAATTTTGTAAAAGCTTTTGCATTAACATGAGCTTTTACATTAATATTGTGTGCTTTTTCTCTTTACGATTGACGTCCCAATGTCCATGTGCCCTTTCTCATTGAAGTTTGCCGTTCCAATGTCTATGCGCCCTTTCCCTCCCATGGTGATTGTCATCCCTGCATCCAAGCACCCTATGCCTTCCTCTCCTCTTTTGACGGTTACTGTCTCTGCGTTACGGTTCTATCTCTCCCTCTTTCGACACTTTCCATACCTTCTCTACAATCTTGGGTCCTTGTAACAACTTCAAAATTTACAATATTAATTCTCCTCCTAAATAGAGAATTATATTGTAAATTTCACCATTAATAACAATTTTTTGAATTAATAACGAGAAAATATAAATATATGCTACTCCTATTTTCTATTTTAATTGGGATTTTGTAAAAAATATTATGTGTAAAAATTTATTATATATATAATGAATGAATAATCATAATTTTGTGAATTTAAAAAGTGAATTTTATATTATATCAAGATTTACCTATTAAATAAATTTACCAATCCTACTATCTAAATAAATAAATAAATTTAGGGAAGTGCCATGCATCCCCCCAACCACCCAGTGGGTAGTTAATTACCCACTGGGCAAGGCTGTGGGCTAAGCCAAGAAAAAAAAATGAGTTGGGAGTAAGCTGAGTGGGGCTGAGGCCCACTGAGCAAAGCAGGCTGCTTACTAGCTCCTGTCTCCTGTCTAAGCTCAGGTGCACTTAAATTCTTATGTGCCAGTCACCTTTACCTCCTGGCTTGGGTCAACCATAGGAGACATGATTAAATCAGTCCCATCTCTTCCTCCCATGGTCCACCTATCGATTTGGATCACAGTTTTCTCATCCAACACACTAGGAGGACAATAACCTTGTGACTAGGGTCCCTACGTATATCATAGCACTTCCATACAAGGCCATACTCAACGAATTGGGAATCGTAAGATGACCTCTTCCATATATATATATATATATATATATTTTTTTTTTTGCCTTCACATTCTCGCTCATTCCATTTCAGCACACATTCTCTCTCTTTCTCTCTCTTCCTCCACCCATTCTCTCTCTTTCAATGCATGATTTGTGACATTTGTCTAAAGTACCCTATGTTACAGTGAACCCGATAAAACAACCTTAAAAAAAAAAAAATTTATAAGACGATTTTATGTAAATCTTTAATTTTTGAAAGTAATATCTTGTCACTTGCAAAAGGAAAAAAAAAAAAAGAAATTAAAAATTCGTACATATCAGTAAATAAATCTCATAACAATAAATTAAGAGAGCCAAAAGAACAAAACATGCAATAAAAACAAAACACATGGTTATTTTTCACAAAAGTAAAATGTCATTATTATTTAAAAACGACAGGTTTTTTGGTCCCATAAACGACTTCTTGCTTGCTGCTTTAAATACAACTTCGTCTGTTTTGTAAGGGAGAAAATAAAACAGAAAAAAAAAAAAACAAAGAAACAACAAAAAAAAATTGTTATTTAAGTCGTTCTTTCACAGATGAAAATAATACCCATTATGTTTATTTCAACAATTTTTTCAGCCTAAATATTAATGGATCAAGGAAAAAAAAAATTTCTTGTCAATGGATTTGGGTAATTGTGTGACAAGCATGTGACTAGAATTAAATATTTAATTGAGGACAAAAAAAAAAAAAAGAATCAAGCATGTACAGGTTCACACAAACAGAAAAACTTTGTCAGACATAGAAATCTTGACTAACGATTAAGAATTTGAGTTTTCACAAAACAAGAATATAAAGAATCTTAAAAGAAGAAGACGAAAGAAAGGAGAAAAAAAGAAAAAAGAAAAAAAGATAGAGCAGGCATATGGGTCCTTTTTTTAGTTTTTTTTATTTATTATATTTTGATCATAAGATTAATTCTACATCTAAAAAAATGCTATTAAAACATTAAAAAAAATTGAAAGAAAACCAAAAAATCACACAAGAAAAAAAGTTTGTCCACATAAAGGTGCAAAATTCGGATCTCCACCCCAATTAAAAAAAAAAAAAAAGGAATTTGTACTCACTTATCATCTGACGTACTTGCATTTTACAGTCGGTGGCCTACAAAGAACAATCTCGTCAACTCAAATACCGAAGGAAAGCTGGTAGTTTTCGAGAGGGAGACGTTGCTCCTTTTAGGGCAACCATGTTATAACTTTTGCTCGGAGTATTTGCAAATCATAGGAGACATGAGTAGACCCTATATGTTTATATAAAGTCTCAAGTAAAAATTGAGGAACATGTTCTCTCAACTAGTACAGACTCTTGTAACATATTCGCCAGATCAATATCCAACAATACCCAGGCATAATGACCATAGATTTCATTCCATTGGCAGTGTTGTTATCTAACCTGATAGGTGTTCCGACTCCAAAAGCAATTTCGAAGAGGGTTTGTGGGTCCCTATATTCCCTTGCTAGGCCGTAAAATCGAACCCAAACTTAGTGTTTGTTGACTTCTTATTTCTACATCTAAAAAACACTATTAATTAAAACGTAAAAACAAAAAACGAAAAACCACACAAGAAAAGATGAGTTAGTACTCAATTACCGTATTTCATACTTGCATAGCACAGGATAAGTATGCCCTTCTTCAAATTGACCCCATAATCAAAGATTTTACAATCTTTGCCCTACAAGGAACAACCTCAGAATCTCAAATACCGGAGTAGCAAAGCTGGTAGTATTTGAGATTCAAACGTTGCTCCTTTTAGGGCAATGATGATTCTAAACTTTTAATCGGAGTTTTACAAATCATAGGAGGCATAAAGAGACCCTATATGTATATATAAGAGTCTCAAGTCAACAATTAGAATTTTATTTAGGATTGGAAATTACAGAATCTCAGTTTTATTAGGATTTTCTATTCATTATATCTTTTACTTGTATATTTAGTTTAAATTTGATTAGGATTAGTTAAAATTGTTTATTAGTTGAATTAATGAGATAATTCAAAAACAACGAAAGAAAGAGTAGATAAAAGAAAAGGAAAAATAAAATAAAATAAAAGCAACTTAAAGCATAGAAGATGAAATTTAAAAGAGAAACGAGATCAACATAAAAACGACTATTGCATGAAAAATGACACCAAATAAAAAGAACAATGAAATTAAATAAGGGGCTTTTGGAGTTACAACCGTTTCGGAGTATTTTTTTAATTACTATTATTATTTTCACAACTCAATTTCAATCCACATCTTTTTCTCAATTTTCATAAAACCTAAATTTTAAAAGTCCATAATTTTTTTTTTATTTTAAGTCAAAATTAGTTAATTATTATGTCTAAATACTCACAATGAAGAGACTAAAGACAAAAAGTTCCATGTTATTTTTATGAGAGCATTCATAATTTTTACACTATTTAAATATTATAGATCATTCTTGTTTTATATTTTAACCAAAAACATATTTTCAAATATTCATTCATTTTCAATTAAAAAAAAACTCCAAAACTCCAACTCCAATATGTACTCCAAACAGATCCTACATGGGTAGGCTTTTTGTATTAGTACACCCTAAACTTATCGTATAGTTGCAGTTTACACCCTGAACTTTTAATTTTAATAACTTACACTCTGAACTTACAAATATGTAGCAAATTGCATCCCATTGGCAATCATATTAATCTTTTGAAGGAAATTGAATTGTGATTTGTACATAGGTTGTTAATTCATGACATAAGTAATCATTTTTATCTTTGTTAATTAACAATCTATATGCAAGTGAAGTATTAATTTTCATTAAAAAATCAACATTAGTTTATTAATGGGTGGCAAATTGCTACATATTTGTAAATTTTTGGTGTAAATTGCCAAAATTAAAAATTCAGAATGTAAATTGCAACTCTATAATAAGTTTAGGATGCACCAATACAAGAAAGCCAAATAGATATCAATAGGGAAACGAAAATATTGGTAAATAACGAAAGAAATGAACAAAAAAAAAAAAAGGAAAAATGCGCCAGGGTCAGCATAGAAAAGGTCAGCCAATCTGAAGCATTCACTTGGAATTTATTTTTTGCTATTTACCATTGGGAGAATAGGTAAAATGACAAAAGACAATACATGATTTTAAAATTATAGCAGAATTTAAAATTTTGTTACTAAATAGCATATTTAAGACAGATAAAAAGGTGAACAACCCAAAATGACCTTGTGCATCTCTCTCCTCTCTTTTCTCTCTCTTCCCTCTCTCTCCCCTTTGCATGTCTGTTTCTTTCTCCTTGTCGTTAGAAATTAAATACAGAAATAGTGACAGCGCCAATGTCGGGATTAAGATAGCGACATGAATCAGAATCTCATCAGCATCGCGATCTTCAGACTCTTGGCGATGACGAATCTCACCGAGGAGATCGTGATTCCGGAGAAGATCGCGACGGATCTGGCTTGGACATCACAATTCTGACCAGGTCGCGACGGAAGCTCACAATTTGGTGGAGGTCGTGATGGCTGGCCATGAAAGATAGATCATCGTGACAAAAAGGAATCACGATGAAATCCAACAAGATCTCATTGTCGTGGGCCTAACATCTTCGGTGATCCCGCAATTCCGTCTTCTCCGTCTCTGTGACCGAATCCTCCAGCGGCTTCGTGGCCAACACCGGTGGCTGGAATTAGAGAGTTAGGATTAGATTTGGATTAGATTTGGGGATGAATTGAGACTTTTTTTTAATATTAAAAACTTTGGAGAATAGAATGTAAATAGTAAAAAGTACTAGTATATTTGTAGATATTTAATATTAACTAATTAGCTTGTAAATAAATAAATAAATAAATAAGAAAAAAAATGATATTTACATATAAATAATTGTATTTATCTGATTTATTTATCAGTTAACTCAAATTTACTTGATAAACGTGATTTTTACTTATTAGATAGAAAACAGTAAATATGATATTTGCATGTAAATAATGGTATTTATATGATAACAATGGTTTATTTATCAGTTAATCTCATATTAACTTGATAAATATGATATTTACCCATTAGATAAAAACAATAAATAGTGATATTTATCTGTAAATAATGGTATTTATATGATTGATTTATCAGTACGTCTAATATTAGCTTGATAAATCTGATATTTATTCATTGGATAGAAAACTGTAAAAAATGATATTTACCTATAAATAATAGTATTTTCCTAGATAATGATATTTATCTGAGTTGTTTTATTAATAAATCTAATATTAATATAATATTTACCTGTAAATAATGGTATTTACCGGCATTAAACGAGATAAATTACATTATTTACTTGGATCTAAGTAGTTAATATGTATTAGATTTATTAGTAAATATCTAGATTTATTAATAAATACTTGAATTTATTATATTTAAAATTTACACAATTGATATGTACTAGTATTTACTAGTAAATAACAGTATTTACTAATATTGAAATATCTAGATTTACTAGTTATTTACTTAGATTTATTGTATTTAAATTTTATACGGTTAATATGTTCTAGTATTTACTAATAAATATCAGTATTTACTAATAATTTTTTTTAAAAAAATTTGTTTCAGTTTCTGTTAGTACATTTCATAATTTTTTTTTACCAACTAACGCCATAATTCTTTAATATTTACAAAAACTCCAAGGAATTAGTTAATATAACAAATTAATCCCAAATTAGCCCCAAATCAACCTAATCCTAACCCTAGGTCATTGCTGCTCGCCGCCCACTGCCGTCGACGACCACACAAAGGAGGCAACATTGCTACTACTAGATTGCCGTCGCAGCCCCCATTCTGTTGGAGATCGAAGAAGAAAATCAACACCACACCAGCCCCCTTTCCGTTGGAGATCAAATAAAAAACCAACAAAAACCATACTAATGGAGACTTGTAGAAATTAAAAACCAACAAAACCTAAAGAATCGCACGCAAAAGAGATGGAGAAAGAGAGAGAAAATCCAAATTTCCCACCAGACAATTCTCGCAATTCTGTTCATCACGATTTCACGGCCAGTGATCTTGCAAGCGAGGGGGGCGGTCCTTGCTCGTCACTTGGGGAACTCCGGCGATTGCGATGTTGTCAACGATTTCACGCGGCTTCTCCGATCAATGAGGAGAGAGAAAGAGAGAGATGAGAGTAGAGAGACAGAGGGCATCGAGAGAAAAAGAGGGGGAAGAGAGAGAAGGGAAAGAGAGGAGAGAGAAAAAAGATAAAGAAGAGAGAGAAACGTATTAGATTGTATAAGAAAATAAACATTAGAGGTAAAACGGGAATTTAACATCTTCAAAAATATGAATATGCTATAATTTAACAAGAATAACAAAATATGCTATATATTTAAACTAGGTATAAAAAATATGCTTTTTAGTTTGATTTCCTTTTACCATTATAATGATATTTTATTTTTATTTTTTTTATTTTTAATATCTTACTTTCGTTTCTATTTTTTAATTGTTTGTCGCAGAATTTATCATTAGTGTTATAACAGTATTAGGTTTTAACTTTTATCATTCATGATATTCAGTGTTATTGTCGCGATTTAAATTTCATATATTACAGTGACTCGACAAAACGACATCTTAAAATAAAAAGAATTATAAGATGACTTTTTGTAATTAATCTATAATTTTGAAAGTAACATCTCACGACTTAATTTCAAAAGAAAAAATAAATTAAAATTTCATGAATCTTAACTATTGAGATCAGATTTCGTATTTCATTTCACGCCGTCCACGTGTCAATTCAGATCGTTGGAAGACAAAAAACCAACCTAGATATGCCAACAAGTCATCAATCAACCCACTATAGTGACTCCCCGACGAGTCATCAAACATATCATCTAGACGACTCCCCGGCCTGTTACCGACGAGTTCTAGTCCGAGAATAATTGGAAATCTTCAAGGTAATTATCATAATTATCTATTTATCAATTTTGAGATCCTTCCAGCTCGAAATACATTTGAATCTAGCTTCATAATTTAAATATATTAATTTAAATATAATATCTAATCACAAAAGAAGTAGATAATCGTAATATTATTCAAAGTCAAATTCAAACTTGAATTTGACTTGTGATTGGATTTGCTCATCAAAGCCTATAAATAGGAGGCTTTCCCCACACATTCAAGACATCCATTATATATCCATCATCTCTAACCAATCATACCGCCACCTCACGCCACCTCCACATCATCGGAATTCCTCAATTCCGGCTAATACTCTTGTTTCTGATTTCCCCCTTTTCTTATCTTTCCCATTCTTGGCTTATACGAGCTCTCTTGTATTTTTCTACATAATGGTGAACACTCTCGAAGTACCGATAGAGGACATAGCCCACAAGATTATGGGTGAACCTCTACTAAACATCCATGTCTCTTTATTTACTTTCCATACTTTACTTTCTTCGTTCATGCGCAACCTGCTAGATCAACTTTAGGCGACGGATCATGCTAACAATCGATACCAAATCAGTCATTGACCCTCAATACAAATTCGGCTGTAGATTTCACCTTCTACATTAACCTATCAGTAACTAAATCACATAACAATAAATTAAGAGAGCCGAAAGATCAAAACATATGACAAAGTAAAACAAAGCACATATTTGGTTATTTTTCACAGCAGCAAAATGTCGTTATAATTTAAAAACGACAGGTTTCTTAGTCTGATAAACGGCTCCTCGTTTGCTTCTTTAAATACAACTTCGTCTGTTTTGTAAGGGAGAAAATAAAAGAAATTTTTTTTTTTTTGTTGTTGTTTAAGAACGTCGTTCTTTCACAAATATGAAAATAACATCCATAATGTTTAGTTACTCTATTGCCATTCGATTAATTCAACAATTTTATCAGCCTAAACATTAATGGATAAAGGTTTTTTTTTTTTTTTCACTGGATAAAATATTACAGAATCTGAGTTTTATTGGGATTTCTATTCATTTATGCTTTATTATTATATTTAGTTTAAATTTGATTAGGATTACTTATAATTGTTTATCAGTTGAATTAAGAGTGAGCATTTTCAGAAACAACAGAAGAGAGAGGGGTTCAGAAAAAGTAAAAGAGCAACGTCAATATAGAAGATGAAAGATAAAAGAAAAACGACTATTGCATGAAAAATGACACCAAATAAAAAAGAATAAAGGATACTATTAGGGAAAATTAGCATTTTACATCAATGCCCTTTCTCTCCCTTGATGATTGTCGTCCCTGCATTCAAGCGCCCTATGTCTTCTCCCTCCTATTTTGATGATCGCCGGCTCTATGCCCTTTCTCCCTCTCTCAACGCTAGTCGTCTCTTCTCTGCATTCTTGCGTCCTTACATCTTTTATTTTTTTATTTTTCTAGAAATTCAAAAATAAAAAAATAAAAAATAAAAAATAAAAAATAACTTATTCAAATTATTTATTTCATTAAGGAAAGTTATTATTTTGTATGTAATTATTATTATTAGGAGCTATTGATTTATTTTTAATTATTGTAATATAGGATGTGTCATTGATTTTAGTAGATTTGTCGGTGTTCAGTAACTTACTTGATTCTATATACTTATAACTTGTATTTATATAGGAACCCTATTCGTAGTGCTCTTCACTAATCTCCTTGTGTTCTTTTCTCTTCTTTTGTTTTATTCTTTTCTTATTTTACTTCATTTTACTAACTTTAAGTTAGTAAGTTAATTAAAATAAACATACTAAAAACATAACCAAAAAATATCTTTTAAAAAATATTTGTTAATATATTTATCATATTTTTCTGATAAGGCCTAATTAGACCCAAATGGCCCACCAAAAAACCACCCCGCCCGCTTGAAAACCGCATTGTCCATCTTATACAATGGGTGGTTCCGTCATTTTACAAAACCACACCTTGCCAACAAACCGTCAAACTGTCTGTTTGTGCATCCCTAGAAAGAGGTTGTTAAATCCATGTAAAAATAGTACCACCAATACTATATATATATATATATATATATATATATATATATATAAATCTATTATGTAAGCAAAGGCAGTAGAGTCGACATAAAAATCAAGATACAAGTTTATGTCACTAGAACTTACACCTCACTGTCACTACAATAAAATGTGGATTTCACGACGGAACTTTCACGACCGTTTTTAAAAAAATAATTGTGAAAAATACGATAAAAACATGGAGCAAAACAGGGTTTCCAAAAACCGTCGTGGAAGCTTCCACGACGGTTTTCTATAAACGGTCGTGGAAGTCTGAAGCTTTTCACGACGGTTTTTAGAAAACTTTTGAAAAAAATTTCGGTATTTTTTTTAAAAAAAATAAAAAATTAGCTACCACGACGATTAAAAATACCGTCGTGGTATCTCAACTAAAATTTTGAAAAAAAACTTTGCTATTTTTTAAAAAATTAAACAATTAGCTACCAGGACAGTTTTAAAAAAAAACCGTCGTGGTATCTCAACTAAAATTTTGAAAAAAAATTAAAAAATTAGCTACCACGATGGTTTTTTCAAAAAACCGTCGTGGTATCTCAACTAAAATTTTGAAAAAAATTTTGGTATTTTTTAAATCGTGGTAGCTACCACGACGGTTTTTTAAAAAAACCATCGTAGTATCTAGGAAACCACGACGGTTTTAAAAACCGTCGTGGTTTCCGAAAAATTTTAAAAATTTCCTGAAAACCGTGCACGCGTAAATTTAGATGTAAATTTTACTCCCTATATATAAAAACAAAATAAAAATTTCATTCCCTCCACTTTCTCTCTCTCATTTTCGGAATTCTCCCTCCATTCTCTCTCTTTGCTTGCCGTGCATCCTCTCCTTCCATTCTCTCTCTTTGCTTGCCTTTCATCTTCCATCCATTTCTCTCTTGGCTCCCATATCCATTTCTCTCTCGTCCTCGCCCTCGCTACCTCGTCTCCCTCTCTCTATCGTCGTGCCGCACTCCGCCCGTACCCACTCCGCACTCCGCCGTACCCACGCTCGACAAGCCGGTAAGTTGTAATGTATATTGCTTGGGTAATGCATGGATTTGAGAATTTTTCGTCCAAAATGTTGATTTTGTTGATTGTGGTTGTTGATTGTGAATTTTCTGTCCAAAATCCAAAATGTTTCGTCCAAAAATTTGATTTTGTAGATTGTTGAGTTGGGAATATTCCGCCCGAAATGGCCAAAATCTGTTCCCCACATTTTCGATGATTGTTCATTGTGGTTGTGTTTTAGATTGAATTAAATTAGTTGGGTAAGACACGGATTTGGAAATTTTCCGGGAAAAAGTGTTAATTTTGTGATTTAAATGTTTTCGGGGAAATGAAACGAATTCGCAAATTTGTTTTTTCGTTGTTACCTACCACGACGGTTTTTGAAAAAACCGTTGTGGTAGGGGGTCCTACCACGATGGTTTCCTTGAGAAACCGTTGTGGTGGATCAACTAACCACGACGGTTTCTCAAGGAAACCATCGTGGTAGGTTTCCTTACTACGACGGTTTTTTACGTAAAACCGTCGTGGTATGTTCTTAAATATCCACATTTAGGCTCCATTTTTTCCCATTTCACGACGGTTAAAAAACCGTCGTTGAATCTGAAAAGATTCCACGACTCTGGATTTCACGACGGTTAGAAAACCGTCATGGAAATGTTACGACGACGGTTAAAAACTATCGTGGTATTCACATTCTGTAGTAGTGAAATACATTTCAAATTGTTGCATAATTTTCTAAATCACCGAATTTTTTCAAAAGTTTTCCTTCTAAACACACATTTTTAACTCAACTTTTAAAACACCATCTCTAGATACCCCCGAACGGGTCCTAAGTTAATGATACTTCGAATGACAATAGGAGCATGTCCCGTCAAGAGGATATTTTCTTCTATTATTTCATAAAATTCAAGGAGTAGTATTCCACAACAAAACTTTCATAGAGAAACTCGTCAATTTTTTCATATTCACGGAGAAAAAGTGGGGAAAAAGCATTAAATACATCTTTTTGTTAAAATTTAGGGTTAATTTTAGGCTATTTTGTATGGATACCTCTAAACTTTTTTGAATTTGATAATTTAGTCCCTAAATTTTTTTTCTTGGCAATCAACCCTCTAAACATATAATTTTTAAAACTATTTGTTTTCCGTACTCAAATCTATTAAAATTTGGATAGTTTTTTTGCACATTACTTGCACATTATAGCCCAAGAAGGGCATTGTTGATCATTTTTATACTTAATTTCAATACAAATTCTTTTTAAAAGTCTAGTTTCATGTTTGAGTTATAATGGAATTAAATTCAAATTTTCAAAGAAATTTGTGTTGAAATTAAGTAAAAAAATTATTAACAATGCTCTTTTTGGTCTATAATGTGCAAGTCACGTGCAAAAATTTTTTTTTTCAAAATTTTAATGGATTTACGTAAGAAGGACTGACAATGCTAAAAATTATAAATTCAAGGGCTGATTGTTAGGGAAAAAAAGTTTATGTACTAAATTTTTAAATTCGAAAAGTTCAGGTGTAATTATACAAATAAAGCCTTATTTTTATGAATGACTATTGAACTATACATCATGTTTTATGTTAGCTCCTAACTTTTGAATTATACATTATATTCGCCAAAACTTTTTTTTTTTTGTTATACAAACTGTCCCTCTCTCGACATTCGGTTAAAAAAAAAAAAAACAAACCAAACAAACTTATAGAGTGAAATTGAACACAATTTGATTACATGATTTTAAATTTATAAGTAAAAATTGTATCTCCATCAGAGATATTTTGGAAGGAAATTGTACTTTCATCGGAGACATATAACATTATCAAAGATATCTTATATGTACAGTTTTCCTCTAAAAAATCTTTTAATTATAATTTAGCCTTAGTTAAAATTCACATGATCCGAACGTGTTATATTTCTGTTCAGTTTTGGATGGAGTAATGACATAGATGCCATTTGCATAATAGCAGAAAATTTTAGCTAATGTGACTATTAAAATAAAATATCATAGACCAACATAAGACTGATGTACAGTTCAAAGAGCTTTTGTGAAAATAAATTTATACAAACAACATGTTCATATGATCATTAAGTATAGGGTAATTTGTTTGTTTAATCCCTAAATTATGTACATCATGTCACTTTGGTCCTCTTTTTTTAACTTTGATAAATTAGTCCTTGAACTTTTCATTTTTGATAGTTTAGGTCCCTAACATTAAAATTAATGAAAGATTCTCAAAATAATATATATAATCATGTGTCAATTCCGTGCTAACATTAAAATTTTCAAAAATAATTACACTACGTATAAAAATGTCCTCCCTATTTTTATTAAAAGCCCTAAACCAAAACCTTTGACACTTATATAATAATTTTTAAAACAGTTTTTTAATTTTTATATGCATTAAGGATGCCATTATATTTGTTAAATTCGTCAACTTTAGTGTTAGGGATTAAAACTGTCAAAAAAATAAAAGTTCAGAAACTAATATATCAAGACTAAAAATTTAAAGATTAAAGTAACCAAAGGTTCATAATTTGGCAAAAAGCAGATAAATTATCCTAAAATATATAGTATCTTTAATCATTATTCCTATGGAAGTGAGACCTGCTTGTTCTATACTGGTGGCACATATGAAATAATATCCATTGGTTTTTTATGTGCATAGGATACTTTTTGTCTTTAGTCTTCTATTTACTTGGTAAGCAAATATCACCGTCAAATACCTGGCAATAAATATTTAAAAAAAAAGTGTGGAAAATCAATGCCTCCATTCAATACTTTTCTAATTAATAATGGTTTAACTATGTTCCTTTATTTCCTTTTCCTATCTGCCAGTTATGAATAATAAAATATAGTAACGACAAGGTACAATGAAGGTTTTTATTTTTATTTTTTGCTAAATAGGTACATTGAAGTTAACAATTAAAGTATAAAGATGTAAACAACAAAACATTGTCCGTATTTGTAAAGCGAAATACCCAAAACACCCTTTATCTTGTTATAGTATCCCTATAACCCCCTCTTATATGTACAAATAGGTAAAATACTCCATGTATTTGTAAAATCAATCATAAAACACAGTCTGAACCAGTGATGAAGTCAGGAATTTTGGTTAGGGACTAACAACTTCTACAAGTGTTTACACAAAATGAACAATTATTAAATATTATGATCGTCTACGTTATATCCACTAGTGCCCAAAAAGAAACGAGAGAAACAACAAATGGACTCACTAAGCTGTTGGAAAATATCTTGTTAAGTGTTTAGAGATATTAGTTGGAATTCGACCTAAAACATAGGCTTTTTTTTTTTTTCTTCCAATTTTTTAGGGGAATAAATTAAAGTTTTTAAGTTTTTATGTGGACTTGCATTTATTATTTTTAGTCCTGCTATTTTAATGTATCTGAATTACACATGTCAATTCAAAAATAGTTGTTGAGACATTATATAAGTAATTCCTATTTTACCATCTATTCTAATACATATTTTAAGTTATTTGATTAAAACTATAATAAATATAAGAAATAACATTTTTAAAAAACAAAGAGGAAAGATTAAAAAACATTAAAAGAACATCATAATAAATCGTAACATCCTCATCATATCAAAGAAAAGATTAAAGAACATCATCATAAAGAGGAAAGATTTGCTAACAGAAGGGCATTATTTGTTGACGGAACAAAGATCGGCGAAATGGATGTTATGTTTTGAAATTCTAGGGGGTGAAAAATATTACGACGCCTATAATTCAAGGGGAATTTTTTTAATTAATCCTTTGTTTTTAAAAAAAAAAACTAAAACGCCCTTAATTTCCTTGATATGTGCATGTTATGTGAGTTTTTCCATTCAAAAACTAAAATTTGCGGGCAAAATTCTAACAAATTTCAAAGTTGGAGGGGAACAAATGTTATATTTTGAAATTCAGGGGGTAAAGTGTTACTAGGCTAATAATGCAAGGGGAATTTTTGTAATTAACCCAAAAAGGTTTTAAAGAGGGTTAATATGTGAATTTGAAACAAACACATCTAAAAGTATAATAAGAAAAAGTTGAGAAACAAGCACGACTCATTCAGGTCTCAGGCATAAATGAGTCCCACCACAAAGTACATAACAAATTTAGGTAATGAGGAATTCATATATTACATGGGGATGTTTTGCCTCCCAAAAATTATTGAGTACACTTCTATCTATATATCCCAATAACTCTTGTCCTTTTGGACTTAACCACAAAAAGGAGAGGGGGAAAAAAAAAGATGAAGAATAAGTAGGAAAGAACTTAAATACACATTTAGCTCCACATGTAATGGTGTAGATTTGGTCACTTCTACATTTAATTGTTGAACAAGTCATAGTTTGAATATTAACTTTCTAGATGAATGCAAATCAATTAATTATAACTTGGTAATGTTTTGAGATCTTAAAAAAGGAGTTTTCATTTTTCCCTTTTCCCTTTTCCCTTGTTCCCCTTTTGCTTGCATTGAAATGAAGAAAGCAGAACACCTTCAACAAAGTCACTTCACAAACACACTATACACAATGTAGCTTCCATTTTTTTTGTTGCCTAAACTTGCAGATACTATCGAGCTTGTACCGCCGACATTGTGATATTTATCTGTGAAGGCCTTCTTAGTCTTCTAGGAGAATCAATTTCTGTCAAACTCAAGTAAGTTGACAAGGCAGGCTGGTTTGCATCCGGCAAATGTGTTCTCTCGTTCCCGAGCATGGACACGACATCAGACATGGATGGCCGATCTTCGGGATCTTCTTGAACGCATAAAAGCGCTACCTGTATGCATAGCTGAAACTCATTCACACGACATGTATTCACCAATGTTGGATCCAGTAATTCCCCAATGCGATCGTCTTTCCATAGGTTCCAAGCCTTCATAGATTTCACCATATTTATAGCTTTTAGTTGAAAGTGATAGTGAAAATGTACGAAAATTGAACATAGAGAATTCTAGTGACACGATATCTACTAGTAGTGTATATTTTCTGAACGTCAGATAAAAATCGTATCAGAATCGAGCAATGTGCAAATATAATAAACAAATTCTGGTGAAAATCTGATGATCTAGAAATGTGCACTACTTGTAGGATATTTTTGTTTAACTTGCCAAATAACTCTCCTTGGATGTATTAAAAAATGATTCTTGTGATTACTTACATATCCTAGCAAGCTCAATGAGCGGTTCAAATACTCGAAGCTTGTGGTGTTTTTCTTGCCACTCACTATCTCTAGTAAAATGACTCCGTAGCTGAACACATCGGATTTTGTTGAGAAATGGCCATATACTGCATATTCTGGAGACATGTAACCACTGTTTCCAATGTTGAAGAGAGAAAGGCATTATTCAGCAATATAGATATATGAAAATCACAAATTTTATTCGAAGACAAAAAAGATAAAAACTTACTATGTCCCAACAACCCTTCTTGTGATGCCTTGAGACTCATTCTCTTGACAAATTCTTGCCATGCCAAAATCCGATATTTTGGGGTTCATATATGTGTCCAACAAAATGTTGCTAGTTTTCATATCTCGGTGAATGACTCGTAATCTCGAGTACTTGTGCAGATAGAGAAGACCTTGTGCAATCCCTTCGATAATGTGCAATCTTTGTCCCCAATCCAGTGGTACCCTTTTCTTTCTATCTGTATCAATTGCCAATTCGATCACAAGAAGTCGACATCAACATTCTAATTAGAGAGACAGAGTGATAAAGATATTCATACCAAATATGAATAAATCCAAGCTTTGGTTTGCCATGTACTCGTAAACTAATATCCTTTCTTCTTGGTGAATGCAATAACCTAGAAGCTTAACCAAATTTCTGTGTTGGAGCTCGGAAATGAGCTGCACCTCGTTCTTGAACTCCTCAAATCCTTGTCCCGAAGATTTCGACAGTCTTTTGACAGCAACTTCATTGTCATATAAGTTACCCTGTATCAAAAAACCGCATACTATTTAGTTCTTACATGATGGCAAGTATGAACATTTTGCAAAGGGTCTTCTGTAAAATGACAAAGTTAAGAAAGAAATTAAAGTAAAATTTGAGTTTCAGAAATTAGACATACCTTATATACCGGCCCAAATCCACCTTCTCCGAGTTTATTTGCGAGTGAGAAGTTATCAGTGGCATCTGCTATGCTGGAAAAGCTGAGCAGAGGCAATTCATGTATGTGCTCTTTGGTTAGTCGTTTAGCATTGTTGTCATTATTTGTTCCGCTAGAACCTAAAAAAGCTGAGAACCGCTTTACTCTTTTCCGCAGTCCACTTTGGCTCATATCTATACCTGGTTGATCCACACAAGTCATTTCTTTCAGAGTAATGTAGCAAAGATTGTAGAAATTGAAAGCGTTTTTTCCGTAGATATAAAATACCTATTCGATTGGACTTTCTCATCAGTAAACAACAGAGCAAAATGATGACAAGAAACATTATCAGTGACACAACCGGAGCCACAATTTTTAGCACCAGATTCTTCACCCCTTGATTATCTAAAGACCAAAAAAAAAAAAAAAACATGAGTGACGGTCATGAGACAGTTTAAACCATCATATCAAATCAGATTAAAAAGGTACATCAGTTTAACAGAACTCCATGAAAATATGATGTGCCTATTGATAGGGGATTCAATTTTACTTACGCTACCAAAGAATTAGGAAATAAAAAAGTGCAAAACTTACCCGAGTCAATCTGAACACCACCACGAACATAAATAGTTTGGTTTGCTCTGTCTGATTTCTGCAAATTCTTCTTATCTCCATAATAAAGCAAGCACATGTTATTGTCACCTTGGTAAGGTGCATATGCAGTACAGGAACAATTGCTCTTGCATGTCAGCTCACAATCAGTAAGGCCCAGCCGAGCTGGAAAAATTACCGTCAACGAGTTTGGAGCAATCCCTTTGATCTCTGAGAACTCGTCTCCGTTCCAACAGTTGGATGGTAAGAACGTCAAACATTCGGTCGAGTTAACAGCAGCTAATCCACCACCACATAACGAATGATTCACAACCGAGATCTCTTCGCCCACCATTGTGATCTCATCAATCTCCCCGTCTGGTGTTAGCTCAAACCAAGACGAAGGGACATCAGAATCGCCATTGTTGCTGAAGGTGAGATACGCTTCCTTCGTATTAGAAACAAAGCTGAAGTTGTAATCCTTTGACTTTGTCTGGAAAATGAACATGAACTTCTGGCCATCCCAGAAGCCAATTTCTTGAGATTTACCGTCGGTGGTACGCAAAAAGTCAAACCGTGTTCGGTTATTCTCATCCATACCGAAAACGAAATTACCTTTCGAGGGATCTAACGGGCTTGACCATGAAACAAGAAACTGTTTCCTTACATAACCTGTGTCCAAGTTGAATAATCCCAATCTCATACCGGGCAGAAAAGTATCGGTCAGGTAATCGAAACTCTGCCAAACAATCGTCTCCGCTTCCATAAGAACAAGATTTCCAGAATCAAGAAGCTTACAGATAGTGTAGTTACTTTTTGCAGTTCTTCCATTGTTTAGAACCGTCTGAATTCCGGTTATGTCATTCAACACCAAGTTCCCATCGCTTCCGATGTACAGAGAAGCCGAGTTTTGCACTAAAGGACTATCTTGGTTACCAACCCAAATCGCCTTCTTGTACTTGTCATTCTTGAACCAAATTCCCAAGTATTGCTTCGGCACATTCCCGAGCCGAAAGAAGCCTAATTCGAAAACCCCACGAGAAGAAACTAAGGTTTCGTTGCCGCTTATGGTCTCCCCGGGCTTAAGAGTGTCCGAGGCATGAGATGTGCCGAGAAAAAAGAAGCAGCAAAAGAGATTGAGATAAACAGAAAAGGCTAATAATAACTTGAATATCTCCATGTATGAAAGAGGTTATGGGACTATAATTAGAGAACTAAATATGCCATGGAAATGGCTATAGAAGATCGTGATTTACACAGGATTACAGAAGACTAAAATGCTAATGCTATAATTTCTTGCATAAGAAACAACAATATAATAATAATAATTACTATTATTATTTTGCTTGAAAAAACAACTATATTAGTTTGTTGACTTGACAATTTATGAAGTTATCAATACCCGGAAACATTATTATTGGAGAGGTGGCAATGACGCAAAGATATAATAATTACGCAAAGATACAAACCATATTAGTTTGTTGACTTGTACCAAGTAAGACTTGGAAGAACATTCCATGCTAGAAATTTGTGTAACTTTTTTGTTACTACTACCATAAGAAAAGATTCGACAGCTATATCCATTTAATTCTGTTCACTTCATGTCCTTCATGTTAGTTAAAAGTTTTTATCTCAATTAAAATATCATATCTCAATTATTTTAACAGGACATGTTATTATTTAAGAGACATACTAGAGGATACAAATAAATGGATATATGCGCCATATCTCATAAGAAAGGTGGAACTGAATAAAAAAAAAATTTTGGCACAATTGTCCCTGAATCTTTCATGTTTGGCAAACTACTCTGTGAACTAAAAATCATCGAAAAGTTCAAGGGGTGTTTTCCAAAAAAAAAAAAAAAAGGTTATTGAGGAAATTTCCATGTCTCTTTTTCTACCTTGTTGTTTTGATGTGTTTTACTGAGAACAATGTCTTACTGTGTGGGTGGAGGAAAATAAATAATACACTTCAAAACAAAGTTAAAATAAAATAAATAAATAAAAAATAAAAGAGGTGATATTTATATTTATAAGATTCCATTTTTATCTAGAACCCTGATAGCTAAAGTTCTCACCACATATAGAAAGAGCCACAGAAAAGTTGTGAAGACAATAGAAGTCAACTGTTGAGATAAATAGCCATGAATTGGTCCCATCGTAATGAATCTGTTAAAAATATGCAAATTAAGACCAATTCTAATTCTAATGCAAGTCTTGATGGCTGGTCAAAAGAACAAGCCTGCATCAAATCGGATTGACTGACTTTATAATTGTTAGGTTATATTTGGATAAATTTGATTTGTCCAAAGTCTCACTCAACTAGAATTTCTCGGGAACCCACAATCGAATTCTAAATTATGTTATGTCTTTTAGTGTAGGAAAAAAAAAATCATGTTATTTTAAATGTGATGTAGAGCTCTCTGGCGGTTTCCATGCTTAGATGCTGAGTATGAATCACTAACGTATTTAATTCGGCACCTAATTTTTAAATGTCAATTGTAAAAATATTTTATTTTAAGATTTATTTATTTATTTTAGTGGTGTTCTAGAGAAAAAAAAAAAAAAAAAAAACAAAAACAATAGATATCAAAACAGTAAAAAATTTGGGATAAATTAGAATCTTTTTAAATTATTTTTAAAAATATTTGATTTAAAACTATGTCAAACAAGGACTTAGCCTATAGTGTCTTAGTTGGATATATCTATAATTATTGTGTTATTTCTTTGGGAAGGTTCTTGTAATCAATTTATTTATGAGTTGTATGAGTTCTGAAATAAGTGTGAAATAATGTGCTAATACTAAAACTTTAGTATTTAGTTTTTCTCATATGTATCTGTGGGGGATAAAATATTTCATTATAAAACAACATCGTATTGAAGAATGAAACGACGAAGAACGTAACTACAATTTGATGGAAAGTAGAGTTCAATCAAGGCTCATACTGAAGAGATGCGGAAGGATAAGCAGATTGAGGAAAAGAGTGATTCAGAGTAAAGATGATGAGCTGGCATAAGGACTCACCAAAATCTATAAATAGGAATTAAATTCTAGAATCTTGGGATTTTTCTTTTCACTTTTTGAGAATTCAAAGAGAGAATTGTAGAGAGAGAAACTCTGATAATTCTTAAAGAGAGAAACCTCGTAATTGTACTTCAAACTTTCCAGAAATAAAAATTCCTTTCGACTTTCATTTGCGAATTCCTTTTTCTTGAGAGAAAACTTAGAATTTATTGTTTGGGATTGTAAGCGAAAAAAATCATCCCAGCAATACCCTAGTTTTTAACACCATTTTTTATGTTAAATTTGATACTAGCTATCAAAATGGGCCGGCCTTAGTGGGCCAGCATGAGTATGATACGCTAAAAAGTAGGTACGACACGACATGGCACGACACGAGATGAATATTACATGGGCCCAACTTAGCACGTTTACTTAAGTTGGGCGTGCTTGATGCAATTTTTAGGCATGAAACATGATAAGAGCATGAGCACGTTAAGAGCACATTAAGGGCACGGCATGAGCATGATAAGAGGCACTAATATGGTACGATAATATTACTTTTTTTAAAATAATATTTTTCATATAAGACTTATGGCGTTTTTTATTTTATTAAGAAGATTTTATCTCTTTTGAGTTTTTACTTGATAAGGTTTTCAATATTATAATTTCTTTTTAATACTATGCTTTGTTTTTGTTAAAAAATCAATTTTTTCTATGGTATTCAAAACTTATTTTTCTTACTTATCTAAAATTTTTGTTGTTAGGCATGATTAAGACACAAGACACATTAAGAGTGCGGCATGTTATAAATGAGTCGTGGGCCAGACTTGACGTTATAAATATTTTATGAACACAGCTCGGCATGGCACGTTTATTAAATGGGCCGACAATGGCATGGTATGAAGCATTAATGGGCTCAAAATAAATGGGCCGAGTCAGCCCGTTTGACATCTTTAGCCTATAGTAGTGATATACGACCAAATTTACTACATATAATTGATATGTTGTTTTTTCGGCAATTGATTATAAAATTATAATTTCTACATTTAGGAAACCATAAAACCAAAATTTTCGTTAAAAAAAAAAAAATCAATGCTCGAGTAAGTGGCATTAATGTACTGAACTAAGAAATAAAGATATAATATACTGAATAATTAAGAGACCTGAATTCTAATTTGAAACTTTGAATATGAATTTACATGACATGTAAGTTCTAATTATTTTCTCACAATACATGTTTCAAATTTTGTCTTATCAATTAATATAATAAGATCTACAGGTAAAAAGAAAAAAAAAAAACAATAATTTATCACCAATTTACCCGATATCAAAACTTTAGATTAAAATTGGGATTCGTAAGGTTACTTTGACGTTTTAAAATTGGCCGTATATTCTAAAATGGCACTAATGTACTGAAACACAAAATGAATAGTTACAGTTTTAAATTATGATCCTTTTCAATTAAATTTTACATTAATACTGACATTTACATTGAAAAATAAAAAATAACTAAAAAACTTAAGAGGCTTTTATATATTTCATAGATTTGAGAGGTTATTGACTCCATCCACTATTCATGAGAGGTGTTAGCATGCGTGCACATCGTCCGACAGCTTTGAAAATTTTGGTGGCGGGAGAAAGGACCATTTTAGTCACGACTATTGATTTACATGGAATTTATCAAGCGAGGAGCAAGTTCTTGAATCACGTCCTATTCCTTATCACTCATATTGTTTCTTTTTTTTTAATTTTTTTTTACAGTCCAAAAAAAAAAAAAAAATCTCCGTTTGGAGTTCTATCTTGTAACACTATTAGAGAAAGTTGACTTTTACATACAATCTTCGACAATAGTCTGGATTTAATTTTATTTATTGAATTAACAAAATTTTTTGATTTTAGAAGATTTGATAGATTTTAATAACTTTAGGTGATCGTAATTTGTTATGTTATATCAAAGCTTATTCTTAATGTTCTAGTAAAATTTTCTTTCATTTTTTAGAGTATGTGAATATAAGCACATTGCTAAAACATGTTAAACTTTATATACTTTTCTCCCTTACATCCATATATACTTTTAATTTTGATTACAAATGTGATTTTTTTTTATATATATAGAAGGGTAAATATGTCATTTCACGTAGCGTAAAACATTCGACTCAATTGATACTTGGTAGTAAACGGGGCATTTTCCCTGTCCGATTCCGAAACTGTGTATAATAGGAAACGGACCCAGTCAAGTCAAATTGCAATGCAATTTTGTTTTGTTTCTCTTTTTACATTAATTAAAATCACATTAAAATAAAAAAAAGTATATAAAATTAATTAAATTTACAAAATTTGATAGTTTAGATATTTCTTGTCATTACTAAATACTGATAGACATAAATTAATTTAATTTATTTGAGAGAATCATTTTCTAACATTTTAACTGTATTTATTTCTCAACATTTTAAATTGGTGTTTGAGAAACAAAATTAAAATGATATGAAATATTACAAAATGTTGTTATTTATAACTCTATGCAAATTTCTAAATAGTATGGGAGAAATATTTTGGTGTTATAAATATTTTTCTACGATGCTAAATGTTTTCATTTGAAATGTCCATTAAAATGGTTTCATCCTAAATGTTTTTATCTAAATGTTTCTCTAAAACTGAGCCAAATTATCCAATAAGAAATTAAAAAAAAAAAAAAAAAAAAAAGGGCCACCGGCTGCCTTATTTCTAACTTGATCGTTGAAAAATGAAAGTGGCTGCTGCTCATGAATAAAATTGATTGAACAATTATTGTAGAGGGAATAGAAAAAAGAAGAAAAATGAATTAATATCTCAAGAAATGTTCCTTATCATTCAAAGAAGGTTGTCTGCATAGAAATTCAAAGTTTTGGATTTAAAAATTATGCTTAAAGATTATAACTTTAGTTTATATCCATTGTCGGTAAATTGTTATTTCAATAAAGATAAATTATTGATTTATTGAACATTTTTGATAAAATCGATTCAGATATAGTAAATTAATGAAGGCTAGTGGTTCTAGATTCTTTTATTTATTTATTTATTTTTAAATTTGACAGTAAAATATTTAGGTTATTTTCACAAATGACCCATGAAAATTATTATTTCAATAAAGATAAATTATTGATTTATTTAACTTTTTTAATAAATCTGTTCAGACATAGTAAACTAATGAAGGTGGTGCTTTGGATTCTTTTATTTCTTTTTTCTTTTTTAAATTTGACATAAAATATTTAGGTTATTTTCATGAATGACTCATGAATTATACTCTTAGTTTAAAATTGGTTCTTAATATTTAGTTTTGTACGTCATACTACCTCGGACTTTATTATTGTTACGATAATGGCCACTCTGTTAATATTATGTAAAAAAACAATTATATAGAAACTAAACACTCTCAGATCATGTGATCTTTATTTTAAGTTAAAATCATAATTAAATGTTTTTGGTATGGAAAATGTACTACCAAAATAGCTCTATGACATAGAGTTTATGCTATATATATTTCATTTAAGTACATTTTACTTCCAACAAAACGTGATTGGTTGGGTGAGGGGTATTTAGCACCATTTTCCCTCCGAATTTGTCACCCTTTGACAATTTATCTCCAAACTTCTAGTTTGACAACTACTTCCTGAACTTTCGAAATTGTTATAATACATTCCATTTGGCTTAACTTCCAGTTAAATTGGTGACGAATAGCTCATATACGCCTCATGTGAAAAAAGAAAATCCAATTTGTAACAAATTTCCAAATCTAATGTAAATGTTAATGTAAATCCTTTCAAATTCAAATTTTTAAGCCTCCGTTTAGGTTCTCAGGTGTGAACCTAAGTTTTTCAGTTTTTTTCTTTTTCTGAAAAGTCAACAAAAATTATAACTAGTTTTTGAAAAGTCAACCAATTTCAACCTAAAAACTTTCATTTCAAACCTTTGTTCTATGCGTACCATAATTTTATGCAAAGTTTATAAAATGAGACTATTGTAATAATTTAGAAAGTTTATAGAGGTAAATAGTAAAAACTAAAATTTTAGGGGCAATTTGTTAAAGGGATAAAAAGTTGAAGGACAACAGTGCAAAAATACCCGTTGGGCGAGATAATGAGCAGCAAAACGCTACTAGTCTCCACGGTCGTTCATCTCCTAGTTCCCTTTCACCTCGTACCTCTCCAAGTAAGATGAACCCCACCAAATGATCTCCAACTGTTTGTGAAATTGCCTCTGAAAGAAACCCAGCTCTTAAAATCACTCAAAAGAGATGATTCCGAAGCCAGTGCGCGCGCTGCTCACGGGTGCCTCCTGTAATCCTCGGCGGAGTCTTCACTCTCAACCTCATTTCCTCTGCCACCATCGGAGTCCTTCGGTTGGCCACCGAATCCAAAAGGGTTAAAAAAAAAAAAAAAAAAAAAAGCAAAACTTTTCACCAACTTCTTTAATTTTTTTTCTCGTTCTTTTATCTATTAGAATTCAATTCATTTTCTGGGTTTTTGTGCAGAGGAGTGTGGCGGTTCCTTGCCGGGTTTGTAGAGGAAAAGGGTTTTACATTTGCAAGCTGTGCAAAGGAAATGCCACCATTCAATGGTCTCCTTTGTTTGACCCTGTTGCCATTAATCCTTGTTTGTGTCCCACCTGTGACGGAACAGGTCAGTTTGAATTCCTTTTCGATGTTAATTTTCATTTTGGTGCTTAAGCGTAGATTTATGTGCATACAATACAATCAAGCATTTTCGGTAGCTGCAGTAGAAACGTTACTACAGTAATCTTTTCTGTTAATTGTTAGATGGAATCCACTAGTTTGTATCACTTTTTGATCAAATTGTTTGCCGGATTCTGTCCATAAATTAATAAAAAAGGACTATTGCAGCGACACTTTGATAGTTTAGGGTCATTCAAGCTACAGAGAAAAAAAAAAAAAAAAAAAGACAGGGACCAAAGTTGAACAAATTTAAAAGTTTAGGGACTAAATGAGTAATTAACCCATTTTTAAAAGATATTGTAGGGAATTCCACTTAAGCTTGTAAAGTATTTGTTGCAAAGCTGTGTTAAGGTTTTGCAAGTTTTACCTTTTGAAGATGTTTATAAAAGCCAAAACTCTGTTCTTCTTTTATTGAAATGCATCTCAATTCTTTCTTTGAAATGCATCTCATTTGTTTGTTGTGATGCCAAAGCCATTTTATTTTATTGAAATTCATTCTATTTTTTGTGGTTTTTCCTGGAATTTCAGAGTACAACGCTGTCTTAATTGTCTGGGAAAGGGGTACGATTGAGTTCCAAAAGAGGCATTATTTTGGATTTGAAATTTTCGATTCCTTTGTAAGTGAACTGGTTTCACATTTAGTATGGCTTTATTTGCATCTATGTTACAATTTCCTTGAAACTAATACATATATAAACATTGGAATATAATCCTATAATTTTCATTACTTTGGATTGAGTAATTTTTGTTTGATACACTGTATAGAATAGCTACAACGGATAATGTATTTTATTTACTACATCATGGCCAAGATGCATTATGAAGCCTTTAAAAAAAAAAAAAATACAAACAAACAAACCTTGAAACACCAATTCCGTAACAAATCTATATAAGTGTCTTTGTTGTTTAATGACGTTATCGGTTATGTATACTTGAATTTGTGGCATCAGTTGCTGCAGAACAATCCTAGATTATCTGGAAAATCATTATCATTTACTTGTACAAGACTAGAAAGAGCTGATTGTTTAGGATCTGGAAGAATTCCCGTATCACTGCCAAGCATAGACATGACTTCTGACATGGTTGGTCTATCTGCCGCACTTTCTTGCACACACAAGAGGGCAACTTGAACACACCTTTTAAATTCATTTGTTGAGCATGTTTCGGCCAATGCTGGATCCATTAGCTCCAAGCTTCTCCCTTCTTTCCACAAATTCCATGCCTAGATCGAGATGTGAGTAGAAGTTATGGTCCCTAAAGAGCAACAGAAAATCTTTGACACAAGAAGATAGTTAAAGCTTGCTGTTCGCACTTACATATCTTACTAGGTTTAGAATGTCGTTTGACTGATAGAAACCCATGTTTCTCTTGCCGCTTATTATTTCAAGCATCATGACTCCAAAGCTGAAAACATCGGATTTAGCGGAATATAGGCCATCCATTGCGTACTCGGGAGACATATAACCACTGTTTCATGTTTCATAAAACTCTTGTTAGTCAACAAATGTAAGAATTTCTTTTTTCTTTGCCAACCTGAAGTGCAAATGATGTTTCTGTGGTGTGTTAGTAAATTTGGAGAATGAAAAAAGACTAGTTAACTTACTATGTTCCAACAATTCGGTTTGTGTTTGCTCGAGATTCATTCTCTCCGAAGATTTTTGCTGTTCCGAAGTCGGAGATTTTTGGGCTCATGTTATTGTCTAATAATATGTTGCTGGTTTTCAAATCCCTATGGATAATTTTCAATCTTGAGTACTTATGGAGGTATAGAAGCCCTTGAGTAATTCCTTCAATGACATTTACACGCTTTCTCCAATCTAGTAAAAGACTTTTCGATTCATCTGTAAAATAATATGTACGCAGTACATGTTAAAATGTCTCGAAACAAAATTAGAAAGGAAAAAGAAAATCACATTATACAAAAGGATAAGGTGAAAGTAGTAATTATAACAAACCAAAAAGGAAGGTATCCAAGCTTTCTGTTGGGAAGATACTCATAAATTAATATCTTCTCTTCTCCTTTAATGCAGCAACCCAATAATCTAACAAGATTCCTGTGTTGTACTTTTGAGATTAACATAACTTCATTTTTGAATTCCTCTAGTCCTTGTCCAGATCTTTCGGAGAGTCTTTTCACTGCAATCTCTTGCCCATCATCCAACGTTCCCTACAACAATAACCTTCTAATTTTAAACAGACAAGTTACAAGTACAACATAACAAAACAAAACAATCCTTAATTGTTACAATATCTAGTCGTACCTTATAGACAGGCCCGAAACCACCCTGCCCTAGTTTATTTGCCTCAGCGAAGTACCCTGTGGCTGTTTCTATGTTCGAAAAGCTGAACAGAGGCAATTCGCGATCCTTGTGCCCCTTTAGCATTAACGTGTGTGTGATACCGTTGTCAATGGCTGCCATGCTAGTTCCCAGCTCGTGCATGAATTGCTCTGTCTCCCAGCCTGCTTGATTCTGGCTACTCTCACTTTTCCCTGCTTATTTATTGTAAGAAAAAAACACCTTTAAATTGTGGACCGAATTTAATATCATATTTTGTAGTGAGATATGGCTAGGAATATACCTTTAAAGCAGTTTTTCCGCCATGTTAAATAGCATAGTGAGCCTGCTAGAGTAAGAAGAACTAAGGAAACCAGTGGAATGACAATGATTTCCCATTGCTGCCCCTTTGTTGGAGTTTCTGGGGGTAAAATGGAAGATTTAGTGAATGGTCAATAGATTAAAGTTCATTATGCTTTGTTAAATCAGTAAACATGAAGAACGCAATAGTAGGATTTAAAAAATGCAATCTTTGTTACTGATCTATCAGTTGCACAAAATTGCTAGTTTGGTGGCAGTTTGGCTCAGAATGCTGCAGCTAACGAAGATAAATTTTCCATCAAGGTGGTATGAAGAAGCAATTGGTAAGCATGATTAAATTGTTGTGTATATGCTATGTAGGATAAATCTAACTAAGCTTTACCTTTGTTGATAGGCAGAGAACGAGGTGGGGCAACAGGCAGAGTGCTGCTTCTATCCTGTTTTGGTGAAACTGTGGTGTCATGTTGTGATGTGCTGTTCCTAATGTAAAAAGATTCTGTCAAGTCTATGGGAGGATCCTCAATTCTTTTACCATAAGAAAATTTACAGCCGGACCCATCAGCTGATTCAGAACCATAAGCTTTACAGGTGCAGTCATTCCTGCATATTTCTCGACAATCATTAAGACCCAGACTGATATTGTTTCGAGTATGTCCAGTCCTCCATTGTTCCAAGTGTAAGTAGAAATTTATCGCCACTTCTGCATTTAGATGGCTGCTGCTTTATACAACCCTCAGGAGTGTATCCTGTTTTCTACATCACAGTTTTGTCCGTATTCATAAGACCAACCTCCATCAGGCTGTCCAAGAAAGATGGGAATAATCCCAGTAGAGTTCATCTCCATCCACGAAAAATTATAGTCAGTCAAAGTATAGGTAAAGTAGCTCTCATCTTCATTTGATATGTGGCTGAACTTTAAGCTTTTTCTGCTCTCTGGTTCAGGGAGCGAGAAGTAGGTAAAGTCTTTCCCATTCCAGTTTCCACTGCGCCAGTAGGGAACCCCTCTTCGCCAAATCATAAGTTGTTTTGTATTGTTTGGATCGACACCGAGAGTGAACGCTCCTACAGCCTGGAACTCCTAGGCCTATCCATGAAGTGAGTGACACGATTCGGGGTTGATTCAGCTTCAGACCAAACAAGCCAATTTTCATTCCTGGTAGCATTGTATCCGTGGGATGATCAAAACTTTGCCACAACCTGTTGACCTTCTTTCAAAACCAAATTTCCTGAGTTGAGAAGTGTAACACTGATGTTTGAACTCGTTGCTGGTTTTTCAGAGTTTACAGTGATGGAAGTTCCCCGTTGGTCATGAATAACCAAGTTTCCGTCGTCGGTGATATTCAGATATCCCGAGGAATCAGTCAGAGGATTTTCTCTTTTGGCAACCCAAACTATCTTCAATTCACTGTAGTTCATGTACTGGATCCCCAAATAGCGATTGCCGGAGAAAATGGGATTGAAGAAGCCAAACTTGAAGACATTGTTCGGAGAGACCAAGAATTCCCAGTCCTTCATCACGCTACCAGCAGCTAATGTATCTGCTGCATGAGAAAGCCGAAACCAAAGGAAAAAAAAGCAATGAAGAAGAACCACTTGGCCATTCACCAATCACCATCTTGGGTCTCATTTTCGGAATGTTTTTCTGAGTCGTAATTTTTGTTAGTCAATCTAGTCGATTTCTGCTATTATTTGATCTGTATACTTCTGAACATCGCAAAGACTTGGCAGGTCTTCAAGATGGGTTTTACTTTACTTTCCAGGAAATTCTCTTTTAATTTCCAGTTTGATTTGGTCAACTATTAATAATGCACTTTTTTCCCCCCTCCAAATTGAAAAATCATTTTTCAAAAGAATGGAGTGGTTTACATTATAGTTTGGAATCATTTCATTGACTGTTTCTTAAAGCTTCCGGATCAGCAGTTTAAAATTCACAAATTTGTAGTTAATTGCTGTCATTTTACTTTGTTTTTGTCCAAGAGTTGACCTATTGTTATTGCCTAGTCGGTTTTTTATTTTATTTTTATAATTATTATTATATATTTTTTTAACTTGGTGGTTGGGGAATTCGAAAATGTGAATTTAAATACGATATTACTGTTAGGCTATGCATGTAACTACACCTAATTAAGAATTTCATATGAGGTCCTTGAATTTTAATGATATATTATATATTTGTCCATGTTATATAATATAACTCAACCAACTAGAGATAGTGTATCACTGGCAAGCTATGGCCTTCAATTGCCAAAATTTAGCGTACGTTTGGTTGGATGGACGAAATGATGGAAGGATGGGTAAGGTATGATGGAAGGAGAGTATGAAGGAAAGGATAGTGGATTTCTTCAAAATTGTTTGGTATGATAGGACGTTAAGATAAATGATTGTTCATTCTTTAATTTGGTATTAGAAGGAATTGAGGAATGAATGATTTAATTTAATTTATGAGATTATAAATTCACCCTTATGTAAGAAACAATTAGATATAATAGTGTTATGTATATTTTTGTATTGACAAAAGTCAATTATTGTAAGATCAATTTTTCTTTTTTCTATTTTTTTATTTGGTCTAGAGAAATTACAACAAATAGGTCACTTTTTTAAAAAAAATATTTAAAGTAAATAGCATATTTTTGAAGATTTTTGAGGTAAGTAGCATATTTATGACACATTGTCTCTTTACAAAAATTTTGAACGTAATTTTAAGTAAATTTGTTTCGTAAATACACTATTTATTATTAATGTATAATTTACCACAAATAATTTATTTATACTAATTTTTTAAAGATAATTTTTCACATTTCTGCTTCGTAAACACATTTTTTACCATTTGTATATTATTTACCATCATCAAAAAAAATTTCTGCTCCTTATTTATTCTTTTAGACCAAAGATTTTTGAGCTATTTCCCTCCCCATTTTGTTTTCTTCCATTTCCTCCCAATCCATCCGCATTAGGTAGGATTGGTTTTTGTTGGGCCTCAGAGTATTTCTTTATAATCCTGTCCGACTCTAACAATGGAAATGTCATTACTCTTGCTTTTAGTGGCGATGTTTGCTACACTTCTCGTAAAGAGAATGGCGTAGCCTACTGTTTGGCATCCTTTGCTGCTTCACAGTCTGTTGATTTTGTATGGCTTGAATCTATGCCCAAGTTCATTGGCACTATTGTAAGAGCTGACCTTTTGCCTTAAGTTATAAAAAGCCATTTTTTATTAAAAAAAAATAAATATAAGAAATTATCAAATTTATGGCATTTTTGCATATAACCCTTGTTTCCCTCATTCCCACTTTCCATCCAACCAAACAAGGTTTCTTTTCACCTTTCATACCTCAATCCCTCCAACCAAACACACACTTAAGTATCATGGTAGGACACCGATTACCGGCTGTCACCAGTGAGATACGGTTGAATTTTGCACATCAGTTTGTGCTTTTGATATATATTTTTTAAGCATTCACCAAAAAAAAAAAAAAAAAAAAAAACTTTTAAAGCGGAATTAGTCATGAATATACGTGATAATTGACTAAAAACATTCTAAAAGCATTTAAAACTTTCTCTTTCTCTTTTTTCTTTTTTTTTTTTAATGAGGTTTAATTAATTGATTAGTTAGACATGATTCAGGAAAGAAAAATTGGCAGATGATCTAAATATTAAAGCAAGAACATTTCTAATGCGAGACTTGACAAATGAATAATTTTGTTGGTCAAAGAAGTCATCTGCATCAACTTAAAATTAAATAGAACTAATATGACTTCATGGTCCTTAAACGACTTTATTGGATTGACTTGATAGGTAAACTTTGGACCAATTCTTTCGATACCCACTATCAAAATCAAGACATGTTATTTCAAGCTAGACCCTCTCTTAATCATTATTATTTAATTAAATCACGCTTAATTATTTTATTTCTGTGCAAGCTGGAATATCTTATCTTTTCGCTTTTTTTTTTTTTTTTTTTTTTGAGAGAGGAATATCTTATCCTGTTAGCTCAGAGGACACACAATATTCCATAATTACTTGCATTTAGTTAGTTAAATTACTCGTTCAATTCAGGAGGGGCACCTCAGATTATTAGATTTTTTTAAAAAATAAATTAGAGCAAATAAACATTTTTTTTTTCTAAATGTTTAAAGCAATATTTAAAATGGTAAATTTCACTTTTAGCACCTGTGGAAAAAAAAAAAAAAAAAATCAGCACCACTTTTTTTTCCCTTCACTTCTAGCACTGCCACGTCACTCTTCAGCCTGATATGTGGGGCCCAGACGGATTAATTGTATGTCAAATTATTGGTTTATCCTCATCTCCCTCGCATGGCCCCCGAAACCAGCATCTACAGTTCTTTAGAGAGAGAAAACGAAATCTAGAGAGAGAAACAGTTGCAATCGCTTGGAAACGATCGGAAACCGTCCGAAACCACTACGAAAGGCATCTACAAACAGCTTCGTGATATACAAGGCAGAATATTTTAAAAACTAATTAAAGATAAGTTAACGAATCAAAGAAGTCGAAAGTTCAAAAAATTACAAAATCTGGTTTCAATGTCTAAAAACTTTGCGTTTGACGATTTGTTTGCAGAGGGGAAAAAAATTTCATTATTTTGAATTTGTTTAACAGTTGGTCTTCTCACAGGGACGGTCATTATCATAATGACCGCCTGGTAATTTTCGTTGTGACCCCTGTAACTGTTAAATCCTAGCGTATAATTTTGATCACAACGATATTAACCAGGTGGTCATTATAAAAATGACCAGTTTTTTGTCAGACGTCCTCCCACAGGATCGGTCATTTTCATAATGACCCCATGGTCATTATCGTTGTGATCCCTGTAAATGCTCAATACGGTGACGTATTGGTCAAAGTGTTAGACCATTGGTCATAACGGTTATGACCAGACGGTCATAACGGTTATGACCGATAGTATAATGTAGAGGTCATAACGGTTATGATCAGACGGTCATAACCGTTATGACTGATAGTATAAACCAGTGGTCATAACGGTTATTACCAGACGGTCATAACCATTATGACCGTCTGTATAACACAGCGGTCATAACCGTTATGACCAGACGTGTGACGCCCCGGCTTCCCAAGCCAGGTCGACACCATGCATACTTGTTCTTTACTTGTAAATTTGAGAAATATTTTTTTTTAAACATATTCGCATACGTCATCTTGTAGAGAAAAACTTGTTATGCATACATACCATATTGAAAGTATAATTTTAAGTCTTCAAACTTCATACATATAATAAAACTTAATATACTTTTGAAATATTAATATATTTTCTGATAATTAGATGCGGAAAATTATGCGTAGTGGTATCCCACACCGCCCTTCACCCGCTGCATCGTCCGCATGGCCCACCAATTAAACTGCAGGCTTCTTACCTACAATATGAAATATAAGAGTGAGCTTTCGCCCAGCAAGTGCAAACATAATCTCACAAAATATATCAAACATCTTTAAAACATGCCAATCATCATGTAATTTATGCATGAACCATTTATGATTGATTGAATGTCTTATGCTTCATTATAGACTCAATCTTGAACTTATTATCTTGTCTTAACATGTGGGCCCATAGTGTCCGTACCAAAAGCGCGCAGCCTCCAGACAAAGCTAGGGTTTGCAAGACCCTAACAGTTCTGGGAATTATAACTTGACCCTTCTCGATCACGGAAGGTAAATATCATCACTGAAACATGTAACCTCCTCGATCACGGGAGGTTGGTACGACACCTTACTTGATTATCTTACCATGTGATTTAATATTAGTGAACATGCTTCATGATGTCACTATATCATATCATACTTAACATTTGTCATAACATGGCCTTCTTGAAAACATGTCATTTATGGAACCATGGCATTTTTAAAAACATGGTATTTTTTAAAACATGGCATTTTTGTAAACATGGCACTTATGTAAACATGGCATTTTTGTAAACATGGCATAACATGTCATAACATAACTTAGCACATCATAGACATAGCATAGCATCACACGTCATGGCATCGCATATCATAGCACAACATAGCATGTATACTTGAAAATATAGTGTACTTGAAAATAGTCTTTACTATTTTCATACTGTAGGTGAGGTTTGATACTTGCCTGATATGCTAAGTTCCGGGTTTTGTTGCTTTAACTCAGATCGCAACTGCAGGTTCCTCCCTGCTAATAAAAAGAGCATAGGATAAGAATCCTATAAAATGTTGAAGATCTTTCCAACATTCTAGTTATATGTCCCCCCACACATGTCTCGATGATTTACTAGGTTACTAATTGTAACCTTGGAATTTGTGGTTAACCAAACTTGATTCATTACTTGTTAGGTTACTTGAGATAACCTTGGGTATTAAACTCAGGTATATATATGAATAGTATCAGGATATTATCCCTATTATCGGGCCTATACTTTAGTAACTTGGGTATCCATCCCAGTTACTATCCGTCAACCTTTTGTTACTATACTTTGGCTTTTAAAATCCAATTTGAAGATTTTGGCTAAAAATCTTTTGTTTAACTTTAAAATTCGTGGTTTTCAAAGTAGGTCTTTATAAAATCATTAAAGGCTGAAAACTGCTATTGGAACAGTTTTCATAGTTAAAAAAAACAGTGGTGTTGGTGCAAAAATACAGTTTCTCTGCTTGTATTTAGAAAATCCTGTGCAGGAATTACTTGCTCTATGCACAGTTTTTATAATTCAGGTTGTATTTAAAAATCCAGATTAAATTTGAAAAACTTGTCTTCACGAAAGTTCTTGCTCTTGAAAAATTCTAAAACTTTTATGTTTTAAGAAAAACTCAGTTCTGCTTGAATTCTTGTCAGTTTTAATTAGAAACTTACTGGACGTGTAGATTAGGTCTGGGCAGATCAGTCTCAGATTTTCATAAAAACGGAGGCCATTGGAGCCTCATTTTCAAAAACTGTTCACGTGGTCCTCTAGGAAAAACTGTTCTGAGCAACTTTCATGTTTTAAGTTTTTCCAAATTCGGCCTCTAAAGGCCTCAAAATTGGCTTGCCGTAAAACTAGTCAGGATTCACCCGAACCTGGCAGTTTTCGGTTAGAGTTCGTTTTATGTCCTAGACGTGCAACCTAGCTCAACCAGCCACCGCGGGAGCTCTAATACACACATGCAGTGGTTTCTAACGTAAATTATACATCCATGCATCATTCAAACATCTCGGGACATATAACTAGCATATGGTGAGCATAAAATCAAAACATGCACCAAACCATAAATTAAGCTTGCTAAAACTTAAATCAAGCACATACTAGATAAACCAACTAAAGCAAGAACATAAATGGTGAGCTTATGCTCTTACATCCAAACTGAAAATACACATAACTTTCAAATTGAAGCTCAATTAAAAGTTTAGGGCTAAGGGAAAAATTACCTTAGTTCACACCAAGAATGGTGCTAGGTTTTTGGGTTAAACCTTTCCCCCTTTGCTCCTAACCACAGCCGGCTCTTCCCTTCCAAATGGGGTTCCAAATTTTTGGCTATAAACATGAAAATGATGCACATAAGCATCTAGTTCCAAACTCAATAAAAGACTTAGGATTAAAGAGTTTACCTCTAAGATTTGGAATTGGTTTCTCAAGCTTGGATCCCAAAACTTTTCCTCTTCCTTGGCTGCCACCCACCGGTTTTTCCTTCTCCAATGGCACTAAAAATTTCTCAACTTTTGGCTTGAGATGCAACAAAATCCGACCATACTAACACTAGAACCCCCTTTGGTTCTCAAATTTTTTAATTGCTTACCTACCAAGCACTACTCTTATCACCACTACTTTCTCCACTACTTCCTCCACTACTTTCTCCACTACTTCTCCACTACTCCATGTTCACCAACCAAGCACTATCTCTTGTTCACCAACCTCCCTAGGTGGCCGGCCATGTAAGGTGAAATTGAGCCAAAAATTTGGCTAGCTCACCTACCACATCATGGCTTACATCATCAAACACAATTCTTGCTCACCAACTCTCCTTAAGGAATCGGTTATGATAGCAAGAATAAATGAGTGGAAGACAAAAAGAAAATGGTGTGTCCAAAGGTGGACCAAAGGCATCACCTATCACCCATTTCTTTTTCTTAACTTTGCATAATTACTTCAAAAGCAAACATAATTGCCCCCCCTTAAATTCATAGAGTGACCGGCCAATGGAGTACTTTGTTGGTAAAAATTTGTCAACCATAATCATACCAATAAGGATTTTACAAATACTGTTTTCACTTATAACAGTACTTTTTTTTTTCACTAAATTGCAGTCCAGAGTTCATCTGCGTAAAATTGGGCTGCGTATGGATTTTTCTTTAATCAAACTTTGACCATCATAAATTCTTGAAATTCCGTCATGCCTGATTCCTTAAAAGACCTATTATGGAATCTCGTAATTAATTTACCGAGAACTCAGCCTTATATAAAATTATGAACGTTGCATTAGTATTCATAATTTCCATAAAATCGCACATAAACACATACTACGAGTTTTAGATTTCTTATATACAAGAAAATCACGAGTTCGAAAAAATTTCGGATATTACAAGACGGTCATAACCGTTATGACCGATAGTATAAACCAGTGGTCATAACTGTTATTACCAGATGGTCATAACCGTTATGACCGATAGTGTTATACGTCGGTCATAACCGTTATGACTGATAGTATAACGTATCGGTCATAACGGTTATTACCAGACGGTCATAACCGTTATTTTCCTTAAAATGCCTTATACTAGGCTAAGTAATCCATCGTTGAGTCTCGTAGCTAATTAACCGAAAACTCAAACTTATACCGATATTCCATTCCAACATGATCTAGACTTAAGTTTTCCTCATTCAAAGAAAATCTAGAGTCATCAAAATTCGGGTTATTACATCCTACCCTCCTTAAAAGATTTTTGTCCTCGAAAATTCGAATAATCCTGAGTGGCTTTTTCTTCAAATCCACCATCAATCCATAACAAGTTACTATGGATTGAATAACTTGTTCATGTCCCCATTTTAATACCTTAATGGGATCATGTCTTTTATATAGAACCATAATCTTCTTTCTACATCATCATAATTCATTCATCATACTCTCATGCTTTCATTTCATACCATCATATTTTCCTTTCATACTGCATCACAAGAACTATTTACATGAAAAACTGAGCAAGTATATCATATAACTTGCCATGTTTGAAAAGCATATATATAACTTTTCCATACTTTAAAAACATATCATATCACATAGTTTTTCATATTTGAAAAGCATATTGTGTCTTATATTTAAGATACTTTTCTTTAGCTTTATTTGAGGGCTCAGTGAATATATCATATTGAAAATATTTTTCTTTCAATTTAGCTGAAGCTGAGGACCCTCTAGTACAATGTTAATCTTATGCTATTAGATTAGAACCCTTTTACTTTTTCACGATGGCCCCTCTCTTGGAACTTGTTCCTCAAGGTTTTTGGCCCCTTGTCATAACATGATGGCCCTTGCATAACATGATGACCATAACATAATGGCCCTTACATAACATAACATGAGTTGGTTCTAATAAGCATAAGATTAAGCACTATACTTAAAAATAATTTCTTGGAATCTTTTTCCAAGTGAATCATGAAAAATAATACTAAATAGTAGTATTGAAAACATATTACTGTTCGAGTGATGCAATGAAAGGTATCCTTGTATCAACTAGCTACTTGTTAGCTAGTAGAAACTTCTCTTGTGCCTTTAGCATTTCCTTTATAGCACAAAGGCATAATCATAGCTCTTAAAAATATTTAGAACTTCCCATCATTACATAATTTTCTTTACTTAAAAGGTCGTACATAGTCGACATTAGTCAAACCATTATATGTCGACTCTAAGGTTGCTATCAATCTCAACCTTATTAACTTCATCGTCAGACTCATTGTCATCATTATTATCATAGCCTAATAAATTGTTGTTGGTAGTATCCATCTCATATTGGCATATCGCCTATTTGCTACCTCCAAACTAAGGCATCATCAAAATTTTCCCCGTATCTAATATTACTCTTATGTGGCAAAAGTTTCACAATCAGGAAACTTAACTTCCATGGTATTGATCCTTTCCTTAGAAGGAAAAATTCCTTGTTACCATCATACCAAGATAAAGCGATAGGCTATACGATCTCGAAGCCTATTCATTTCCTTATTGCTATTCTAGCAATCATAACTTAGCTACTACAGTTGCAAAATTAAGCTCTTGCAAAAATTTGGTTCGTTCATACGCATGGCGAACCATCTTCCAAATCTAGTTCCTAATTCCTCACATTTCTAATACCCATTCTTTCCTTTCATATCTTATCATGTCCTATCTTGGAAACATCATAACTTATCATATCATACTAGAGATTCTTCGTGATTTCTTCTCATCATATCGAAAGCTTATCCACCATATACACATCATGGTAAATTTTAGGATTGCGGTAATGTATCCCACAAAATCAAAAGTATCAAGGGTATCATCCTCCGTGCGACCATTGATGAGATATTCTCATCATAAGCAATATCTTAACTAATTCTAACTAAAGAAAAATAATTTAACTTACTTGGGCACTTGCAGAAACGATGTGAACCAAAGTGAAGTAGGCTGGCAGGATACCGCTCTGATACCAACTGTGACGCCCCGACTTCCCAAGCCAGGTCGACACCATACATACTTGTTCTTTACTTGGAAATTTTGAGAAATTTTTTTTTTAAACATATTCACATACGTCATCTTGTAGAGAAAAACTTATTATGCATACATACCATATTGAAAGTAAAATTTTAAGTCTTCAAACTTCATACATATAACAAAACCTAATATGCTTTTGAAGTATTAACATATTTTCTGATAATTAGATGCGGAAAATTATGCGTAGTGGTATCCCACACCGCCCTTCACCCACCGCATCGTCCGCATAGCCCACCAATTAAACTGCAGGCTTCTTACCTACAGTATGAAATATAAGAGTGAGCTTTCGCCCAACAAGTTCAAACATAATCTCACAAAATATTTCAAGCATCTTTAAAACAGAAACATGCCAATCATCACGAAACTCATGCATGAATCATTTATGATTGATTGAATGTTTTATGTTTCATTATAGATTCAATCTTTATTATCTTGTCTCAACATGTGGGCCCATAGTGTCCGTACCAAAAGCGCGCAGTCTCCAGACAAAACTAGGGTTTGCAAGGCCCTAACAGTTCTGGGAATTATAACTTGACCCTTCACGATCACGGAAGGTAAATATCACAACTGAAACATGTAGCCTCCACGATCACGGGAGGTTGGTACGACACCTTACTTGATTTATCTTACCATGTGGTTCAATATTAGTGAACATGCTTCATGATGTCACTATATCATATCATACTTAACCTTTGCCATAACATGGCATTCTTGAAAACATGGCGTTCTTGATAACATGACATTCTTAAAAACATGGTATTTTTGAAAATATGGTATAACATAGCATGACATAATATAACATAACATGACATAACATAGCATAGCACGACATAATATAGCATGACATAACATAGCATACATGGGTCATGTTATATATTTGAAAATAGCTTACTATTTTCCATACTATAGGTGAGGTTTGTACTTACCTCGTATACTATGTCATTTGCTGCTCCATGTCAGGATACAATAGCAGACTATCTCCTGCTATAATAAATGACATAAGTAAGGATCTCTAGTCATAACCGTAAAATGTTGGTGACCTAACCAACATGCATACATAGTCTTAGTTATATGTCCCCTATAAAATATCTTATTTGGTTACAATAAGTAACCTTTGGTGTGATATCCTTGGTCAAACTTAGTCAACCAAAGTCAACATTCTGGTCAACTATGGTCAACCCTCTATGGGTCAAACTTGGGCTTTGGGCTTGGCCCAGTAACTCGGGTATCCTTCCCGGTTACCATCCGTTATCATTGTTTTACCAAACTTTGGCTTTCCTTTGTCTTGGAAAATTTGGTAAGTTTAGATCCAAAAATCTAACTTATAAAATTCGTGGTTCTTAAGTGGGGCTTTATAAAAATCATTAAAGGCTGAAAACTGCCTTTGGAACAGCTTTTATAGTCAAAATAGGGGTGTTGGTGCAAAAATACAGTTTTTCTGCATTGTTTTAGAAAATCCTGTGCATGAATTTCTTGTTCTATGCACAGTTTTTATAGTTCAAGTTGTATTTAAAAATCCCGATTGAATTTGAAAAACTTGTCTTTACGAAAGTTCTTGCTCTTAAAAAATTCTAAAACTTTTGTGTTTAAGAAAAAAACCAGTTCTGCTTGGATTCTTGTCAGTTTTAATTTGAAACTTACTGGACGTGTAGACTAGGTCTGGGCAGATCAGCCTCGGATTTTCATAAAAAGGGAGGCCATTGGAGCCTCATTTTGCAAATCCGTTCAAGCTACCCCCTAGGAAAAACTGTTCCGAGCAACTTTCATGTTTTAAGTTTTTCCAAATTCGGCCTCTAAAGGCCTCAAAATCGGCTTACCGTAAAACTGGTCAGGATCCACCCGAACCTGGCAGTTTTTCGGTTTAGAGTTCGTTTTACGTCCTAGACGTGGAATCTAGCTCAACCAACCACCGCGGGAGCTCTAATACACACATGCAGCGGTTTTCTGGTGTAAATTTTCTTTAATCACAATTTCTAACATCACCATGCAAACCTAATTGATATTGGATCAACTAAGTTGCATGATTTCGGTTGCACAAAACCTAGCAAGCATACTAATTAAATTCTAGCAACCTAGCACAAAATTATCATTCACCAACACTAGGGCAGATTGGGGACATATAATAAACTAGTATTTAGCATGCAATTTAAGAAAATTAAAGCAAGCATGCACATAAAAATCAAACCACCCCTAATTCTAGATCAAGCACAACCCTAGATTCCTAACTTGGGCACAAAATAAATTGAGTTTATGCTCTTACAATTTCAACTTGAAATACATGTAAATTTCAAATTGAATGCTTAATTAAAAGAGATTAAGATCTAGAATGGTTTACCTTGATTTATTGAAGAAATTGAGGCTAGGGTTTGGTCACAAAAATTTTCCTCCTAGGGCACCACCCAAGGCCGGTTTTGTTGCACTAATTGGCACCAAAATTGGCTGATTCTTGGTGGCTGCTTGCACCTAAACTAAGCACTCTTAAATCCAAATTTTCTCACTCACTCACCCCCCTTGGCAGCCGGCTGTTGGCCCCAAAATTGGGCACAAAAACTGTCAAAATTTTTGCTTGAACTTGCTAGGGGAAACCGAAGACTACAAACATCAAAACCCCTAAGTTTCTCAATTTTTTTCTTCACTCAATCACCCACTTGAGATTGCAGATTTTTGGAGAGGGAAAATGGGCAGAATTTGGTTGCTTTTTCTGAATAAAATGATTTAAATCTCTCACCTATTTATAGAGGTGGAGAAACTTTGCTAAATTGCACAAAAACCCCTTAAAAATTAAAAATTGCACAATGGGAGGGTGAGGTGGCCGGCTGTCTACTTGGAGAGCAAGGTAAGATGACCTCATCTTGGTGACATCATCTAGGTGACATCACATGCTTACATCACCAAATTTCCAAAATTTACACTTTGGCCCCAAAAGTTAAAATTCTTGCATTTATGCCCTCTAGGTGTCATGTGGCTGGCCATAGCCTTGTTCTCCAAGCAAAATCATGACATCATCATGTTTACCTCATCATGATTACATCACCTATTTTCCAAGAATTGCATTTTGGTCCCTAAGGATAAAATCTTTGCAATTTCACCCCTACATGTGGTGGCCGGTCATTGCTCCCCTTGATGCACAAGTTTTGCTTACCTCATCATGATGACATCATCTTGATGACATCATGTGCTTACCTCATGCTTACATCATCATATTTTCCAAAATTACACTTTTGCCCCTAAGACAAAATATTTGCATTTTAGCTCTCCACATGGCCGGCCATCATTGTGCAAGGTGGCAACATTTTTTTATTTCTTTCCACCATTTTTCTTTAATTAAAAATGATGTCATAATTCTAAAATAGGGTGACATCATCATAAGGCCTTGTTTGGCTTTTTCTTAAAATGCAGTCTATTTTCTTGCTAACACAGATATTTCCAATATTGTATTCACTAATACACAGTACAATTCAGTACTGTTTTACTTGACTGCAGTCCAAAATTTATCTGTGTATTGTTGGACTATAAATTTTTTTTTCTTATTTCTTAAAACCATTTGGCCCTTGATATCCAACTTAGTGTGCTTGATTTTTTTAGGGTGGTCTCATAGCTTATTCTAGCTATCTTGTCCGAAAAGACAATTTTCGCAGTATAGTTCCAATACTGCTTTTTCTATTACTGTACAGTCATACCTTTGACTGTTCTTAGTCAACCCATTGACTTTTTGGTCAATTTTGACTTTCTTGGTCAAACTTTGACCAACATAAAATCATGAAATTTCATCACGCCATTTTCCTTAAAATGCCTTATACTAGGCTAAGTAATCCATCGTTGAGTCTCGTAGCTAATTAACCGAGAACTCAAACTTATACCGATATTCCATTCCAACATGATCTAGACTTAAGTTTTCCTCATTCAAAGGAAATCTAGAGTCATCAAAATTCGGGTTATTACACTCACTCTAAGTCCAACAAATCTGAACTCACTCTAAGTCCAACAAATCTGAACACATAGTTGTGCCATCTGCTTCTGCCAAATCTGCTTCTACTCCATTTGAATAGAGATCTTCACACTTCCAATCAGCCAATCTGAGGTAATGGTGCTTCTTATTTGATTTTATTTATTAATTTATGATTTAATGTGCGTGCGTTTTGAAATATATTGTATAAACAAAATCTCTGTTATCAGTTTTGAGATATAATGGTGCTTGTTATTCGGTCTACTGTAGCATATAACATAATCTTAGATAACAGAAGAAAACCAAATTATTGGATAACTTAATTCTGTATCATTCAGGAATGGATGCGGTTTGTGTTTTCGTAAAGTATAATGGTCAATGGGACGGCACAATGAGATATGTTGGTGGCGAAATGAAGGGACTATTGGTGCCCGAGAACTCAACGTATGTTGGTCTTGCTGAGTTGGTGAGAAGTGTGCTTGGAATTAGGGGCCCAAACAAGAATATAGTCATGAGATACGGTGTTGAACCTGGATTGCCTCTTGTGAGGATACAGTGTGATGCTGACGTTAAATTCTACATACAACTAAAGAAGAAGGATGTTCATGTGCTTAGCAAATTTCCAGTTACAATCGATGTATTGGATGAGTCCGCTGCGGAAGCCATGGCACCAAAGGTAGGGGCAAGCAACCACATAGACATTCAACGTTCTAGGGAGGGGGGACAGAGTGATGAAGCCTTGCAACATGTAAATGACATGAATATGATCCTAACCCCTCCTCCCCCTCCTCCTCCTCATATCACTTCTCCTACAGTCGGTTTGGATTTGCACACTGACTATGGAATTGAAAATCAACATGAAACATTGAACAATGACTTAGGCACGGATCACGATGATTGTAATGCCGGAAAATTTAATGTTTCGGCTGATACTCATCGTTCAAACGAGAAGAGTATCGCAGCAAGCATTGGAGGCCATTCTATTGTCAACAATACTGGATCTCAATATGACAAAGTATCAAGTAGTGACAGTGTATTCGAAGGAGTCGTTGTTGCTGATTATACACCTATCACGCAGCGCGTAAACTGTGTTTTTGAGAACAAAAAGTTACTGCAATACCATCTTCATCATGATGCCATGAATAAACACTACCAATTCAAGGTGAAGAGGTCGAACTCTACTCTATTACACGTTATATGTATAGATAATGAGGGATGTCCATGGCAATTGCGTGCGACTAGGATGAAAGGTAGTGAACTATTTGTTGTTAAGAGGTTCGACGACGTCCATACTTGTTCAATTGAAATCGTTCAAGGGCATCATCGTCAAGCGAAGAGTTGGATGATTAGGGAGTGTGTTAAGGCAAAATACTTGGATCCGACCAATTCCTTATATAGACCATCTGAAATAATGCGAGACATGCAGGCCGAATTTGGAGTGTCTTTCAACTATCTTAGAGCATGGCGAGGGAAGGAAGCTGCACTGACAAGCCTGAGGGGCGATGATGCTGAGTCATACAAAGGTAATTTCCCTTGTCTGGTTATACGTTCGTTACTGTCCTTATAACTATTATACTTAAAACATGGTGTTGATAATTTAATATTTACAGTTCTGCCAGCATGGGCTGAAATGGTGAAGCGGAAAAATCCTAGATCCGACGTTGACATTGAGACAGACTCAGCAAATTGTTTCAAATTCTTTTACATGTGCTTAGCTGCTTCGAAGCATGGTTGGCCTTATTATCGTCCAGTAATTGTGGTTGATGGATCAGCACTAAAGGCCAAGTTTGGAGGTATGTTGCTTGGAGCCTGCGGACACGACGCAAATGGCTCCATATTTCCCCTTGCATTTGGTATCGTTCCGTCGGAGAGCAATGAATCATGGACATGGTTCTTCGAGAAACTAAGGGATTCAATCGGCACGCGAGAGTTTCTTGCTATTGTGGCCGATAGGCATAAGGGTATCGAATATGCAGCCAACCTTATGTATCCAGATGCTGCATTCGGGATATGCGTCCAACACTTGGCTGCAAACTTGAAGACTAGATACAAAGATTTCAAAGGCCCTTTGAAGACCTATTTTGACGGTGCCTCGAGAACGTATCTTTTAAGTGAGTACCATCGTCATATGGAATCCATCCGTGTTCGTAACCCCGACATGCATCGTTACCTTCTTCAGGCCGATCCTATAAAGTGGTCGCGAGCATACTTCAACGGTCGGAGATACGCAATCATGACAACCAACATTGCAGAGTCATTAAACAATGTGGATCGGAAAGCCAGGTTAATGCCAGTTGGATTCTTGGTGGAAGGGCTTAGGGGACTACTACAACGATGGTTTGTCGAGAGACGTGAAGATGCCCTTAAAATAACATCTAAACTGGCCCCGAAAGCAGAGAAATTGATTCGCACAAACTTCACTTTAGGCCTAACAGTAACGGTTTGTGATAACAACCCCATTTTTAAATTTTATTATTGCTTCGCCTTAATGCGATCGCTTAAACTAATGTCTTAAAATTACATTTGTTACAGCCTCGGCCAGCTGATCAGTTTGAGTACGCTGTCACCAACAATGCTGCCCAAATATGGATCGTCGATATGAGCGAAAGGACATGTACTTGCAGACGATTTCAGGTCGATCAAATTCCTTGCCCTCATGCAATGGCCGTATGTAACCACCGTCGAATTGATCCTTATAATTATTGCTCTAATTACTACACAAAAGACTATCTGTATGCTTGCTATGCACATGTAGTCCACCCTATTGGCAGCCCCAAGGGCTGAGACGTATCTGAAGAAGTAAGATTGCGAATTGTTGATCCTCCCACTACAAAGCGTGGGCCCGGAAGGCCACAGGTTCGTAGGATTCCGTCCCAAGGTGAAGAACAAGAGCCTAATCGGTGTGGTAGATGTAATGGTTACGGACACAACCGTCAAACATGTACCAACTCAGTACCCTTACGAAAACGTCCAACCACAAGGCCAGATACAGAGTTTATAACACAAATTTCATAAATGTGATGATAGTGTATGATCATGTTACTTTACTTTTTTTTTATCATTGATGTATAACAATTTAGCTCAATTTATCACACTTCACATTAAACATGACCAATATTTTTATGATAAGTACAAAGTGTAATTTTTAGTACAATAGATTGCTATAACACGCTTTTATTATATAAAAAAACAATAACTGTTAAGCCAAACATTTTTTAGGTGGATTTAAGACCAGATGTAATAACAGTTATGACCGTCTGGTCATAACCGTTATGACCGTCTGTATAACACAGAGGTCATAACGGTTATGACCAGACGGTCATAATCGTTATTACCTCTGTGTTTTGCCTCTGTGTTAGACCATCGGTCATAACAGTTATGACCGTCTGGTCATAACCGTTATGACCGCTACGTTATACTATCGGTCATAACGGTTATGACCAGACGGTTATAACCGTTATGACCACTGTGTTATACTATCGGTCATAACGGTTATGACCTTCTGGTAATAACCGTTATGACCGCTACGTTATATGACCGTCTGGTAATAACCGTTATGACCGCTACGTTATACTATCGGTCATAACGGTTATGACCAGACGGTCATAACCGTTATGACCTCTACGTTATACTATCGGTCATAACGGTTATAACCGCTGTGTTATTGAAATGAAGTGAATTTGCTTTCCTACTAGCATAAACCAGAAATGAAGATTTTGGGCATGAATCAAATAAAACGAGAAGCTAAAAACAAATTTTTGGTATTTATATATAAGTTAAGAATTGTTGTTAAATTTGATACTTAAACTATAGACGCTCACTTTTATTAAATTTGATACTTAAACTCTAATTTGCCATTTCGTGAGCTAGTTCAAAGATTGCAATGCACCGGAGAGAATATTCAAAACCAACATTCTTGTTCGTAGATTAATACAAAGTATAGTTCAATTATATGTTATTTGTAGGGTAACATACATACGAAGTATTCAGCCACCTTGGGGATCTCTTTTTTAATATTCGTTGGTGATAATGGAGATGGGTAGTTAGATAGCTTAGATGAAACCGAATGAAGATAATTGTTGGTCGTCTCACGACTCACTCTAAATGTGTTCTCTCACTTGGCATTTTGTGAAGTTTTAGATCCCCTGCATATTTTGTAACTAATCAAACTACGGGCATTGACTATTTCCTAAAAAAATTATGAATTCGGCGTATGAATATACATACATACATACATACATACACATATGTATATCCTTTTTTTAGTCATTTTTATATCTCTTAATAATATCATGTCACGTTAGTTAAAATATTTTAATTGATATGTCATTTTATTGACATGCATGATATAATTAGACGACCATAAAAATGGATTAAAAATAATAATAAGAGCGAGTTCAATTTAAAAATAATACATGAAGCAATATTCTAATTATCTATATATATGCACATCAATGTCGAGTGTTCGTGTGACGTTTAGCTAAGAATTAATCAAATACTAAAATATAATGCATGACATCGATGATTAAAAACTTAATTGTTGAAAATTTGGGTTTCATTATAAATTCTTAACTTATATATAAATTCAAAAGGTTAAAAATCGGGCTTGTGATAATTTGTAAAAGACATATGACTGTGACAAATAAGATTTTGAATGAAAAATCTTATAAGATAATTTGAATTACGTATTAGTCTAATATTTCTTCTTTTTAATAGCCGCAAAATCTTTTTTGGTGATTCCAGTCTTTCATCATCATAACTCATTTTGTTATAACTAATATTTATATGTACTAAGTTCAGGGTACTATGATAGGCCTTCGTACGTTAATTTTTGAACATAATTCGTTATGTGCAATTTCTTTTGACCAAATTATTGACGTCTTCCGTTAAAAAATCATTGTAGCAACATTTTAATATTTTAGGAGCATTGTTTGTTATTTTATTATTTGTTATTGTATTGTAGCATCTTTTTAATATTTTAGGATCATTCCAGCTACCAAACTTATATATTGTTGAGAGTTTAGGGACTAATTGAGCAATTTACCCCCCCTTTTTTTTTTCTATTGTCAATAAGGATTAATATCGCTTGTATAAAAAATAATTCATATTTTGTGATTAAACGTTACAAACTATTCACCCCTTAAATTCTAAACTAGTGTCACTTAACCTTTTATTGTTAGAATAATTGACATTAAACCAACGGTCATAACAGTTATTACCAAACGGTCATAACCGTTATGACCGATAGTATAACGTAGAGGTCATAACGGTTATTACCAGACGGTCATAACCGTTATGACCGTCTGTATAACACAGTGGTCATAACCGTTATGACCAGACGGTCATAACCGTTATGATCGATATTATAAACCAGAGGTCATAACGGTTATGACCGTCTGGTAATAACCGTTATGACCTCTGTGTTATACAGACGGTCATAACGGTTATGACCATCTAGTAATAACCGTTATGACCACTGGTTTATACTATCGGTCATAACGGTTATGATCGTCTGGTCATAACCGTTATGACCTCTGTATTAGTATTGAAAGACAGAAAGCTGTTTATTATTATCATGTACAAAGATACATTCCATTGATAATGAAATGTTTTATTCCCACCTGATCATCAATACGATGAGTGCGTAATGTTACAATTAATTTTACAACGATAGACCATAAAAAAATAATCAATCAATGGGGATTAGCAAGAATTAAATAATAGTACTATTAACAGTCTGGTTAAGTTAGATAACAAGATTGAAAAAGTTAGTCTAAATGTTAAACGTCCTCCTCCTCATCAGCATCACTTTTATAGGTATCGGCTAGCTTGTTTTTGGCATGGGACCACATGTAACATGTAAAATACTCCCTGAAGATTTGCATGCGTTCAGCAATCACCCAATATCTGACATCCCTACCTTCTATCAAGCACTCACCATACTTGATTGTAAACATTCCACAGTCACCCCTGTTGCAAGAATAATGAAAAAAAAAATTATTAAATAAGCAACACACTCCACACAGTTCATACATAGAAATAATTTGCAATGCTTGTACTAACCCATTGGCTTGTTTAGGGATGTCTTTCATTATGGTGACTGGTATTGGGTGATTTCCTGGATGAACCCGTGGTTTGAACTTGAACAAGCTGTTTTTTTCAGCTAGAAATGGAATGAACTTTGACAGACCTTCCATTCCTTCGCGGACCTTATTGTTATGACGTCCTTCATGCTGAAGAGAGTCGTATACCTCAAGGGTCCAGTTTGTTAGGTCGAGCTTTGCTAATGCCCAATGTTTCAGCTCGCTAAAGTGAATTGGCATTAGCACCGTGTTAACGTGAAACCACGAGGCCCCACTCTGGGCACGCACGCCAAGCATTATCCTGAACACAGAATCACAGCAGGCCCAATTGAACTTATCGGGTGCTGCCTGGTAGACGGTCCACAACGAACGGACTTTTTCAGCAAAAAACGTGTCTACGGTTGTCACCTTTCGTTGTTCCAGTTCAGGGTACTGCCTGATCTTCTTCCTCAGGTAGTAGAATGCAACGTCAATGTGCTGCACAAACAAAAAAGATGCAAATAAATTGGAAAGAAATACAGGATAACAAACAATGTATCCTGCTAACTCAAATAAATACAGTATGAAATACAGGATACTCAAATAAAATGAGTCTAAAATATTGAAGAAAGGTACTTACTTCATCCCATAGCCAAATAGGAGAGGTAGCTAACTCATAATACCAACTCTTTTTTTCCACCATCATGCAGTCGAGGTCATGTGGTTTGTCAAAAACATCATGCTTTGCAGTGTATCGGGGAGGCCGTTTACTAAAAATAATGTACCGTCTGGTTAATTGGTGATGCAGTTGTTAATATATTGTAAATTTCAAATCGAGCATAATCTGTATTATAAAAAAAATTTACCATGCAGGAGTCTTCTTCAATAATCCTTTTGGGAACCACTCCCTGAACTCCTCTAGCGTCTCTTTCGAGGGTTCATCTGCGAGACCCGGAGGGAGGGGAGTGAGCAGATTAGTCGGAGGCTTCGACGGCGAGGCAACATCAGTGATTGATCCAGAGGGACGTTGACCAATCCTTGATAGTCTGGCCCTCTTCTTCTTACGGATCTATAAGTGAAATATGTAAAACAAGTTAACAGTGTACACAATGACCATAATGACTATATAACTAAGTTACAGAGATTCGTAACAACCACGTCACCGAGGCTCTCATCGTCGTCTGGCTCCTCAAGCTTCATGATATCCATGATAGTGTTTTTTTTCTTGACTATCCTTCTCCGGGTCTTGCACTATCTGCTCCTTTATTCCAACAAATTGAGGTGGTTTCACAACATGTCATAAGAATAAATACAATATTCTAGTTGTGGAAAAGAGTTAAGATAATCTACATTTAATGTAATACTCGACTAACAGCTAAATGAGTACCTTATTCTCGTCAACCTTGACGTCTTCTCGAGGAACAATCACCTTTTCGGCAGTGAGGAACTCCATGGCTGCTTGAACACCCATATCAGCAGTGGCCCCGATGTCAGAGTCGAATATCACATCATCTTGAGAGCCGGTGCCGATGTGAGGTGAGGTAGGTTTGAGCTCATAATTAGCATCCGTGTGAACTTGAGGCTTCTGGCGGCTGCTGACAAATTCCTCGGTGTGTGCCTTCCCCTTCCCCTTCTCAGAAAAAGTTGGCGGCCAACATTTTTATTACACTTCTCATGAGTTTGTTAGCCTTCTTCTGGCCCTTTTCAAGAGCCAACTGGCCCTTTTCAAGAGCCACCAACTTTTCTTTAATGGAGACAACCTCTCCTCGGATTTCTTTTTGAAACTCCAGCCAATCAGAGTTTGTATCGGAGCTCGGTCGGGGTGCAGAAGGCTTGGGAGGCTTGGGAGGTAATTTTGGCACAACACTTGGGTTCTTCATAAACAGCCGCGCAACCCATGGGTCCTTCAACTCTTCTTCGGTTGGCATCAGAACAAAACACTTACCCTGAACACATTTGATGTTAATAAAAAAAATCAGTAGGGGTTACGGATTGTATCAATATGCTACTATAACCACTGTTATGGTAACAAGCTTGTGAAAATGTTAAATTGACCAACAATTGTAATTGACACTACATACATAATAAATATACGTAAGACATCCTATACAATAATACATGATCTTCACCAACATCGGTAAAGGAATTTATGACATCATCGAACTTGACATTGTCCTCGGTGGTCCACGACAGCATACGCGGACAGGCATGTTCGTACTTCTTGCTGAATTTCAATGCTATCGATGGGAGGGTCTCATAGGCCCAGACGAGTAAGGCATGAGGAAAGCCCGATACACTGTAATGCACTTTGTCAGGCCTTTTTGAAGCTCGTCTCTTCATAAACAGCCTGTTCTCAACTGCATTACATATTGCAGTCCGGGTTGCCTCCCATGACAGAACGCCCCAAGGAAAATCATTGAAATCAGCAATGTTATCGGCCAGGGAAAAAAACTTAGCGTCTATCTTGACGGAGTTTGCATTTGATAAGGGAATGCAGAACATCAAGTATAGTAAACTAAGCTTCATAGCGTCGTCGTCGTTGTCAAATGACGCATTCGACATCTGCAGCTCCAGATTTTCTCTCGACACGCCTCTCAAGGGCGAAAAATATCTTGTCATTAATCGGCTTTCAACCACTGGGAGATGGGTAGAGCCTGCGCATTTCATGCCGGTGATGAGGCAGAACTCGTTGATGGAAAATCTGCCATGTTCGCCTCCGATCTCGAACCAAAGAGCATCACCCATTTCTGAGTGATCCGTCAATCTCATCACAACGTTGTGGAAGACCTGGCCAGCCCAACCAAGATTGGTTAATCCGAGAAAATGCTTAATGCATGGCTGTTTGAGGACGGCCTCGTACTGTTGGGGAGACAACCACTGTCTCAGCTTCTTACAAGTTTCCGGAATGTTGATAAAAGTGTTTATTTTTTCCCTGGTAATGTCAGAATCCGATACCCGTCGATTATATTGAACCTGCGGTAATGTTAATCGTAACATAAAAGGGTAAGTATACTTATGACAGTGAAGTAATAACAAAAATTACCAGGCATAAAATAACAGAATTATGAAAACTAAAAAATTAAAAATTAATCACCATCAATTAAACAAAAATTGTCGGCCTAAAATGACCAAGTCATTATGAAAATAACAGTCCGCAACCAACAAAAAAGCTGGTAATTTTTGTGACCAACAAGCCATAACAACATGAAAAAGAGAAAACACTGAGTAATTATTATTATGACCAAGTCATAATTAAAACGACCATCCTAAAATAAGTTAAAACTCATAGTAATCATTATTATGACCAACAAGTCATAATGAAAATGACCACCGGACATAACAGAAAACTGAAACTAAGTAATAATTATTATGACCAGAGAGTCATAACAAAAATGACCACTCCATTTTGTTTCAAATAGCCGAGATCATCTACACTTAAACACAAACATCGACGAAAACCCTAATATAAAATATAAACCAAAACACATACTTGAGTTAACGGATGTTTTATGGTACAGAAACAGATCAAAATCTTAACTTTATGTACAATATGATAACATTGTTTAGTAAATCAACTGGAAAGTGGAATATCATCAAAAAACGCATATAAAAATGGAAACTTTGTTTTCAAAAATAAAAAAATACTGCATATTCTTACTGAAAAATACTAAAAGTGTAAACTTTTTAAACACAAAGACCAAAACAAATTTTTATTCGATCCAGCTTCCGATATCTTTTATTATACGGCACTTATATATATATAATAACAATGAAAATATTTTTCAAAATAAAAAAAAAAAAAAACAATTTTCATTACCTTTTCAGAGTCGGATACATTGTCGTCTTATTCACTCATGAACATCTGGGAAACTTTTAGTTCGACTTCCCCCTGAGTAGCCTTCGGCGCAGTTTCGGGAGTAGTGTTCTTCTCTGACATTTTTGTTGGCGTTGACATGGGTATTTTGTAAATATTTTTCGACGTTAACAGACGTCCAACCGGTATATAAAGGGCTACGGTGGTGGTTTAGGATGGTTTCCGAGCGGTTTTAGAGTGGTTGCAAAGCTTTCTCTCTCTAGAATCGGAGTTTCTCTCTCTAAAACACTGTAGACGCTGGTTGAAAATTTTTGTGAGATTATTCGAGGGAGAATGCCTTTTGGGCGGGTGAGAGATGAGGGTAAATCTGTAATTCGACATTTAAATGACTCTTGGTATTTCCATTTATTTTAAAATGCAGATTACAGGACGGTCAACTTCATAATGACCGCCTGGTAATTTTCATTGTGACCTCTTTGTGCCTAAGGTTTTTTGCCAATACGTCACTGTATCGTGTGACACTATCGGTCATAACGGTTATGACCAGGCGGTCATAACCGTTATGATCACTGCTATAACACAGAGGTCATAACGGTTATGACCGACGTATAACACTATCGGTCATAACGGTTATGACCAGACGATCATAACGGTTATGACCACTGGTTTATACAGACGGTCATAACGGTTATGACCGTCTGGTAAATAACCGTTATAACCGTCTGGTAATAACCGTTATGAACAATACGTTATACTATCGGTCATAACCGTTATGACCACTGGTTTATACTATCGGTCATAACGGTTATGACCGTCTGGTCATAACGGTTATGACCGCTGTGTTATACAGACGGTCATAACGGTTATGACCGTCTGGTAATAACCGTTATGACCACTGGTTATACTATCGGTCATAACCGTTATGACCTCTACGTTATATTATCGCTCATAACGGTTATGACCGTCTGGTCATAACCGTTATGATAATGGTCTAACACTTGACCAATACGTCACCGTATTTAGCATTTACAGGGGTCACAACGATAATGACCATGGGGTCATTATGAAAATGACCGATCCTGTGGGTGGACGTCTGACAAAAAACTGGTTATTTTTATAATGACCACCTGGTCAATATCGTTGTGACCAAAATTATACGCTAAGATTTAACAGTTACAGGGGTCACAACGAAAATTACCAGGCGGTCATTATGATAATGACCATCCCTGTGAGAAGACCAACTGTTAAACAAATTCAAAATAATGAAATTTTTTTCCCCTCTGCAAACAAATCATTAAACGCAAAGTTTTTAGACATTGAAACCAAATTTTGTAATTTTTTGAACTTTCGACTTCTTTGATTCGTTAACTTATCTTTAATTAGTTTTTAAAATATTCTGCCTTGTATATCACGAAATTGTTTGTAGATGCCTTTCGTGGTGATTTCGGACGGTTTCTGAGCGTTTCCGAGCGATTGCAACTGTTTCTCTCTCTAGATTTCGTTTTCTCTCTCTAAAGAACTGTAGATGCTGGTTTCGGGGGCCATGCGAGGGAGATGAGAATAAACTAGTAATTTGACATACAATTAATCCGTCTGGGCCCCACATATCAGGCTGAAGAGTGACGTGACAGTGCTAGAAGTGAAGGGGAAAAAAAGTGGTGTTGATTTTAATATTTTTTTTTCCACAGGTGCTAAAAGTGAAATTTACCCTATTTAAAAAATATTTGGGGTAAAGATTATTTGTGATAAATATGATATTTAACACACTTATTTTATTTACAAGAATATTTGTGAGATAATTTTTGCCGTGAACATGCTTCGTAAATGTACTATTTACCATACATAAGTTCGTTTTGGGCATATTTCCTTCCTTCTCCCCCTTGTTATAATAACATTTTTATCTTTCCTTCAATTATGTGTTTCAAATTGAATAGATTTTTAACTTGAGTGTCAGTTTAAGGTGTTTTGTTTGGGCACGAGGGGTGGTCACTCTTTTGGACGAGAGTGAGAAAGGACCAAAAAAAAAACGAGAGAGAGAGAGAGATGTGACACCTGGCATGAAGAAAGGAGAGTGAAAACTTGAGCATCATTCACTCTTTTAAATATTGGTACCAGATCATATCGTGAGCAATTTTATTTTATTTTTCAATATTCTTATGTCCGTAAGTAATGATCATTTATTTGAGTAGTCAGTACTTCTATACTAGAAAAAAGTGTTAATTCTTGTAGAATTACACTAAAACTGACATAAAAAATTTCTGTTGGTTGACAAGTTGTGCGCCTTCTGAATATTCAATTTTGACAAATTGTCTTTAGATTTAATAAATATCCAAGTATTCAAAATCAATGACTGTTTAAATATTGGAGTAAACGCGATTGATTAACAAACCGAACTTGAAGACATATTCGGAGAGACAATCGTAGTCTTTCATTCCGCTATCAGCAATTAATATATACGCCACATGCGAAAGTTGAAGCCCAAGGAAAGCCAAGCAAGGAAGAAGAATCACTAGGCCATCCACCATCTTAGGTCTTCAACATTGGTTTCTTGGAAATTGTCTCTCTATTTATCTTTCTTTTAAGGGTTAATTTTATAAATAGCACCTATGGAAAAAATACTACTAAAACTAGCACCACTCTATTTCCTTTCAATACTAGCACTGCGACATCATCTCCAGCAATTGAGGTGGTTTTAAAATGTCGAAAATGGCCTCACATATTCAGGCAAGCCTAAACCCTAAAATTTCCCCACTTTCCAGCCCACACCTAACAAGCCCGCCCATTCACCCCAACCCCCACCCCCCACCATATATAACTCTCTCTCTCTCTCTCATTTTTTTTCCTTGTTTTCTCTCACCCTCACCTCACGCTCTCTCTCTCTGCAACGTTGGGGTGTTGAAGATCTGCAGCTCAGCTCTCTCACCCTCACTCTCTCTCCCCATCCTTGTTCTCTCTATTCACCTCACGCTCTCTCTCTTCACCATAGTTAAAGAAGGTTGTAGGACTCAACTTCTAGTCCACTTGCAGTCCTCTCAGGCCTCGTTCTAGCTTAGCTCAGGTCTATATATGAGGTAATGGTGTTTGTTGTTTGTTTGTTTTTTTTGTTTTATTTGTTTTATTATGCTTTAAATGGATTTGTGTTTTGGATAATAATCTAAAATTAACCATGTTAAACTTTTGAGGGTAAGTTCTTACAACGTCTGTTGTCTCTTGTAGCTTTTGTGGTAATAAGATAGATTTTCCTATGTTTTTTGGTACCTTACTATAAGATTTACCATTCTGAAAAAGTAGTAATGTAAACAACATAATGACCTTTTGGTCATTAATATGATGACCTAATTAGTTAATAATTTTTTTGACCAAACGGTAATTATTATATTGACTAACATTTTGCCGTTTCGTTTAGGAATAACTATAGTTTGTATTTTCGTTAAGTATAATGGTCAGTGGTGATGAGAACATCAAGGCTGTAATGAATACTCACGAACCAATTGAAGTTCCAGTTGGTCCAGTGATGAGAGGGCTCGAGCTAAAAGATTCAAGGAAGAGCTGAATAACTTAGTCCAGAGAGTTCTACAACAAGAAGAGAGTGTTTTACTACTTACGGTGAACAAATACTAGTTTTACTCATCAAAGTTGATCCAGAGGAGAGCCAATCAGCCATTCATGTCTATTGAGCCATTGCATGGCTAACTTGCATGTCTATTCCGGGATACACGTGCAAAGGGGGTTCCAAGCTGATGTAGGCGTGTTTTCTAACAAAAAATCAAGTTAAGATTACGTTTTCAAGGTTCAAGAAGTTCAAAATTCAAAACAAGGTCTGATCAAGATTTGATTTTTTTGTAATCCTATTTTAGTTTTAAGTTTAAATTTAAAATTTGAATTTTAGTATCTTTATCCTATTATAGGCGTGTTTATCCTTAAGGGTAGATTAAGAATTTTACAAACTGTAAATTCGGCTTTATAAGCTGATTTTCAAACTATGGAAGCAGTTTTTGATGTTTATTCATATTGTGAGTTATTCTTCTTGAGTTCTTGAAGAAACTTATCCGAACTTATTTCCATACCGTTTGTGGCATCTTCACTATAATAACCGAATTTTTACAGACTCGTAATTTCTTTATATATATAAGGAAATTACGAGTCCATAAAAATTCGGTTATTACAATCCACCATCCTTAAAGAATTTTCATCCTCGAAAATTTAGTGGTTCTAATGTTTCCAAAAAAAAAAAAAAAATGAAGTTGAATGAGTTATTGGTCCCATAACACTCTATCTATATCACCAGAAATATATTGGCTCTGATACCAACTTTGTAACGACCCAACTACGTAGGCCATTACCATGCTTACTGAAATTAAATCTCAACTTTAAATACTTAAGCTTACTGAAAATTTTAGAATAACTTATTATTTATTTATTTTTAATTTTTTTTGCACAACGTCAATAAACTAATTCATATAGGTAAATTTCACAATGCATACACATTGCTTGTTTAACAAATTTTAAAGTCACACATAATTCTCACATTTAACCAAAGTCTTGAAATATCACATACGTGGCATGGTACAAATTATTTAAACATATATGCATACACTACTACAGAATGTCGATACCACGACGGTTAAAAACCATCGTGGTAATATTTTCACGACGGTTTTCTAACCGTCGTGGATTCCATAGTCGTGGAAACTTTTCAGATTCCACGACGGTTTTTTTACCCGTCGTGAAATAGGTAAAAATATGGCCAAAATTTGATATTTAGCAGCATCTACCACGACGGTTTTTATTGGAAACCGTCGTGGTAATGAAGATACCACGACGGTTGTACCTATAAACCGTTGTGGTTGGAGGCTTACCACGACGGGTTCTATAGGCCACCATCGTTGTAGTTCACCTTACCAACGACGGTTGATGACAGTGGTCTATAAACCGTCGTGGTATATTACATACCACGACGGTTTATAAAATCCACCGTCGTGGTAGTTCTCCTTACCCACGACGGTGGCTGATACGGAGCTACAAACCGTCATGGTATTTCTGTCATACCACGACAGTTTCTATAATCCACCGTCGTGGTATTTCGCTTACCACGACGGTGACTGATATAAACAAAAAACCGTCGTGGTATTTGACGTACCACGACGGTTCCGATGAAAACAGTCGTGGTATATAAATTTCAACGACGGTTTCTGTTGGAAACCGTCGTGGTATATTGATTTCCACGACGATTTATGTAAAAAAACCGTCGTGGTAGGTTGTAACGTATAGAAAAAAAAAATATCCATTCGTTCAATTGAATGCCAGTTCATTCATTCATGTTCATTCATTCATGATATGAAAAAGAATTTTTGCAAAGAATAAACTAATAACATAATTGATATGGCAAATACAATGTGACAATGTACAACAATCAATATAGAATGAACAGCTGCTATAAAAAAAAAATTCTATTAGAGACTTTGCCTCAAGATTGTACGAAGCTCATGACATATGTAGTCCACTCTTGCCTAACAAAATTCAAATCATCTTCAGTATAAGAAGTCTTGTTTTGCAGTAAGGCAAGTCCATCGACGTTCAACGTTATTTCTCGCATGAACCCCAATACAAAATAGCCGCACTGCACATTTCCTTGCTGTATCGGGCATCAAGCAGTCTGAATCAACGTCTTGCAGTTGCGTCGCTTTGTTATTCCTCGTCCCACCAGCAATTTCCAATCGTTTAGTACCCTAGACAATTTAACAAATATCAAAATCACCGGGCCACAACAATTATGGAATGTCAAATCTTGGAACTATAAATCAATTTGAGAATACTTACAACGTTATTAGCTGTTGAAAATCTTCACCCGGATCGTTTCCAAGAGGATTAAAATAGAGGACGGAGTCATCCCACGGATTAATAACAGCCAGTATCCAATGTTGGCCGCTGTTATATGGCATGAGAACGAGCCGTCCCCTTGGTACGTTTGTTATGATCTGGATGATATTGTCGGCTCTCTCTCGAATGTAGGCTACGCGATCTACATTCTGTTGAACTGACGAGACAAGGAATGGAGAAATAAACTCGAAACGTTGATCCAATCCTGCTCTTGCACAACAATCCGATAACTAGCTGCAAAACATTAACCAAAACTTGTTACGCGTGCAAAATCAACATATATATCTATCTTTCAAGCTAATTGAAACAATAATTAAGTATTGTTTAAGGAAAAAAACAATTACCTGATGTAAACCATTATACTGCTTGCACTGATTTCTTTAAAGGTTATGAAATGGAATACATCTTCATACCCAATATATATGGGCATTTCATCGGGTTGTTGTGGTGGGCACGCAATCTGGTTACCGTCCATCAAGGAACTTTGTGCGTAATAAGCCAGCGGTCTCATTCCTTCGGGAATTTCATTGAAGTCAAACGTAGGTACTTCTTCTTCCGTTTGCTGTTGTATCGTCGGTTGTGACTGTAGTTTCTTCCTCCCGGCTCTCTTTTTTATTCTTTTCCTTCCCGTTGCTTCTGGGTCGGGAGCTTGACTTGGACCTCGACTGGCCTGGCTTAAACTACTCTGAAGCACGACTAATTTTTGGGCCAAGCAACAAAGCCCCCAACAGCCTCTTCAACATATGTAGCTTCATGCGTCGGAACCGGAAGGAGTGCACGTTTAAATTTTGGGACACTAATTGTCACTCCGCACATTCCCTCGCCCAAAGGAATCCCATGGACTGTGTCGGTTGGAACACAGTCCATGTATGCCCTGCCTATCGCAACCAAAACTTCTCCACCATTAATAAAATCAGTAAGGAAAAGCTGGCATTCCTTACTTGCATTAGGCGTGGGCTGCGGTTCCGACGCGTCGGCTTCTTTCTCATTGAGGGTGCAACTAGCCTTGAAACTGTTGTGCTGATCAACGGTAGGTGGGGCTGCCTCCTCGGACATCGTCTCACGGTTGATACCGTGCTTCGCACAAAGTTCCCTGCATCGTTCTTTCCAATGCAGCAAGCTGTCGTTTCATAAAGGCGACTTCAGGATTCTCCCTTGTTCCGCCCATGGCATTGAACTATTGCGCTTGCTTGACAAATTTGATTGCCCACGAAGACGACCGGAATGTTTGGGATTGCCCAAAGACTTGGTCAAAATGTCTTCTATACCCACAGATTCGAAGCTTCCTTGGGTCTCTTGTTGTGTTAATTCGTCCTATAACAATTACACAATACGTTATTGAGCCCGTAAACATAATGGAGACAATCTTACTTTTTATTCGAAATAGGATCCGTAGACTTACTATTGCTTCGCCGATAATTTTAACCGATGGATTCTTGTACTCTCCATCGGGCTTGAGCCGCGTGTCCCGCCAAATAACATGGCGGTCCGCATACTCCCCCGTCTCTTCGAACTGCAATTTAGTAATTAAAGTTAGTAAACATAAATAACACACGTAAAAAAAATTAAATTTAAATAGACTTTAATCTTTTTTTCCCAATTAATTAATGTACGATTGCTGATCACGTTTCCTATAGCCGTCTCGGCCTGTGGTAGAACTGTATTTGCTTTTTTTCCTTATCTCGCTTCCTTGTTGGGATAGCCTCTTGAAATCTGCCGTCCGTCGATAGGTAATAAACCTTTCCCAATCATCCTGGCTGATGGTTGGGTAATTGTTAACCACTTTAGCCGGACGTTGCCAAACAGTTTCTTCACCAATATGATCCCTAACAAAGGCTTGGTAAAGATCATATCTAAAACATTTAGCCGACTCCCCACATGACTTCAATACTTGCTTTTTGTGCGATTCATCAACCGTGAATGAAGTTTTAACTTCCAACCACACTCGTTCTTTCCTCGGTTCCAATCAGCACTTCTAAAATCAGCAATCCAAGTTGGAATGTGCTCCCGAGCTAGCACTCCAATCCAACTCTGTAGTTCATCACCTTCCTTGCCAATTGGTTGGCCTTTTGAGTCAAACAAAACTTTAATTCGTTCTCCCCTCGTCCTAACAACGTGCACTCTTTTAAGGAGAGTTGCTCCTCGTTTCCCCTCCTCGTCGGTATTGAATCTTGAAGAGTTGGTTTTTCGTGGTTTTCCAACTTGAGTTTGGGTTGACACTTCCTCCTCGTGATCATTCGACATTGTAAATCAATCTAAAACAACAAAACACCCGACATGAGTATGACAGTGGCATTTAATCGAAACTGTAGTTTACAAACAATCACCACAAACAAATAACTTGAATTTTATCATCGACATTCACAAATCCGAGCCTTACCTATCAATTTAATTCAATCTACAACTAATTCTCACACAAAACTACCTTTAATCAAACACGTAATATATAAACAATTAACTAATAACAGAATCAAAAATCTTAACAAATCCGAGCCTTACCCAACCATTTCAAATCATACAAAACTACCTTCACAATCAACAAGAAATTGTAAAGGTTTTCTCTGGCTTTTGCCCATTTCGGCCTTGAATATAATCAATTTCGACAACCACAATAAACAACCACACTCAACAAAATATTGTGCATAGACCAAAAGTACCCACATTTTTAGCATTACCCAAGCAATATGCATTAATACAACTCACCGGATAATAGAGAGTGGGTTGTGGTCGGCGAGAGAGACTGGAAAAGTCCAAAAACGAGCGTCGTTGGTGGAGGATGGCGTCCGGAGATGGAGGAAACCGCTCGAAGTGCTGCACGATGCCGTCGGAGTTTGAGTGTTTCAGAGAGCTTTTGAAGATTTTAAAGGGAGGGAGTGACGAGAGAAAAATGGGGGGAGGAAATATACTGGGTATGGAAGTTCAGGGTGTATTAGAGACTGCAAAAGTGAATGGTGTTTGGGAAAATGGGGTTTTTTTTTTTGGTTTTATTAAAAGCGGCAAAGAGTTGAACAATTTTCAAAAATTTCAAAAAATTGCCGCTAAAATATATACCACGACGGTCTTAAAACAACCGTCGTGGTATATATTATACCACGACGGTCAAATTTAAACCGTTGTGGTAAACACTATACGACGACGGTCTTTAAAAGCCGTCGTGGTAGATTTCATGGATATGACACCATACCACGACGGTTTAATACGAAGACCGTCGTGGTAAATTGCTGTTTGGTATGCAAACCACTGGAATCTACCACGACGGTCTTCATTGTTGACCGTCGTGGTAGATTAGCGGTGGGGGGGCCTACCACAACGGTCTTTGAAGACCGTCGTGGTAAATTGGCGGTGATACATGTACCACGACGATCTTTTAGGCCCCCCACCGCCAATCTACCACGACGGTCAACAATGAAGACCGTTGTGGTAGATTTCCATTTCCACGAAATCTAACACGACGGCTTTGGAAGAAAACCGTCGTGGTATTTGATATTCGACGACGGTCGTGAAGAAAACCGTCGTGGTATATGATTTACCACGACGGTTTTTTTCATTAACTGTCGTCGTAGGTAGAAAATTTTGCGAAAACCATTTTCCAAATTTTTAACATAATCCCTCTACGTGCCCATACCTGTATGTTGTGCAATCATTCATTCTGGATTCTTATTTGCTTCCAAACGTATATGCATGTATAAATAATTCTCATATAATGTGTGTAATTAAAAAACCTTATCTAAATGTTTACAACGAACTTAAGAAAATAAAATATTTTGTCAAGTATTTTTTTTCTGTTTTTTTTGGGCTTCTCAACACGTGTCCACTCGACGTCCAATCGAAGTAAGTGTGAAACATCATCGTCAAAATCATCAATCTCCTCCACCGGTGGCAAACCCGTTTGTAAATGATGGAATGTCGGTGAAATCGTCAATATCTTCTTGGCCATCCCGGAATATTCTTGACTTCATTGGCACAACTAAAGACAACCCTAAATTTGCGGGATCCGTTGTATAAAATACTTGTACCGCTTGTGACGCCATGATGAAATGATCATTTTTGTATCCCAAGCGCTTAAAGTCCACCACTGTCATGCCGTCACTATCAACCTTAACATAATTATTGTCAGCCCACTTGCATTTAAAGAGTGCTATTCGCAAGCCGTAATAATCAAGTTCCCAAATATCTTCAATGAACCCGTAGTAATTCATGGAACTATATACCGGATTCTTGTCCTTTGCGGAGGAAATATGCATAGACTCGGCCCGTAGGGTGACACCACTATTCTGTACGGGATGCTTCTCATCTCTGTCCCGAGTGTAGAAGGAGTTGCCATTGACAAGGTACGATGTATATCTTGTGACTATCGATGACGGACCTCTGGATAGCTTCATTACGTCTTGTGAAATGCCAAGCTTCGTATGCAAATATTTTCTTATCCACTCCCGAAATGTCCGATTCTGCTAATCTTGAATCCACTTCTCATTTCTTCCTTTTCTTGGATTCGCAGCTCTTATTTCCGCCATATGAACCTGAAAGAAAGGCTCCATTTCCTTAGCATTGTGCAAAACATACAAACAAGCCTTTTCCCATTCATCTTGATTTACTGATGAATGAACGGCCGCGGATAGTCCTTTCGATGTAAATAGCCCGGTTGTTGGCAATCCTATTGGGTCCGCGTTCGAAAATACTCGGAGCAAAATTCAACTGATTCCTCGGCTATGTAGTTTTCCACTATACAACCCTCCGGCCTATTTCGGTTCTTCACATATCCCTTCAAAACCTTCATGTACCTTTCAAAAGGATACATCCACCTCAAATACACCGGGCCACATAACTTAACTTCCCGAACTAAGTGCACACATAGATGGATCATTATATCGAAAAAGGCTGGTGGGAAATACTTTTCAAGCAGACACAATGTCATAACCAATTCCGATTGTAGCGAATCTAGCATCATTGGATCAATTACCTTTGAGCATATTGAATTGAAAAATGAGCATAACTTCGTAATTGAGAATCTCACATCTTTTGTTAAAACTCCCCGCAAAGCAAAAGGTAATAATTGTTGCATCAAGATATGACAGTCATGTGTTTTCATTCCAACGAGCCACAAATCTTTCATCGACACCAACCTTTTGAAGTTGGAAGAGTACCCACTTGGAAATTTAACGGAAGCAAGCCACTCACAAAGCTTTCTCTTTTCGTGTCTAGATATTGTGTGCTTTGCTGGTGGTAAGTAAGTGCCGTTCGATCTTTCTCAGGGAGCAAATTCGTTCTAATCTTCATCTCTTGAAGGTCCAACCGTGCTTTTCACCATCTTTAGTCTTATTTGGAATGTCAAGCAATGTGGCCCACTATCGATTCACAGACGTTCTTCTCAATATGCATAACATCTAAGCAATGACGAACGTAAAGTGACTTCCAATATGGAAGTTTCATAGAAGATTGACTTCTTCTTCCAAGGTCGATCGACAAATGGATCCTTACGTTTCCTCTTTCCCAAAACTACCTTCACATCTTTAATCATCTCAATACATCCTCGCCAGTCAAAATCCGAGGAGCGGTTCTTTCTTCGGTTTTGCCATCAAAAGCCTTCTTCTGTTTGCGATATCGATGATTTTTTGGCAAGAACCTCCTGTGACCAAGGTAAACGGTTTTCCTACCGTTTTTCAACCGGATGGAAGATGTTTGCTTCATACAAACGGGGCATCCTATAGAACTTTTCACGGGATAACCAGATAGGTTGCCAAGTGCAGGAAAGTCGTTAATTGACCAAATCAACATTGCGCGAAGATTGAACGTATCTTGACGGTAAGAATCTCTTACTTGTAACCATCATCCACAACCTTTTTAGGTCATCGATTAATGTGCCAAGTAAACATCAATGTCATTCCCCGGTTGTTGAGGGCCTGAGATCAATAATGTCAACATCAAGAACTTCCGCTTCATGCAAACGTCTGGAGGGCGATTGTAGTTGACAAGTATGACTGGCCAGGTACTATGCCGACTACTCATGTTACTATGCGGGTTCATTCCATCCGTCGACAAACCGAGCCATAAATTCCTTGGTTCTGCACTAAAATCTAGATGATTCTCATCAAAGGTCTTCCATTGCGGTGCGTCGGCCGGATGCCTAAGCTTGCCATCGTCAACACGTTTATCATGATGCCATGTCAAACTCTTAGCATGCTGTGCATTACGGAATAAACGGCGGAGACGTGGAGCGGGTGGAATGTACCATAAACCTTCACCGGCACTCCTTTACTACCATTCGATGGCACCTTGCCCTTCTTCTATCTTGACTCATTACAAACCGGACATTCATCTAACTCTTCATATTCTCTCTGGTAAAGCACGCAATCATTTGGACAAGCATGTATCTTCTCGTATTCCATTCCCAACGTGCTCAACGTCTTCTTCGCCTCATACATACTAGGTGGCACTTTGTTATCCTCCGGTAAAACATCTTTTAGAAAAGCTAAAAGAGTCGTGAAATTAGAATTCGTCCACCCTCCCGACGCTTTCATATTCCATAATTTAACCAATGCCCCTAATTTTGTATATTTTGTACACCCACATACAAGGGCGTTTCGGCATCATTAATCATTTCCTCAAATAACTCCGGACGATGCACAAAGTTTTCTTCCAAATTATTAACCATATTGTACATACTATCATCATGACCAACGTTTTCCTCAACAATAGGCTTTTTACCTTTAGTACTAGTCGATGTATACTTAACATGGAAAATCTTCGCCATGTAAATACACGTTTGGTAAGAACAAATAATCCCATAAGCGCGCAAATGCCTTCTAACATCATCAATGGAATGGGATCTATGATTACCACAAACTTGACATGGACTCCGAATCTTATCATCTTGTGTATGAGATTTCGCAAATGACAAAAATTCTTCAACACCATCTTCATATGCTTAGTTAATCTATCAAACCAATCCATTTCCTATCCATGATTTGCGCGCAAATCCTAAACCAATAAATCAAAGTTCTCGAGGTCAAGGTGTGCATATTTATAAATTGCATGCATGAATATCATTTGCATTTAATAATTAGTTACGTTATATATAAATACGTACCCCCGGCAAATGCATTAATTAAATCAACATTATATTTACTAAAAAATTCCAAAAAACATAATACAAATAAAAACCGGCCCGGGTTATTTAACATAAAAATCCAAATAAAAATACATCGTCATTTTAAAAATACATTGATTAGGATTTAACTAAAAAATCAAAACTAAAAATCCAAACTACAAAAAAAACCAATCGATCTAAAAATACATGATTGTGATTACTGAATTAAACACTTTGCAGTATTTAACGTATCAAAAGCATCCAAAAAAATACATATTAAAATTAATATTCTGGGTTCGTAAATAAAAAATTAATACAGATCGAGGAAAACATCAAAAAGATGAGTTAATTTGTGTCATCATGACTTACAAGAATGATGATCGACCAGTGGATGGTGGGTGGCGTCTAACAGCGGCGAATGGAACTGTTGTCGGAGCGATATGAGCTGATTTTTTGTTCACGGCAGCTGGTACATGTATCGATGTGGAAAAACAGGGCTACTCGCTCTGATATGTCTGAAGAAAAAGAACGATGATTCCACGACGGTTTCATGGAAACCGTCGTGTAATCTTGACTTCCACGACGGTTTTATTTAACCGTCGTGGAAGTTGACACTTACACGACGGTTTCATAGAACCGTCGTGGAAATTCATACTTCGACGGTTTTAAACACCCGTCGTGGAAGTCTCGACTTCCACAACGGTTTTCGGTGACCGCTTTTTGTTCCGTGTTTTTTTCTCATCATCCACGACGGTTTTTAAATAACGGTCGTGGAAGCTCCGTCGTGGTATCCACATTCTGTAGTAGTGATATGTTTATAGTTCAAAAGAGTTTACGAAAAAGTATGTATAGTGGTATCCCACACCGCCCTTTACTTGCCGCATCTCTCCATGGCCCACCAAATTAAGTTGCAGGCATCTTTTCTTGCAGTATGAAATATACTAACGAGCTTATGCTCAACAAGTACAAACAACTTAATCTTACAAAACATAACAAGCCATCATATAACTTATGCATGAACCCCTACTAAACTCATAGTCTATCATTCATGATATTCACCTCACCTGTGTGGAGGTTGGTATGACACGTTTTATTAATTTCTTAATGAGTTTCCTTTCTTAATGGTGAACATACAAATGACATGTCTTAAAAGTGTAAAAAAATAAATAAGCATAACGGATAGGCATAATAATTGAGGCATATATAATCATGATACATGTGCACAATAATTTTCATAGAAACATTCACATCATAACATAAATAGTTCATACTATAGTGAGGTATGTACTTACAAATTTGACAATAGTTGATTTTCCTGTATTTAGCCCTCTTCCGCAACATGCGTCGGTATCGTGTCCTATCAAATTGACACTTGACAGTTAAAGCGAAGTCTTGATGTTTCTCTAGTGAATTTAAAATTATTCTTGTTAATTTGCTATAATCTTGATTGGGGTTTAATTCACTAATTAATTAATTATTAATTAATAATTAATTTATTTGCTAATATTACTTTTTAATGTTTTTATCTGTTAACATTTTTTATCTTTTTACTTTTCACATTTGAACCTCTTAGGTCATCCACTGTGACCATGATCCATTTTTCATTTATTTAAACATTTGTGAGTGCGTCGGATTTTTTGGCTACTTCAATCCATTTTATGTTTTCTAGTTCTCTTAACTTATTTTAACATTTTAACGTTTTAAGGTTTTTGAACCTGTAAAACTTGTGTTTGTTCCCTTTAGTATAGTAATTTTTTTTTAATGATCTATGTTCCGTGCATGTCAGTGATGTTTTATACTTTAAACACTTGTCAAATAATTTGTATTAACTATGTGGGGTTAATTTCTGTTATAAGAAGTTTTTATAATTTTTCTAAAAGCAATTTTACCCTTTTTAACGAATAAGTGGGATCTTTATCTTTTTGCCACCATTTTTATGGTAAAAAGTTCCTATCTTCTTAGCAATGAATTTGGTATTATTTTCTATCTTTAAAACTGTTTACCGGCTGTTTTCACTGCCGAAGAAATCTGTTTTCGCTGCATTTTTTGTAATTATATTTTTTACCCCAGTTTTGATAATTTTTTGACAGTTTAGTCCTTAACTTGTTTTTATTTATTTATTATTATCATTTTTTTATCAACACTGTCGAGTAAACTTTATTCCTGCACAGAAAATGCCCTGGGACAGTTTGCAATCTGCCAGTTTGCTGTTTCTGACAGTTTTTATAACTTTTCTTGATCCCAATTTTGACAATATTTACGTTTTAACCCCTGACCGGTTCTCCTCAACTGAAATCACTAAACAATCAGGTCTAACACCTAATCAGCCTCATAAGGTAGTATTTACAGTTTTATAAACCTGTATAGTGCTTTGAAACTTAATTTGCTGTTTGATCCTAAAAGTTGCATTTTTCGACACTTTAGTTCTAGTCCATTTGACCTCCATTTGGTACCAAAATTTGATACAAAACTCCTCTTATTTTATAATGCTGAACTGAAAATTCGTGGGTCTTAATTCAGCCTCTAAGTTTCCCGTTTTTATTATTTTTACCCCAAAAATGAAATTCTTTAAGCCAAATCTTTTTAGCATTATTTTAAGAAAAAATCTGCATTATTTTGTGTCATTCTTAAGAAGTTTCCTGTTTGTAAAGTTTGTACTTTTCTTGAGTCCAAATCACTTTTTCTTTTTTTTTTTTCTCAAAACTAACGATAAAAAGTTTAGTAAGGTGCATACTGCTCATTTGAACTCGAACTTACTTATCCTGAGATATACACAATCGTTATCATTTTTCTTTCTAAGCCTAGCATGCTATAAAAAAAAGGGAATGGCTGTGGTAGAGACCCTTTGAGGGTCTCTACCATACATCCTTTTTTTTGGACCGTCCGATTGAATCGGACGGTTAAAATGTTATTGATTTACTATGTTTATCATACACCTTACCTCACACAATCCCTCCCACCCAAACTCTTCTCCGTCGCCGGCGATCTTCTCGCCGCCGGCGACCGACGCCGGCGACCACCTCCAGCCCCCAGCTCCGGCGCCGGACGCCGGCGACCATTTTCTCTTCTTTTCTTCTCTCTCTTCCCCTTTCTCTCTCTTCTCCTCTCCCCCGACGCCGGCGACCCACCTCCGGCCCCTCCACCACCGGTCCCAGCACCGGCCCGGCCGGCCGGCCGCCCGCCGGCGATCTCCCTCTCTCTTCCCCTTTCTCTCTCTTCTCTCTCTCCCTCTTCCCTCTTCTCTTCCCCTTTCTCTCTCTTCCCCTCTCTCCGCCGCCCCTCACCCCCGGCCCCCAGCCCAGCCCCCGCCCCCCCGTGCAGCCCCCCCTCCCCGTGCCCCCCCACCCCCCTCCCCGGCACCCCCTCCCGTCGGCCGCGAAGAGAGAGAAGAGGGAAGAGAGAAGAGAAGAGAGGAAAAGAGAGAGAAGAGGGAGAGAGAGAGAGGAGAGAGGAAAAGAGAGAGAAAGGGGAAGAGAAAGAGGGGGTCGTCGTGGGGGGGTGCCGGGGGGCGGGGGGGGGGGGTGGGGGAGCTGGGGGGTATCGGGGGGCTAGGGGTGGGGGCGGCGGGAGAGAGGGGAAGAGAGAGAGGGGAAGAGGGAGAGAGAGAAGAGAGAGAAAGGGGAAGAGAGAGACGGAGGTCGCCGGCGGCCGGCCGGCCGGGGCCGGGGCTAGGACCGGTGGTGGAGGGCCGGAGTGGCCGGAGTGGGTCGCCGGCGTCGGGGAGAGGAGAAGAGAGAGAAAGGGGAAGGAGAGGGGAAGAGAGAAGAAAAAGAGAGAGAAAGGGGAAGAGAGAGAAAATGGGTCGCCGCGGCCGGCGGCCGGGGCTGGGGAGGCCGGAGGTGGTTCGTCGGCGTCGGGGGTGAGTCGCCGGCGTCCGTCGCCGGCGGCGAGAAGATTGCCGGCGATGGAGAAGAGTTTGGGTGGAAAGGATTATGTGAGGTAAGGTGTACGATAAATATCGTACACCATCAACGTTTTTACCGTTCGATTGAATCACAACGGTCTAAAAAATGGCTTACTGGTAGAGACCATAGAAAGGTCTCTACCACAGACTCCCCCTAAAAAAATCAAAGTTTCAAACTTTTCATATCATGTCACATACCTCATAACACGACACTTAAAAATTCTATTAATCTTTGTAAAGATTTGAGTTTTTGTTAAAAAGTTCATTACTTTAGCATCCATTCAAAGTCATGAGGTCCCTACTAAAACTCATGAAAGTTATAGTATTTATACAAGTTTGAAACATTTCATCAAGGCTTTGATGTCGAGACATTTAAAATACTTGACACCTCTTATAAATATGAAGCTTTTAATTAATAGTCTTATTTTTTAAACATTGCCATATTTGACCAAGCATAAATCATACAAAATAACATTTTAACTTGTCACAATAATCAGCACATGTATATGTCACTTCTAATTCCATACATAGCCAAGTCCAATATTTTCCTTAGAGTGTTTCATAAAATAAATTAAACTTTTGAATAGAAGTAGAGATTTGTATACCTAGTTCTCACAATATGTCTTGATCTCCTTGTCCTCCCTTTAATGTGTTCTTGAACTAAGCAGAAAATCAGGTTTTAGAACTGATACAAAACTCCAACTATTTTAACAAAAAACACTTAGGAAGACAACAAAAACTAAACTTGTTTTTCTAACCTTTCTTGAAATCTAGATCAACAAGGTTTCTTTAACACTTGCTTTGGATGAGATTAGATGAAGAAATATTTTGGTTGGTGTATAATGTGTGCTTGAATACACCAAGCATGGACTTATAGAAGTCTTCTTGGGCTTTTGGTGGGATGGAACCACCGTTCCATCATTTCATTTTATTTGTTTTTTTTTTTTTTTGGGAGAAGAACACAAATGACATCTTCATGACATCCATTGGACATTATGTCATTGTCCATTATTAGATCACTTTTTCTGACATGCTTAAGAGAATCCATGTGGTGTCAAAAAAGTATAAGCCTATGTTTGGCATCCTGATTTAACTCCAACTAAACTAATTTTTCATCTCAATTTTTGTTTTTTTCTGAAAAGTCAACAAAATTTATAACTAATTTTTAAAAAGTCAACCAACTCAAACTTAAAAATTTCATCTCCTCTCAAATTCAACTCAAACACCAAATGGACCATAAGATTATCCAACAATGACAAAAAATTAAACTAATGTGCAAGGATGGTTACTAGTGAAATTTATTATTTATTTTTCCACTTGTTTTATCATAATAAGTCCTTTATGGAGTTCTGAACAAGGAACCATCGTTCCTTCTTTTTTTTTTTTTCTTTCCTCCCACTGCAGGTCTTGACTATTGATACTGTAAACTGAATTTTTCAATGTTATGAATTCTTGTAAAGAATTTCAAGTTGAACCATAAAGGTATTTATGTATAATCCTGATTAGGTTTTTATTTAATTGTATGAGCTCTTATGACCTTATAAGACTCAATAATGAGTTGCTTAGAGAAGCACATAGCCTTTTTGGGTGGAAAAGAAAGAAAATCCATAATTTTATGAAAGTCAAAATTTGACCAAGAAAGTCAAGGTTGAAAAAAAAGGTCAAAGATTTGACCAATATATATGTATGATGAACAATATTGAAAATATACTGTAAAAGCCGTAATGACGGACAAGATAATATAACAAGGATTAAAACCACTATAGAAAAATCAAGCACAATAAATAGGATTAAATGGGCCAACAAGTTTTAAAAGAAGAGAAAAATTTTCGTACAGTCCATTTTTATACAGATAAATTTTGGACTGCAATGGAGCATAACAGTATTGTGTACTAGTGAGCACAGTACTAGAAATATCTGTTTTGACATTAAAGTGGACTGCATTTAAGGAAAAAGAGGCAAACAAGCCTTAATTTTGCTTACATCACTAAAGCCCCAAATTATGACATCATTATGGGAATTAAGTAAATGGAAAATCTTGGACCCTTCTAGAGCATGAGGTGGCCGGTACTTTTGAGGTCAAATAGGATTTGTTTTGCTCCAAGGACTTGTTAAAAAAAGGTGAACCAAAGATTTTTGCAAAAAGGTCCAAAATCACACCTATAAATAGGCTTAAGGGGGGGGGGGGGGGGGCGGTTTTTGGCTCTAAAAAATGGGAAAAAGTAGCCAAACTCTTTCCAAATTCTCTATCAAAATCCGAAATCTTAGGGTGAGCAAGAACCAAGAGAAAAATCTTGTAATCCAAGGGAAAAAGAGTTGGTTAGTGGTTGATTTTCCTCTACCTCATCAAGTAAAGGTTTTTGAAATTTCTTTGGTGTTTTTCCTCCTAGAGGCCGACGGTTTTAAGGGGGGAAGGTGAGGAAAAATTTTGATTGGTTAGTGGATAGCTTTGGTTCAAGAAAATACCAAGGGATCAACTAAAAATTTTGGTGCAAAATTTGGTGGAGGAGCCGGTTGGTGGAGTCAAGGTGGGAGGAAATTTTGGAAGCCAAACCCTAACCCTAAAATTTGGGGTTGATCAAGGTAATTATCCCTAAACCCCAAACTCTTTCCTTTGAGCATTCAATTTGAAATTTAGGTGTATTTCAAGATTGAATTTGTAAGAGCATAAGCTCAATTTTATTTTGTGCCCAAGTTTAGGATTTTAAGTTTGTGCTTGATCTAGAATTAAGGGTGGTTTGATTTTGATTTGCATGCTTGCTTTAGTTCTCGTGATTTTTCATGCTAAATACTCAATTTGTTGTACGTCCCTAAGTATGCTCTAGAATGTGGATGGATATGGTATGCTAGGTTGCTAGAAATTTGAATGGAATATGAGAACCATGCAAACTTGGTTGATCCAAGGTCAATTAGGGTTTGCATGGAGTTGATGGACATGGTGTTTAAGGAAACCTTACGATAGAAAATGTTGCATGTTTGAATTTTAGGCTCCCGCGTGTTCGGTTGAGGTAGATTGTGCGAATAGGACGTAAAACGAACCTAAAACAAGAAAACTGCCAGATTCGGGTGAACATTGCCCAGTTTTCTTGAGATCTGGTTTTGAGGCCTTTAGGGCCGAATTTGAGAAAACTTAAAACATGAAAGTTGTTCAAAACAGTTTTTCCTAGGGGGTATCTTGGACAGTTTTCCAAAATGAGGCTCCAATGGCCTCCGTTTTCATGAAAACCCGAGATTAATGTGCCCAGACTTCATACACGGCCAGTCGAGTTTCAAGGGGGAAAACGAAAGGGTTAGAGGCAGAACTGGGTTTTTGTAAAACATGAAAGTTTTAGGATTTTCGAGATATAAAACTTTCATGAAGACAATTTTTTCAAATTAAGTATGAATTTTAAAGTAAAAATAGGATTTCTAAAAACTGTGCAGGAAACAGTAAATTCCTGTACAAGATTTTCTGAAAATCAATGCAGGAAAATGGTATTTTGTGCAAAACTGATAAGTTGACTATGGGGACTGTTCCAAGGGCAGTTCCAATACTTCAAAGTTTTTTTTCAAATACCTTTCTAAGAAACCCAAGTTTTTACAAGTTAAATAAAAAAGAAAAGGGTTTTTGTAAAAAGGGTGGAAAAACACCAAGTTTTTATAAAAGAAAACAAATTAAACTATAGACCTAATTTTCTTAAAATTTGGGTAGTCTAAAGGATAACCATCTATGATCGAGTAGAATACCCAAATTATAGGATTGGGTCCAAGCCCAAGGTTACCTAATGTAACCTAATAAGGTATGATCCAAGGAGAATAATAAAAACCACTAGGGTTACTTATAGTAACCCAATAAGCTATCACATGTTATGAAAGGGACATATAACTAGGATTATGTGTGAATGTTGGTTAGGTTACCAACATCCTATAATGATCAAGGTTTCTTACCTATGTCCTTCAATGAAGCAGGAGTCAACCTGCACTGGCATCCTAAGTTGGAACAGACATATTTTGGACATAGCAATCCAAGTAAGTACAACTCCGTCTACAGCATAGGCTTTGTTGTGATACTTACCCAAGTATGTTTGATGTGTACAATATGTTAGAATCATGTGATACTAGGATATGATGTTGTTAATTTAATATATGATAAATTATGGTTGGATACATGTTATGATATGCCAAGCTTAAAGCATGATTTCGTTATGATGATTTCGAAGTATGATTATGTGACATCATGAAGCATGTTCACTAATTCAAAAAATAATAAAAACAAGAAAGTAAAGTAAGATGGCAAGCGAGCTTGCCTGTGACGTACCGACCCGTCCAAGGTCGGGTAGGACTGTGGATTGAGTTGGAAATGGACTGGCCGCCCCAACCGCTCCATAGTTGCGCACCCGGTACAGTCACTTATGTAAGGGGCCCATAAGAAAGATAAGTTAAGTTAAGATAAGAATCATGTTACGGAAGTTTAAGAAAGCATAATGAAGCATAAATGACTCATGCATTATTAAGTATGTTATGATGATATTATGAATTGTTAGGCTAAGTTAGTTGTGTCGCGGATAGAAATTGTTGTACTTGCTGAGCGAAAGCTCACGTCTTACGTTTATACTGTAGGTAAGCAACCTATGGGAAATCAGTGATGCAAGATAGAGGAGCGTGGCGGAGCGACTGTGAAAAGTGGGAAGGTTGACCGCTACGCATTTTGTTTCATGAATATTTTTGTTTAACGTTAGAACATCGTTACTTACTTATTATTTATATGCTCGGTTAATGCCTTCGTGTATTTATTTCCTATATGTTAGTACGTTTGAAAAAAAAAAAATTCTGCTATTTATGCTAAATAAATAAGTACGTTATGTATGTATGCACGTTTGGTAACGATCTGTGTTAGGCGGGTCGTTACAGATACATTATGATTTCCTCTCTCTCTCTCTGTTTTCCCCTACTGCAACACACTACCAAGTAATCATCATATTTTTTTTTGTTCGTTTGGAATTGTTTTTTGGGATTTTGATGAAGGAACCACCGGTTCCTTGTTGCCCATCCTCCCTGTTTTATTTATTTATGTTTTTTGGTTGCTTCATTTCTTTGCTTCTTGGATGGTCAATTACCTACTCCAACTCATTCATCTACTAACCATTAGATAGATTTTCCTTTAATCTAGATCTCCCATTTTTTATTTTTACATTATCCTATTAGTAATTTGATTCAGTGTGGATTCTTAACCAATGACAGTTTAACTTAGATGCTGCCTTTTTTTTTTTGTCGGTACAAGTTGATTGGATGGCAATTCACTCGAAATGATTAAACCGATCATTAATTTCATTTAAAAATTTAGATTTATTTTTTGGACTTGGTATATATGTTTGTTCCGAACTCTGGGATCACATTTTATATAATCAAATTAATTTGATAGAGAAATTTCATAAATTTCTATATCAATCACATAACATGAGAATTATTCAAACACTCGAATAACATTTTGTAGCAAAAGATTTCATAAATCATGGAATTATTTTCACTAACCATTTCAAAATAACAGGAAATGTTTCTTAAATACAGAAAATTCATAACTTGATTTTCCTATTAATTAAGAATTTCATACTGTAAATTTTCTGGTCATTACATATCTCTATTTTATAGTCTCTATTTTCATTAACACGAAAATCTACCAAAAAATATTCTCACTTTTTGTTCTTTTATTTTCTTGCCTTTTTAATGTTCATTTCCAATAATTTTATTTGTTTTTGTTGTCGCCTCCCTGTGGATATATGACTGCTCGATCTGTACTATAACCGCTCGCTTTACGAATGCAACTTTTGGCGTTAATTACAAAGTTATATAAAATTTTTATGTTTTAATAAAACTAGATTAAAGATCTTAACCTCGATAAACGTGGTTAAAATTGATAAAAATCATATATATTAATAATTAACGATTTATGTACAAATTACATAATAATTTCTTTAAAAAGATTATTATTAATGTTATCAACAAGGGTCAATAGCTACAAATTTATTAATTCAGAAGGTAAATTATGATAATTAAAATTGGGAATGCAAACTGTAATTGTGTGATTTATGAAGTTATTGGCTGATCATGAGGGTTTTTTTTTTTTAATGTTTTAATGTTTTTTTTAATTTTTTTAATGTTTTGTTTATGTGCTTTTTTTTTTTTTTTTTGGCAACATGTTTAGGGGCTTTGTTTCTCCTTGTAGTGCAATTCAACGTCGTTGGAGGAGAACATGTAGAAAGAAAGGAAGAGATGGCAATGTTTAGGAAGTTTAAGACAGTATTGCATTGGTGAAGATTATTTAAAAAAAAAAAAAAAGAAGCCATAAAATCAATATCTATAATTGATTTTAAAGAAACATGTGGAAACTTATACATATTGTCGTCCCTCCCTACGAATTTTTTGAATCAATTGCTGAATTCAATTCAAAGACATATTATAAACCATCTCAATAAGCATATACCCATTCCATAGACTAATATAACAATATATCAAAGCAATAATATCAAATAGTAATAAAGATAAAATTAGTTATGAAATGAAATCCTAACATTTATGGTCTGTTACATAAAAGCTGAAGAATTCTTCCAAACAAACTAAATATCCGTCAAATGGTCCTAACTTGTTTTTTTTGTTTTTTTTTTTTTTTTGTTTTTTTTTTTTTTTTGTTTTTTTTGTTTTGTTTTTTGTTTTTTTTTTTTTTTTGCAAGCTGAAGAAATCTTCCAAACATACTCAAAATCCTTCAAATAGTCTTTTTTTTTTTTTTTTTTTGGCAAATGTGATAGAAAAGAAAAATCACGTGTTAAAACATGACAATCTATTTTGGATCTTATTCACCGGTCAATTCTGCATTTCTCCTTCAAGGCGTGATCTTCGGAGTCTGAGACGTAAATGAGAAAGGAGTGTGAGCTCAATGGTTCAAACATATATCATCAATAACGTATTTTAATTATTTAGATTAAAAATTATTTGCTCTGTAGAAGAGAAAAAATTAAAAAAAAAAATTAAAAAATTAATAATGCTAGGAAATACTTAAATAAATATGCACCTAATCCAGGGAGCAAAGCAAAAAAAAAATAAATAAATAAATAGCAGACCACAGATCAGAGCCAACCAAAGCAATTTATATGAAGGGAAATTCTCTTTCTATGTATTGTTCCATTCAATCTTCTACGTCCCTACTTTTCCTCGACGTTATGTCACGATTCTCTAAAGCCTATATGCGATGGATACTTCATTTCTACAATAGGCTTGTATAAAGTAAAAGTACAAACGAATTATTGATCAAAATTCTGCAACATGAAAATATAGAGATTAACAAATTAAAGAGAGGGACAGACCTTGTCTGGCAACTTAAAGTGTTGGTCATCAGAAGGTAGATCTTCGTGATCTTCACTTTCTAGGAACTGATCAATCGACTCCAAGTCTTTACAAATGAAGTGCAACACTCAGTTATCGTTTTCTTGAGTCCTTCCACATCTTTCTGATACAATAGACGGATACCGCACTTGTCCACAATCAACCCTGGGCAGTAATTATAGACCCTAGCCACTACAATACGCTTTCCATCCAGCTCTGTAAGCACAACACGAGGGATGTAGGTCAGCCAAATGAAGCCCCTCAGATGCACCCACTTAATTTTATCTTTACTGATCGAACAATGCGCGACGGGATTCAAGCAATCTTCTTCGCTTTCTAAGTGACAAAGAAGCCTGAAAGACGCTTTCGAAAAAGTGACAGGATGCTCTTTGATGGAAAAAGCAACACAAAAAACAAGCCCTCTCCAGCTCTTATTACATATAGATTCGGAGGAAGCTCAATTCCCACCATGGACCTATTACATTGATGATCAAACCACTCTGGGATTCCCTTCTGAGGAAAACATAAGTTGTACAGCGAGAAAGGATCAAAATGCCCTAAAACGAAGACAATATGTCCTTTTAGGCTGAGTGTGACCAGGACGCGATGTTTGAAGAATTCTCTAAGAAGATCTTCAAGAGTTTTTATCAGTTTTTTTGAATCGCGTCTGTGGAGCAGAGTCTCGGCGATTATATGCAAATGATTGAATGTACCTGACAAATTTCTGCAAGTGTCTTGTTGGATGAGGTCCCAATTCTTAAAAAAGACTGTTTGGAGTGAACTACAAACGAGTCAGCTTTATCAACAGCTCCACTCTCCTCATGATATTCCTTTCTGTGCTTATCCAACAATGTTGAAACTTCTTTTGCTACTTGTTCAGTACTTGTCAGAAGCTTTTGCGAGGACTTTAAAACAACCCTTTCCCTGTAATATTTACAAAATTTAAGATCATAAGTGAGGCTGGGAGAATAATCGATATTTGACATAGAACAAATCATGTGTGTACGAAAATCAAACCTTGGTTCACGAGTGGTCATGCGACTACACCAATCACCATCGCTTTTATCTTTCTGAAGGAAACCTTTCACAGTTTTGTTAAGATAAAGGAGGAGATCAGGTCTCCCAAATATGGACTCTATTATTCCTTTGCTTAACAGCTTCGAATCTTGCACATACAGCAATCTGGTTCCACACATTTTGACTTCCACGTTTGGGGTAGTGGGCTCAAAGATAGCACTTATACCTTCACAATCATTCAGCTCTTTCGAGAAATACTCGCGTGGTACATGAATTGCAATAAAATTACCATTACGGGTTTTGTGTTGACAACTGTATATAGGCAACGGATGTTTCCCGTGGGCATACAGATCAACATCAAGCACAATTTCCCCTGGGTAAAATCCAAGTCGTCCACAATGAACATAGAGTTCAAGCCCCAGCCATCTCTCATCATTGCATATATTGGGAGGAAGATAGCACACTGCTGTATTCCCAACGCTATGGTGGAAAAACCATGGTGAAAGTATTGGAAAAGGGAGTACAAACTGAAAAGGACTGTGGCGTGCGACGTATCCCTATCAAATGTGCAAATTAGAGAGTTAGTGTCGGAAGGAGATTAGGGAGAGATAAAAGCAAATAGAGAGGGACAAAGATAGAGAACTGACCTGAAAGAGTTCTGAAAGCAATTCGTATGTTCCATTTATGTAACATTTATGCTCAATCGTAGGTATGTTGTCCCAGGCAGTACGATTGCTTTGTACTCCATTTTGAGGTACTCTAAGGCTACTTTCTCCCTGCCTTATTTTATGCTTGACGCTTGTGATGTTGCCAGATTCTGCCAATTTATTTGCCCCATCGAATATTTTCTTGCAATGTCGACTGAAATTCAGTTCTAGATCCAAGTGGTCGTTTGCACTATGAGCCAAGTTCTTGTAAAATCTTCTACGTCGTGCTCAAATACTTGATGCACTCCGAACTTTAGCAACTCCACATCCAATCTATCTGTTGAAAAAGAAACTTCAATATTGTGAATCGATGTGTTTAACTGCCATGGAAACCTTTCGTGGCACATAGCAACATATCCCGAAAGAACCAACTCTGAAGTCCTTTAAGTTTGCCAGGCATATGGATTTCTCAACAGGATGCCCATTTATGGCAACATGACAAAATATATTTTTTAATTGCCATGCTTCATCAAAGTTATCATGCTTCTTGATGACAAAGACGACAAAAAAGCAAATCCTTTCGTTTTATGACCTGAATCCTCATGATCTTTTCCAGATAGTTCAATTTTTATTGGAGACCTTGTATCCCAGTTTTGACACCAAAGAGGAATTGCAGTACAAGGAAAACGAATTTCAAACCAACTGCCATCACTTACTAGTTTCTGTAAATACAAACATAAATGGAAAACAGATTATGTAAGATGTTTGATATGCATGTATAACGTATTGAAGAGATAGATATATATATATATATATAGAGAGAGAGAGAGAGAGAGCAGACCTTGATGTATTGAGGGAAGAGTAAATCAACTTGTTCATTGTGCATTGGAAGTGGTGTATCATATGTACAGTCTTCATTAACATTTGACGAATTACGACAATCTATGAAATGGAATCCCTTATTCGAAGTCCATACTGTCATCTCAGTATCTGAGTAACCAGTTAGCATTGGACAGTCACGTGCATCTACATAGTAGATTGATGGGTAAATGTTTTGGTAATGACTGAAGCTTGCTACATTTTGACAATGAAAGTCTTTTTAGCTCAGAAAGTTTAGAGATACTTGTAGGAATGCTGCTAAAACTGTTTTCACCCAGATCTAGCTCCTGCAAGGATGATAAGAGACCAATTTCATCCGGCAACTGCACAACTCCACATCCACGAATAGATAATGCTTTGAGGTGCTTTAGATGCACGATTGAAGAAGGCAACGTTCTTATCGCAGTACCCTTCACGACAAGCCATTCTAGATTTTCTAATCTTCCCAGGTCTTCCGGCAATTGGTCCATTGACTCACAGCCCGACAAGCAGAAAGTTTTCAGAGATTTCATTCCAGGAAGGATTCCACTCCGAAGACTCAAAAGTTTCTTGCAATTTTCTAAGTTCAACAAATAAGGCCAGTCAAGAGATTGATTGAAGTTGGTAACTCCTTTATGGCTGTACCATCTAAAGGGAGTTCAGACAACTTCGTCATATCTCCTTCAATCTCGGGGAACTCCGTGAGATTTGAACAGTCAGAGAGAATAAGAGTTGCGAGAGATTCCAAGCTTATGCTTTTAGGTAGACTTGTAAGCTGTCGACAACCTTTCAAGTTCAGTAAGGCAAGATGTTCAAGTCTTCCAATAGATGGGTCAAGCTCTGCTAAGCTTTCGCAACCTTCGAGGATCAACGTCTCAAGATTTGGGACAAAGTTGAAGTCTGGCGTCTTGGTCAACTCTTTGCAATAGCTGAGATTGACTAGTACTAAATTTTCCAAGCGCTGCCATACATATGAAATATAAAAAATTAGGAGAAGAAGAAATAATAAAAATTACTAAATTGATAAAATATTATCATGGTAAATATTGATAGCGTTCTTTCAACTTGATTATGAATGTGTAAATTATTTTTGGGTTTTTTTTTTTTTTTTTTTTCATTGGTTCACTCTAAGTATGTTGATGTTCCGCATTTGAACAGCAAACTTTTAGTTTTTAGTGAACAGAGCGTAAATTTGAAAGTTCCTTGCTATTATGGTCAAATAGCTAATGGACCGAAATACCCCACAATTTTTGCACATCTGCACACGAAACTTTCGGTTGGTTGACAAGCTAGACCCTAATTTTTAATTTTTGCATTTGGGACCCTAATTATCATTCATTAATTGACATGTACTATCGATTAGCTAGAATGATATGCCAAGGATCATTAGATTTAGGATCCTAAATGTCAAAGTTAAAAGTTTTTGGAGGCTCTGTTTATGCATGTCAAAAAAAAAAAAACATTGGGTGCATTGGTGCAGTTTACGTTTATGCATGTGTATGTATATATATATAGAATAGGTAATATATACATATAGATAGGTAATGTATGGTTAATATATATATATATATATGTATGACATAGTACCTGAGCAACATGATAATTAATTAAAAGATTCTTACCCTAGTTTCCTGCCATAGTTGTTCAAGGCGACTATCAGGCATGATGAGTTCAACAAGCCTTTCCAATTGAAAAACTCGACATCATTGATTTGCAAGGATATCCATGCCATTCCAATAGGCTTAGATCTCTGGAAAAATAGTAACCATGGCTTTCTGAAAATTTCACATTACAAATCTTCAATAATCTCAGATTCTTCATGTTCACGAATGGGTCAATCTCTATTTCTTCATCTCCTGGCGAAGTTAGGAATATCCCTTCAACAACTCCTGTTCCCTGTACGACAGTACTTTCAAAATGTACATATAGTATCTGCTTTGCAGAAACTGCCACAATATATAAGAATAACAGAAAAAAATTTCACAAGAAGAAAATGAAGAAAGACTTCTTCTTGATTGGTAACGTTGTGGGAATAAAATTATTTTAGTAATGTGATTCCTGTATCTGACTCCAAAAAAATACCTCCGTCATAAATTAATTTTCAACAACAAAATCAGGAATTATTGTGCGGGGCTGATTATAACTAAAATTTTGTTAGTAAGTACTATGATTGCCTTGATAATCGAAACAGATAGACTACTGTATCAAGTGTGGTCAAGGATGAAAATGTCGATGTTGATAAAGTTGTCGAGATTTTGATTTATGAATAATGTTGACGGAAATATCGATGTCAACAGATATTTTGGGAAAAAATTGAAACTTAAAGAAAAATTTATAATTTTTACTGAAATTTTATAAAATATAAAAACAATCAATATTACATAATTTGAACTAATTTTATAACAAAAATAATATACTTTTTAATCAAATATGAGAGCTACATTGCATGATGTAATAGTAAAACATAATAATTATGCATTGATTGTAATTTCAGTATGATATTTCGTATTATAACATACTACAATATAATATAATACATAAAAATTAAATGTCAAGCATAAAAGAGTATATATAAATTTCGAGTATACTTAATCCAAAAAAGTTTCTAGCAGGTTGGAAAACATTAGGTAGATGTTGATCATGATCTAATTTAAATAATATATTTGTCAAGATATTATTCTTGAATGGTTTTAAAGGTAATTATTACCGTCTCACATGTATGTTTCTTGGTCTTTGCCTATTATTAACCCATAAATTTGATATTATTTATTTGTTCAATTTGATGAGTAATCTTGATGGGTATGCAATGACATCTCAATATCAATTTATGGTTAAGGATATACCAATATATCAAAAATACCATCTCAATTTTATACTTCTAAACTAGACACCATTTGAGAACCATAAGAAGGATTATAACCATATGACCTTTGCTTAATTCTAAAGCTTATGAAATTAAAACTCAAGGTGAATCCTCATCAATTTGACTTATTTGAGTCATATCATGTTTTCTTATATGCTACAATCACCCAATACCCTCATGTGCTATCTTACAATCATGATTTTCATCTTGTGTAACATGTTGTCACATTTTATTCATATTTAAAAAAATGAAATATGTGATGAAATTGAAATTTTAACAAAAAAGTTCCCCGAGTTTTTGGACATTTAATTCCCCAATCTTTGGAAAACTGTCGGATTGTGAGACGATCTGGAGCTTGCTGGCATGTCCATGAGTCATATTAAGGCTGATTCTTAGTCTTCTAATGACTCAAGTTGACACGTGAACGGTGAGAGATGATACATGAAATCTGACCTTGACACTGTAAAATAAAACGTATTCTCCCACTTCAAATTTCTTTTCACACCCACCTTTTTTCTTTTTCTTTTTTTTTTTTTTTTTTTGTATTCATGTTCTATTGTAGGTTAATTAAAATTTTTAAAAGAATTTTAAAGAAAAGACAAACAACATAGTATGCATATAATAGATTAAAATAACAATTTTGCAAGAAAAAAAAAAACAATACATAACATACTCTCATACACACACACACACACACAACGAGATAGAACCGAAAAAAAAAAAAAAAAAGAAGTCAACAAACAATACATGAAAAAAATACATATACAAAATAATAATAATATTACATGATAGAATTAGGGTGAAGATTACGGTTTTTGTTATAGGTTTCAAAATACTAATACATAGAAGATTCTCATTTAGGAATTGGATATATAGGTGTGTGTGGAAAGGAAAAAAAAAAAAAAATTAGTTATAACTAAGTTTACTTTTTTATGATAGAATTTTATTTATGTAATTAAGTGTGTTATCGTTGTCCTTTTATGTCAATTTGTTTGTTTTTTTTTTTTTTTAAATTAATGAAGGGTTTGTCAATAGAACTACCTTTATTTTAACAAGTTAATTATTTAGCTACTATGTTATCCAATGTTTATTGTTGTATTTTGTTTTATAGGTAAAAAGAGATGAGTTTCTACCCTTTTGAATCTCTATCCGATGTTCAACTAATTTCCACCTGGGAAAAAATAATATTCTTTTAATTTAAGAAAAATAAAGCAAAGAAAATAAAAGAAAAGTTTTATAAAGATTATAACATGGAGATATAACAATCATGTCTAATTAATTATTTTCTTAATTAATTATTACTACATATGCATAATTTTGACATTCTTCCCAAGAAATCAATGTACACACTTTCTTCTTGCAAAAGGGTAAAATAACATAGTGACAAAAAAAAAAAAAAAAAAACACGGTGTTCTACATCTCTATATACTTGTGACAAGTTAGTCTACATCACAAATCTAAATTTGTCCAAGTAATTTTCATAGAACACTTTATCATTTAATCGCAATTTCAAACTGTGCTTCCATAGAAGGCATCAGAGGACCATATAATTCTTCACTAAAATGGTTTCATTGTCCAGAAGAACATTTTTTACAGATAAAGCGCGGTTATAAACTTTTACTTGATGCTGTTAAAGTGTACGGATTATATATATATATATATATATTTTTCGCTCTGGTGGAATTTTAATTAATAGTTAGTCAAAATAAAAAATTAAAGAAAATTTAAAGAGAGAACAAATTAAATTCTATTTTACACTAAAATGTATCGTACCATGTTTTCCTGAAGCATACGCAAGGCATCCCTATGGCGCCACAACCTGCTACGCTTCCCAAGCTCTTTCTCCATACGAATAATTATTTCCCAACCCATTTGTTGAAGCAAATCATGCATCCACACCTTCCCTCCTGTAATACTTATTAGAGATCTAGCAACGAGAACTTTGAGACTAGTGTTTGGATGAAAATTACAACTTCTGAATATCTTTTTCACACGAGATTCATCCTCTCCTTTGAAGAAACACGCGATATCCAGAAAGGTTGCCTTTCCATGGACATCTAAGTTTTCATAGCTAAATCGAAGAACTTTAGTTACACCCTGGTCGGGAGTTTCCCGTAGACGATTTAGCTGTCCAATCCATTCCCTTTCAGTTTTATGAAAATATAAGAAATTACCCAAAACCTTAAGAAGTAAAGGAAGGCCATCGGCATATCTAACAAAATCATTGGACAGCTCTTGGAAAGGACGAGGAGGATAGCCTTTCATGAAGGCTTTTTGACAAAACAACATAAGACTTTCCTCGCGTGTCAGTTTCTTAACCTCGAATATATCTTTAACACCACATCTCTCCAAGATCCCATTGTCTCTCGTTGTTATGATGATTCTGCTTCCTGGGCCAACCTTCCCAACAAGAGCCTCTATTTGTGTTTCATTCTCAACATCATCTAGAACGATAAGCACCTTCATAGAAGCTTTCTTGCTCAACAAGTCTTCATCAATTTGTTTCTTCAAGTTATTCAAACCGTCTGTTTCTTTTTCACATGTTTCTCTAACGCTGTAGACAATGCTGCGAGCTTCAAAGAGACCACGAAAACTTTTGAAAACTTGTTCTGCAAGAGTGGTCTTACCAATCCCTCCTGTTCCCCAAATCCCTACCATGTGAACTTTTTCCGATCCGAGATTCAAGTAGGGTTCAAACTCTTTAATACGAGAATCCATTCCAACCATTTCCTTGCGCAACTGTTCCAAAACATCTTTTAATATTGCTCTAATGTCATCCGGGTACGTACTCCTGCAAAAGATATCAACTTTTATTGAGTTGTATAACAAGAAAATCGTGGTAATTTTCTTCTCTTATTCATTTGATATCTTTCTCACGGTTAACGAAATCCCTTTAACCAAAATCCTAAAACCCTAAACTAGCAAACCTGATGACCAATTACGTTGTTCTTAGGTTTGTCATTTGCTTAACAAATAAACATACCATGGTCTAAATTATATAGGAATAGAGAATTAAAGTCCAATTAAAAGTTTTTGGCCATTTTCAGGTTGAAGACATGTGTTTCACCGTAGCCATTCAAATCCTCTAATTACCCGCCTTTTGCCGATTTTTGGACATTTTAAGGGTCCTTTATTTAAAATCCGGTGTGATTTGAAGGGCTTAATGATTTATTTTGGGTGTGATTTGAAGGAGTTGATTAAGAAATGATTGGGGTTTTGGGAATTTTGATTTAGACTGGGATAGTTTTGAGTTTTGAGTTTTGAGTTTTATTTTATTTGGTTTGTGTTGTTCAAACGGGATTTGTGCAAATTTATGAAATTGTTGCCCTTTTTTTTTACTTTTTAATTTGTGGTAATTATTGTCCATCAGGTAGGTACACTGTTAAGAAAGTTCGATTTCACCACTGTGATACCACTAAGTTTACATGACAGTTAATAAACCAATGTTAAATCCTCAGTGGTGCATGCACAAGGATTCTATAATGGTTTTTGGACCATTATTGAATGCACGGATAAAATTTTAGAGAGATTGTAATATATCTCCCATTGTTATTGGGTAGTGGAAACAAAAAGTCCTACATTGTAAAAGCACAAACAAGCATAGTTATATAAATAGTAACAAGTGAAATGAAAGAATTACTTGTGTGTAGTGGGAAGCGCATAAAATTTTAGAATGATTATAATATCTCCCCCATTGCTATTGGAAAGTGGAGACAAAAAGTCCTACATTGTAAAAGAACAAACAAGCATAATTATATAAACAGTAACAAGTGAAATGTAAGAATAACTTGTGTATAGTGGGAAGTGCTTTTGGGTGCTAATTAAGGTGCACTTTGCGCTTCGCACATACACATTGTCACAAAAAGCAAAAGATATGGCTTCTTGGTAAGTTTTCGGAATTAAAGAGCTTTTGAGATCAAAATGATATTTAAAGTATTCAGATAAGTACTAAAAATGTTATGTGACATTTATAATATCTAATTTAAATTTTATTACAAGCTTTAAAATATACTTAGAAGAGCTTTTACTAGAAGTCACATTTTTTGACTTTGACAAGAAACACTTCAGGAGACTAGAAGCACTTCTGACAGATTATCCAAACACTTCTAAAAGCTGCTTTAGAACTTGGGAAGTCAAAAGCAGCTTCTAAGAAGCACTGCCAAACAGGCCCTTAGTTATTTGCTAACTGAATGATATTAAATTTATTTAGAATAATTGTAAAAAGTGTTAAAAGAGGTTGTAATGTCACTTGGAAGTTGAAAAGTTAAAAGGCTCACATTGGAAAAATACAAGCAAGCATAGAAATATGTGATATGTAGTATCACTTGTGTATGGGTGACACTATGCAACTACCATGCACTACGCACACATGTGGCCATGGGCAATTGGGCGTTTAGGACGCTTTTCAAGCATACTTTGTACTTTACACATACGCGTTGTCCATAAGAGCTAATGAGCTCTCTTTATTTCTTGCTTGTGGTTCTTTTTTTTTTTTTTCAGATGTAATCTAGACTGATGATTTGATTAGTTATTGTCCAATAGTCAAAATTAAATATTTTCAAATTTAATATGAACCGTTGATCAAATTATTACGATCCAATGATCATAATTAAATGATTATTATCGAACAGTTATATCTGTAGATAAATAGATCCATTTGTTGTAAGTGCTACACATTTGTAAGGAAAAGACACCTTTTGACCAAAAGTATTGTTCATTGTAACAGTTAAATCTTTTTACGAATATGTATGATTTTTCTATAAGTAAAACTCCAGACTGACATAAGATTTAACTTTTTGTTATGGAACACAGTAAGATTGTTACTTATTGAATTTGAGTGTTCATTGTATCTTCAAAGAAATTTTCCATAGAAATCTAGTACATAACAAACTTTGTAGTGGAGGCAAATAAAAACCTTAAATACAATAAATTCCTTATGCCTCGAACTCTATATTTTTTGTTGTTTTCTATTTCGTTTGCATTGCACCCAAATAGTTTTCCACCCACTTTCTTCATCAAATAGAGTTTTAATTTTCAACAATGAAAAACTTTAACATGAGATGATCAAGAAGGTAAAGCAAACTTGTCCTTATGTTGATTAGGGATAACCCATAACATAAATTTGGGGCAAAATTAGGGTCTTTTTTTCATTTTTAAAACCATGTAAACTACAAAAATTTAACAAGATTACTGATTAAAATTTGTTTTAACAATTTATAGAAAATGCCCTAAATTTAAAATTTTAAAAAAAAAAACTAAAGAAGCTCAAATTTAGGTGTATTTTGGATATTTTAAGGTCAAAATGAAGTGGTAACCAATAACATTTATAGATTTATGTGTTAAATGTAATAGAATACTATTGAAATATGACATTAAAATATAAGGTATATTTTTTAAATATAAGTAAAATAAATGGTATAAAAGGCTAATAATTCAGGTTTTAGTTTTCATTTTTAATGAGATTTTAGGTATTTTAAGACCAAAATTAACTGTTAACCAATAAAAAAGTATAGATTTACATTTTAAATGTAATCTAATAATATAAGAAATAAAATTTGATGATATAAGAAATAAAATTTGAAACTTCAAAGTATACTTATGAATAAAAATAAAATAGATAATAGATAATATTTTTTAGTGGAAAGACAAAAAAGTTACAATTTTGAAAAAAAAAATGGTATATTATGACAAGTGTGTATGTAAATAAGAAAATTCCTTTGGAGTAGAAGATTTTTTCCATACATATAATATAGACATTCTACATTTAGGCAAAAAGAACGTTGATCATGTAATGAAGTATAATTATCTTTATTTTGACCAAATTGGTTTTATATTTATAATATTTCTATAAACATATATTGGGAGGAACTGTAGTTGGGGCTATCAATATGAGTCACGATACGACATGATAACACAACACGAATCACAAGTTAGTATCGAAAAAAAAAAAAAAAGTATGGGCTAACATGAAATAAACCGTCAATTTCGGGTTCGACACGACAAACCCAACCACGACATAATTTTTGAAAGTGTTAAATTTGATATGACTTGGTACAAAAATAGGAACATTTCTCGTCGTTCTTTCATATGGGTCATCGATGTGAAAAACAATTACTGGTGGCTGGGGGGTTTTGTATATCGTTTGACTACCAACTGACGGGAGAAGTAGCAAAATAGGACTTTTAACGTCAGTTGGCAGTCAATCAACGTGAAAAGCCCACTTTTTATATCGGTTGGCAGTTAATCGATATAGAAAGTGGCAATATAGCTTTCAACGTTGGTTGTTTGATAACTAACGTTATATGATATAGCTTTTAACTTTCCCCGTATCAGCCTTCACTTCTGCTTCCCAATATGGAAGACGTGAAAAGTGGAGATTTTAAATTCAAATTTCAAAACTTTTTGATTTTACGTTTTAACTTTTTTTGCTAACCACCCATTAATTTTCACAGTATAAGCCTTCATGAATTTCACTTCCCACTGCCACTCTCCTACATCCCTTCTCAGGCCTTTTTATCTTTTCCAAAGCCTCCAAAACTTTTTTTTTTTTTTTTTGGGTATAAGTTGCTATTATGATCCTGAGCTTTTAATAAAGATGTCATTTAGTCTTCAAACTAATTTTTTGTTCAAAGAATTCCTAAATTCTTGAAAATGGTGTAAATAGATTCTTTTTAGTAACAGCTGTTAAATGTTAGACGGAAAAGAACACGTGACTACACATGATTCAGATATGTAGGGGCAATTTGGTAAAATGATATTCTATTTTGAAAAGATTAAAGTTTAAAACATTAAACGGAACAAAAAAAAAATGTAAATTAAACAAAAACAGAGGAGGAAGTGTGCTCAAATCGGTGAAAGAACAAAAAACAAATCGGTGAGGAAGTGGGTTCAACGGTGGGACGACGGCTCGTGAAAGGGTGGGATCTATGGGTTTCCACAACGTAGGAGTGGGCTTAACGGGACTAGTTGGCGCGGCGGAGGGGCGGGCTCGCAACAGGGATACGGGTTGTGCTGCCCTCGTGAAGACGACGAATGGTGTGATTTTGCTTTTGAATTTCAAATTTTTTTTATGTCCTGTGATTTTATTTTTTGGGCATAAGAACATTTTGAGATCCATTTTTGGGAATTGAGTTAGGGCTTGGATGTGGGGCTTCCATTTTCTCTCTTTAATTAAAAAAAAAAAAAGAAAGAAAAAAAGAAGAAAAATATTAGAATTTTATTAATTTTTTTATGGACTTATATATTAAATGATAATTATATTATAGACTTTTCAGGGTTTTTTTTTTTTTTTTTGACATTCCTAGCTTTTAATACCCAACGACATGCGGGATCTTGGGTTTTTTCAGATCAGCAGTCGAAGGAAAGCATGGCGACGAGTAGGTGATTATTAAGGTCGTCGGAATCAAAAGTGACATGAAAAAGGCATCCTTTTGAAATGGCTATGCAGATCATTCATGTATCAAAAACCATTAAGAACAAATTAGGCATATAAGAATTCAACTGTCTTAAAAATTAATCCTTTTTGACCAAAACAAACATGCCCTTAGAAAATAAGTGAACTGATTTAACAACATAATCTATAATCTATCAATTGGTGTGTGTGTTTACATATATCTAATATAAAAGAAAAAGCAAAAAAAAAAAAAAAAAAGAAATGAAAGAGGATAAGCTACAATTAAAAACGTCAAGTAAATAAGAATAATAATAAATCGTATGTGAAACTAAAGAAAAAAAAAAAAAACCTAAAGTTAATAAGAACTAGGGTAAGTTGCATAATTAAACATACCTGTAATCTTTCAAATGCCAACCGGAGATGTTTGCTGTCCGAGTTAAGGCTTCCCTCCATTTCTTCACCATTTGCGTTTCATCCTTGAAGGTTTCCTCGTACTTGTCAAAAGCATCTTTGACTTTCCCGTTTTGCTTTCTCAGGTGGGATGGATCCACATCGCAGAAAACCGGGAACACGATCAGCCTGTTTTCTTCTCTGCACTGGTCAATCCTGACGAGCTCGTCCAAGCACCAACTGGAAAAGGCATACTCTTCGGAGAAAACAACAATTGCAGACTTTGATTCTCCGATAGCTTTGAAGAGGTCCTCAGAGATCGCTTTACCTCTCTTAAGATACGTCTTTATCCCATTCTCTTTCAGAACTTTGAATAAATTCTCTGTGAAATTTCTACAAGAATCTTCACCACAGAAACTGAGAAACACATCATATTTTTTCCCCTCTTCTTCTTCCATTTGAAAATTAACAATCAGACGACATTGGAACCAATTTAAGATGAAAACTAACTTTCTCACTTGTGAGTGAATGCCAAACAGAAAATTGACATGTAAATCTAACATATATAAAAGTGTGAAAGTCGGTTTTGTCCCACCGTTTCTTTCCTTGCTTTTTCGTACGACCTTTTTTTTTTTCCCCCCTCTCTCTCTCTCTCCTTTTGCTTTCCTTGCTTTTGTCGTTTGTGATTTGTTTTTTTGTTTTCGTTTTTTCATCTTCTTCTTTGCTTTAATTAATGTATGTCATCAAATACTTTTGTTTTGTTTTAGGTAACAATTTTTTCAAATTTAAATTTTCCTTCATCTTTTAATGTATTATTTAATTGAATCTTATCCTATGTTTTTTTTATAATAAATTTGCCTTTGTCCTAACAACATTTTCTTTCCCACGTGTTTTTTTTCCGTAATATTCTATATATTAATTCAATTTAAAATTTTGTCAATTTATTTTGATCATTTTATAGGTTTTTTTTGGTCCATTTTCCTAAAATCTTATCATTCTTTCTTTCGACTTATACTTATTAAAATAATTTTTTTCATTTATAACCTCACTTTTTTCCTTCTATTTTTCCTTTTATTTTTTTTAATTGCTTTAAATCTTATGTTTATAATTATGTCTTATGAAAATCCTTTTCTTTATGATATATATCGGTTAAAATATGATTTTTTTTCCTCAAATACATTCTTAGTTGAAATTAATGCTTATGTTTGAATTTATCTTAAATTAAACTGTATTTTTTTTATTTTAAATTTTATCTTTTTCTAAAAAATAAATAAAATTTATAACTAATTTTTAAAAAATCAATCAATTCTAACTTAAAAATTTTAAATACAACTAACTTATTAAATAGAGTGTAAAAATGAAATAAATTTGATGCAATTGTTCCAATGAGAAAGGGACAAATTTAATCAAATAAATTATAATATAGACCCTAAAAAGTCGTTTTATGCTCATTGATGACGATTCAACGTTAGCTACTTGAGGTCATATAGACCATGTAAGAAATTTTCATTTTTTGTTTTTATTTTATATCATGGATTTTCATGAAAAAAAAAAAAAAAGAAAACTTGACACCTTATGGTATTTTGTGCTTTAACCTAGATACATATATGTTATGTTCTTTGTTTAATGATTAATTGAATGATGATTTATTCAATTGTCGATACAATTCGTGAATCTCGTGAATTGAAATATAATATTTATTTTTGTTTCAATTAATTAAGTAATGTTTTAAATATTTTTGAGAAGTTATTGGATAGTATTTAAATGATTGCTAGTATGTGCATCTCTTTTTATTTTTTGTTTTTTATTTTTTATTTATTGAGGAAACGACTTGGTGTTGACATGTAAAGAATGTAGATAACAATAAATAACTAAGGGTTCGTTTGATTCGTTAGTTTGAGTTGTGTTTTTGAAGTTGAAATAGTAAATTTTGTTGACTTTTTATAAAAGATAAAAAACTTTTTAGGAAAAAGACAAAGAATTTTGACGAAAAAGATAAAATTTGAGTTAAAAAGTTGAGTTTAAGACAGTGAACCAAACACACTCTAAGAAAAACATATCAATTTCAATTACAAGAAATTAAAACACTGAAAATTGGTGTAATAGTCCATTATCTTCCGGTGGACCCAAAATCAACTTAATCCACAAGGTTTCATGCAAACTACTTTTACTGTTCAACACCACAATCATATCACCAAAATTATCAAAATACAGGTTAAAAGGGCCTTATGTTGTACTTACTTTGGTTCTTTAACAGCAAGGGTGAAACAATTTTTGAGAAACACCACGTTCAGTTTGTCATAAAAACGTGCTACTGAAGCACGTCGCACTCAGTCATCTGCTATAAAGGAAAAGGACTGGCCTTATTAATTTTGTACCTGCTTTGGTCAAGCTCTCCCACTTAACAAATTATAGTAATTTACTACAGGGGTGTTTCACTATTTTTTTTTACAGTAAAATGATGATTTTATCCCTCTGTTCCTTCAGCCGGTTAGCTTCTCACAGTAAATAGACGATTTTACCTCATATTACTGTGAATATGCTTTTTCCATAGAGAGAGAGATATACAGATAAAGATAGATAGATATATATATATACAGAGACAACTCTGATCAGGCATGTTATATTCTTAGTCAAAAAGGACGGCCCTCTCTTTGCCCTTGTCCCCACCTCCCCCGCTAATGTAAAACCACCCCACTCTCATCTCCTTCCCTCTCTAATGTATACATATATATATATATATATATATATATATACACTACACCACTAATTCCCTTCTCTTCTCTTCTCTTCTCTTCAGAGTCTTCCGGCCTTTCAAAATCCAAACACACTTTATATTATACTAATATACTAAATAGATAGGTGATTTTACTGTTCTTTTTACATTATCGAATAATATCTTTTAATTTTTTTTATTACAGTAATATACAGTACTTTTTATTAATACAGTAAATGTTTTTTTTATAGTAAAATGATGATTTTGTTCATATCTCATGTGCTAATTTGGGTTTATGTACAGTGAAATGATAGTTTTATCCTTATATATTTATTGTTTTTTCTACAGTGAAAATCTTTTTCCCCCTCTGATTTAGTTGGTTTTCCTCCATCTACAGTGGGTTGACCTGTTTACCCTTATTATACAGAAATTGTCGCTGCCCACACACTACAATTATCATTTACCGTTTTTTTAGTTGATTTTTTCTTTCCTACAGTGTACTGTCGATTTTACCCCTATTTAGAGTTTTTTTTTTCTTAATATTGTTTTTGCCATTTGTTTATGTTAAATTTTAAATATTAGATTCCGATCTATTGTTGTATTGTGTTTTTGCTCATTTTGTCTTCTTTTTTTTTTATTTTGAAACGATTTTTTACTATAAATTTTTTATCTTTATATCGGATTTTTTTTTCTGAGTTTTTTTTTTGTTTTTTTTGTTACTTTTGTTCTATTTTTTAAAGACCCATTTTTTTAAGGATTCTGCATGCATTTTTTTTGTTTGTTTTATTTTATATTTTAAAAATCCTTTGTTTTTTTTTTAAACATTTTTACATATATATAACCTGATAAAAATTTTTTTTTTGAGTTTTTTAAAAATAGTAAAAAAAAAAAAAAAAAAGAGAGAAAATGAGATATATATTTTATTTTGTTATAATTTTTTTTGTTGGGGTTAGTTTTTTCCGGTTCTTTTGAATCTAAAGATTTTTATTCTTTTGTTTTTGTTTTGTTTTTTATTTTATTTTATTTTTCTTTAAATGAGTATGACTACATAAGAATTTTTTATTTTTTTACTTTGTTTTCGTTTTTATTATTGTTAGTATTATTGTCATTTTGATTTTGTATCTTTATTATTATGAGGGATTTTAAGAAGAATTATACTTATTATAATTATATTGTTTATCTTAATTAATTATTTTTATAATATAATATTTAATTTATTTATTTATTTTTTTCTTCCATCTCTATATAATATTAAGAGGGTGTTTGATGTATAAGTTGAGTTTGAATTGAATTAAAATTTTTAAGTTTGAATAATAATTTTTATTGATTTTTTTAAAAAAGATAAAAAACTTTATCAGAAAAAATAAAAAATATAATAAAAATATATAATTTAATTTAAAATAAAATGATAAACCAAACAAACCCTAAACTCGTATAAATTAAAATGCAACAGAGAAACTAATACGGACCTGAAAAGTCATTTTCTCTTCGGTCTTCATTGACGATGACTTAGCAACTTGATGTCGCAGAGAACACGAAAGAAAAGTTATAAAAAAAAATTATTTTATTTTCGACTTTTATGAAAGAAAGTGTAAATCTAGTGTACTGTATTGTATGAGGGGCCCTGTCTGAGTTTGGGGACAGGTCGCCTCCCTGCTGACATCAGCCAGTGTTTTAACATTTGGATTTTACTTACTTGTCAAAAAAACCATCCAATGGTGTATAAAAGTTTAGTGGTATTCAATTCAAGGGGCCAAAAAAATAAGGCAGTAGTAAACAACCTGTATTCAATAATCCATTAAACAAACACAGCTAGACATGGGCTATCCTCAAAACTAGGACAACGCTTCTCTCTCTTTTTCGTTTTCTTGTCTTTTTTTTTTTTTTTTTTTTTTCACATGTTTGTTAACTGACTTTTCTTCTTTTCTCGATCGTTCTTTATTATTTTCTCAGTTGCTTATCTTCACTGAATTAAAACTAATTATTGATATCTAGTTCACTTGTCATTTAATTTTTTCAAGTACTTAATTATTATTTTATTGTTTTGAATTTTACATTTAATGTGTCTCAATATTCAAACAATTAAAAGCATGATATATAGTGTTATTACTATTTGTTTAACATATATAATCTGTTTTTGTTTCTTTACTTATTTACAATTTAAAAAGTATGAAATTCAGTTATTTAAAAGTTTTTTTTATCATATCGGTTAGGTTTTTAAGTGTTGGCATTTTATGTTAACTTGTATAAAAAAACCAAAAACGAGTTGTTCGATCAAGGTAATTCAGATTTGCCCAACTTTGATGTTCATTTCTATTTATTAGTTTTATGTTCATTTTATGTTCATTTTGAAGTTTGACTTATTTGCAGCTAGGATTTACTTGAATATATTTATTAGTGAAGAGATTATACTGTTAGATAATATAAAAAATATGGATAATATCTTATTGATTTGAATTTAAATGAAATATAAAATTTAGGTGGGATTCCTTATCCTATTCAAATTAGAATTTAAAGGGAAAATCTAATTTAGATAGGATTTATAATCTAAATATCACATTTTTAATCAATGAGATATTTATTGAAGATATTCTGAAGATTATGAGTAGCCAAATTCTGTTTTTATTCAACAAAAATGGAATTTATTATTGGAATGTCAAAATGTTATCGTCCATGTTGCAACATCACATGCAACATTTGAAGTTCAAACATGACCTGATTTGATTCTAATTTTGGACGTTGTTGATATTAATATCTGTCTCAAAAACAGATTGTTTTATCCCGAGCACTTGGAAATTCACACATATTTGAGATTTAGTTTGTGTAATCATTATTCGTTCTTTAGGAGAAGAATTTGGAGTCTTCGAGAGAAGACGTTGTTGTTCTTTGGGAGAATAATTTAAAGCTTTCGGGAGAAGACGTTTTCAATTGAAGGAAGTTCATCAACAAGAGGAGTGATGCTCACCAAATAGATCTTATTAATAGGTTCAAGATGACTAACAGCAATATGAAGAGGGAGTCTTTAGGTTGTATAAGCTCGAGAGTACTTGGAATTATTTAATATTAGTATATTAATCGATGGTTGGATGTGGTCCCAAGGACTAGGTGTAATCAAACCTCTTAAAAATTGCTTGTGTCTTCATTTTTTTTAAAGGAAGAAATTCACTCTTGATATGCTTAGAAAGGCCGCTGGCCTTAATTTGTTCATATCTAAATAAAATTTGTCAAAGCGATAATGCAATAATTTAATGCAATAGTTAATCAAAGAACTTAGTACACACCTTTAAAAGTCATTGTCTCCTCATGTGTCCTCGAATTGATATCTCATGTGTTGTCTTTTTATTAAGTTTTGACAATGTCATTTTAATTTCACATTTAAAGAGCTTAACTAAAGAATAAGAGTTTAACGATCAAAACCTTGGCTCTTTTCTTTATAACCGTGGTCTAAATTTATGATGCATTTACTAAACAGTAATTTGAAGATATATAATAAGTTACAAGAAAAAAGAAATCAAATTTCACGTAACTGGCTAAATTCATGAATTTTATTATTAAAGTACTAATTGATTTGCAAATTAATTAAATTCCTTCACAACTTGTTACTTTGCTAAAAAAACTTAATATGATCTTACAACAAAATAAGTATGATTACAAAGTATACACTTAATGGAAGTAAATGATTGATCAAATCAAACTAATATTACATAAGTGGTTGGTTAATCCCTATTTTTGGGAAAAAGAAAAAAAAAAAAATTTAATTCGGTAGATGGGAGGGAATAAGTTCCTCTGTACATGGGACCATCTTATTTAATGCTCAAATGTAAAAATAAACAATGGAATAGTACTTTATTTTGGTTACTTTTCTATTGGTTCTTCTTTTCCCCTTTCATATTTATTTATTTATTTTTGGTGAACTTAGGGTCCGTTTGGTAAATGAGTTTGAGTTGGAAATTTTAAGTTTCAATAGTAAATTAAAGTTAACTTTTCAGAAAATACAAAAACTTTTTAAGAAAAAGACAAAAACTTTTTCAGAAAAAGATAAAAACTGAGATGAAATTTTTGAGTTTAAATGTTTGCCAAATGAAGTATTAGTGCGGGATTGGGTTCCACATGATTCAACCCTCGGCATGTTCTCTTCATATTGGTTGTCGTCCCTTATCTTAAGTAAAATTAAAAAAATTAAAAAAACCCAACCAACCAACGACTTGACCCTTAATTAATTAGTGTCACTCTAAAATATAGTACTTATTTTTGTAATATAGTTCTTATTTTTGTTTCAACCAATTAATTAAGTAATGTTTTAAATATTTTGAGAAGTTATTGGATAGTATTTAATTAATTGCTAGAATGTGTATCTTTTTTATTTTTGTTTTTTTATTTGTTTCTTTTTATTGAGGAAACGACTTAGTGTTGACCTGTAAAGAATGTAGATAACAATAAATAACGAAGAAAAACATACCAATTTCAGTTATAAGAAATTAAAACACTGAAAATTGGTCTAATAGTCCATCTATCTTTCAGTGGACCCAAAATCAACTTAATCCAGAAGGTTTCATCCGTACTACTTTTACTGTTCAACACCACAGTCATATCACCAAAATTAGTAGTCTCATTAATATCATTTTTTAAATCAACTCTTCAAAATTTGCCATCTTTTCTCATCCTCGTCAACAAGGTTAAACATCACTTTTCACGTTTCATATTTTGATCTATTTGATTCTTAAACTTCAATATTTGTACACATTGTTGATGTCGTAATCTGCTCCGACCACAAAGTACTACTTCCGACCACCTTCTGCGATTTTCCCACCCTCTCGGCTATGGGTCTAGTGGCCGGATGCTGGCCGATCAGAAGTATCAGCCAACCACACCCCACAGCCTCGCGAGAATGAGCAGTGTACTCGGGCAATATTGTTCTCGGATCACCCGATTCTAGTGGTGAATTCCTGACTTGCCTAGGTCACCCGAGCCCACATTCCACCTCACCTCGCGGCTGACGCCAACCATGTCCTAGCACCCATCAGCTACATGCACCGCCCACCTACTTCTACGGAACATCACATCGCCACCCCGCCGCCACCTACTCTGATAGGATCTGCCCCTGCAGGCGCCGGCGACAGCTACCCTTCTGTCCCCTACATTGAGTCAGGCCCCACGTGGCGCACGCCTATTGGGCCAGTAGCCCCTGCAGGCCTAAAACCCTAGTCACCCACCGGGTGCTCTAGGTAGCCGACCCGACCGAGTTGCCCCGAGCACCCGAACCCGGGAAGGACGCCTATAAATAGAGAAAAACACACAAACTCAGGTATGGTCATTTTTGCCTTGCCAAATCTCTGCCTCTCCCTACGCTCATCAGTTTCCTTGCTGACTTAAGCATCGGAGTGTCCGTGGCAGACACCACACCGGTGTCCCCATCATTCCGAGTGCTTCTATTTTGCAGATGATCGACGGCGGAGTGACTGGCTAGTTCTGACCGGACAACCCTGTTACATTGGGTGTTGGTGCCGGAGGCGTTTTTGGCATCAACATTTTGGCGTTAGAAGGAGGGCACCGCGCCTTTCCAGCAATCTTTTCATCACTCGCGCTCCCCGAGCGCCCGACCATCCAAGCCATGGCTGAGCAAGACAACCAAGATTTCCAGAACGCAGACAATCCGGCTCCTTCCGGCTCAAGGGGCACCCAGAGGACCCAGGGCGCGAGAAGAGCCTGGGCGCAGCGAAGGCCCACCCAGACGGAGATCCTCACGGAGAACGTCCGAGACCTAACCGAGCTCGTCAGGTCGTTGGTGGAGGGACGCAGAGAAGCGAATGTTGTCCAGTTCCCCGAGGAACTGCCCGAGGCGGCCGAGTCCACGCCGAGTAGGCCCTCAGGGTCAGGTAGCCGACAGCGCAACCCCTCGCCCTCGGGTGACAGGAGGAGTGATCGGTAGCACCGAGAGAGCCTGGGGCGGCAGCCACAGGAGGGTGCTGAGCCGAGCAGAGTGCGGTCTAGAAGCCGTCATTTGCAAGCCACCTGCTCGGGAGCGGCCGAGCAACCAGCGGCGACCGGCGGTAATCAGGATAGCCGCGGGAGAGAAACTGTGCACATCCGGGGGAGCACCACTTCTGTCTTCGATCGCCTGGGCAGGCCGGCAGCCCACCGGCGTTTGGGCCGAGAGCGCTCTGTCAACAAGCCTGCCAAGACCGAGGACTACAATCAAACCAGGCTGGACTAGCTCCAACGGCAGCTCGACCAGCTTGTGGGCCAGCAGTACGGGATGGATCAGTTCGGGGCGGTCGACCCGCCCTTTACTTCGGCCATCATGGCGTCTCCGTACCCGGCTAGGTTCAAGATGCCTTCCGTGGCCTCCTATGACGGTTCCACCGATACGGATGAGCACATTGAGAACTACCAGGCTCACATGCTGATCAAGAATGCCAATGAGGCTGCTCTGTGCAAATCATTTTGTTTGACCCTGTCTGGACCTGCTCGCCAGTGGTATCGGAGGCTGGCCCCCCGGGTCGATTGGCTGCTTTAAATAGTTCGCTGACGCCCTTGCAACTGCCTTCTTGAGCTCGAAGACCAGGAAGCTAGGAGCATCCCACCTATTCAGCATCAAGCAGGGTGAGACGGAGGCACTGAAAGCGTACCTCGAGCGCTTCGACAAAGCAGTCGTGCAGGTTGAGACCTGCACCGATGACACCTTGATGGGGGCGTTCCGAGAAGGCATCAAGGACGCACGTCTCGTCTGGACGCTCGCCTACGATAGGCCACCCACCGTCGCGCAGCTGAGGGGGATCGCCTGGAGGCACGCCGAGGCTGACGAGTACGTCCGAGGACGTGGCCTCGTAGCCAGAGAACAACCCCGGCTTCCCGGAAGGAAGTCGGACAAAAACCAAACCGACCAGAGCCGATAAGACAAGGGGAAGGCTGTGGTCGTGGACAACCGGGCTCCGCCCAACCCTAGTCAGAGAACACCAGCTGGAAGGTTCCAACAATATACCCCACTGATGACAACTATTGAGCACGTCCTCAACCAGGTGAGCGGTCGAGGACTGCTACAGGATTCGCCACCACTCCGAGCAGACCGTGCGTGGAGAAACCAAAACAAATACTGCAACTTCCACAAGGATATAGGCCACGATACCAAGGACTGTATACAGCTCCGAGACCAGATCGAGCTGCTGATCCGCGATGGCCACTTGTGGGAGTTCGTGAAAAGAATCATCACCCCTGCGGGGCCGAGTAGACCCGCGTAGGCCCCCCGACAGAATCCGAGAACTAGCAGTCAGATAGATGAGCCGGAGCAGGAGCACATAGTCCACACCATCTTCGGTGGAACGGCTACCGGTGATACCGCCAGTAGCCGGAGAAGTTATGCCCGGGAGGCTCGCCGGTACGCTCGTGGGGAGTATATCAACATGGCGGAGCATATCTCCAAGATATGCCGTCAGGACAGCACACCGATCACCTTCACGGATGACGAGGCGGATCGGCTACTATACCCCCACAACGACGCGTTGATCGGCGAGATCCGAGTAGCCGACAACGTCATCCGTCGCGTCCTGATCGACAACGGCAGCTCCGCCGACATCATGTTCATGGACGCGTTCACAAGGCTCAAGATAGAGGGTGCCGTGCTCACACCCGCCCAAACCCCTCTCTACGGGTTCTCCGGAGAGTGCGTCCGTGCCGCCGGAACTGTCAACCTCCCGGTCACAATCGGGGATGGCCCAGAGAGGGTGACCTGGATGGTTGAGTTCATCGTTGTAGACCGACCGTCCGTCTACAACGTCATCCTGGGAAGGCCGACCCTCAACGCGATAAAGGCGGTAGTCTCCACCTACCACCTAGCAATGAAGTTCCCAACCAATAGCGGGGTCGGCGTGTTCCGGGGAAACCAGGAGGGTGCGAGGAAGTGCTACATGGAGGCGGTCAACAAAGTGTGCCGAAAGGTACCCGCCCCGATCACTGTGGCAGCCGTCTTCACGGTGGACGAGGTCGAAGCCCCTAGTGGGGAAGTCACCCGCTTGAGTGACTTGGACCCCAGGATCCCCGAGGAGGAGATCCGAGCACACCCAGTCGAGGACCTGGTCCCTTACCAACTGGACCACGAACATCCGGAGAGGACGGTGATGCTTGGCTCTTGACTCAACCCGGGGACCCGAGCAGCACTCGAGGGATTCCTCCAGGAGCACAAGGACGTCTTCGCCTGGTCGCACGAGGATATGCCCGAAATCGACCCGGCAGTGATGTGCCATCATCTGAGCGTCAACCCGAGGCATAAGCCCGTGATCCAGAAGAGGAGAGCCTTCAACCCAGAAAGGTATGCCGCCATCAACGAGGAGGTAAAGAAGCTGCTCGCAGCAGGCTTCATCCGGGAAGTCACCTACCCGGAGTGGTTGGCCAATGTCGTCCTGGTCAAGAAGACCACGGGGAAGTGGCGAGTCTGCATAGACTACACGGACCTCAACAAGGCGTGCCCGAAGGACTGCTTCCCGCTTCCTCGGATCGACCAGCTGGTAGACGCGACGGCCGGGCACGAGCTGCTCAGCTTTATGGATGCGTACTCGCGGTACAACCAGATACCCCTGAGTAGATTCGACCAGGTCAAGACGGCGTCCACCACCGACCAGGGCCGTACTGCTACCAGGTCATGTCGTTCGATCTCAAGAATGCCGGGGCGACTTACCAGCGGCTGATGAACAAGATGTTCGCTCCGCTCATTGGGAAATCCATGGAGGAGTACATGGACGACATGCTGGTGAAGAGCCGGCGAGTGAGCGACCACATCCAAGACCTCCGGGACTGCTTCAACATCTTGCGACAATACCGAATGAAGCTCAATCCGGCCAAGTGCGCCTTTGGGGTGGAATCAGGGAAATTCCTTGGGTTCATGGTGAACCACAGGGGGATCGAGATCAACCCCGCCAAGGCCCAGGCCGTCGTCGACCTACGGCCGCCGCGGACGACCAAGGAGGTGCAGAGGCTAACCGGGATGATCGCGGCCCTCTCCCGGTTTGTGTCCCGGTCAACCGACAAGTGCTTCCCATTCTTCCAAGCGCTCAATGGCCAAGGCAAGATCAGCTAGGATGATAAGTGCGGGGAAGCCTTTGAAGGCCTGAAAGAGTACTTGGTCAGCCCGCCGCTGCTGTCAAAACCTGTTCTCGGGGAGTTACTGTACGTCTACCTTGCAGTATCCGAGAAGGCGGTTAGTTCAGTCTTGATCCGAGAAGAAGACAAGGTACAGTTCCCCGTATACTACAGTAGTAAGGCTTTCCAAGGCGCAGAGGGGAGGTACACCCCTCTGGAAAAGTTGGCCTTGGCGTTGGTCTCATCAGCCCGCAAGCTGAGGCCATACTTCCAGGGTCACCCAATCCATGTCCCGACCAGCTACTCACTCCGCCAGGTGCTCTAGAACCCCGAGTTGTCAGGGCGGATCGCGAAATGGGCAATCGAGCTTGGAGAGTTCGACATCGAATACATTCCACGCACCGCGGTCAAGGCGCAAGCTCTAGCCGACTTTGTGGCCGAGTTCACGGGCGCTCCCGAGCCGACTCCGGAGTCCTCGGAGAAGGCAGTCGTAGCGCCCAGGGAAGATGGCCTGACGGCTCATGACATGAATGTCTCAAGGTGGAAGCTATTCGTTGACGGGTCCTCAAACTCGAGGGGCTCCGGTGCAGGGCTTGTCCTCGTGAGTCCCGATCAGTATAAGACCAGCAGGCACTTCGCTTCAACTTCAAGGCGTCCAATAATGAAGCGGAGTACGAGGCTGTTATTGCCGGACTCAGTCTAGCCTGAGAACTTGGTGTGCAAGACATCGAAGTGTTCAGCGACTCGATGCTCATTGTCAATCAGGTGACCGGGGAGTTCCAGGCGAAGGAAGATAGAATGGCGAAGTATCTGGACAAGGTGAAAGTCCTGCTCGGCCAATTCAAGACCCAGGTGGTTACCCGGATACCGCGTTCAGAGAACATCGAGGCAGATGCCCTCGCTCGGCTCGCCTCGGGGAATGACCTCGATCGTCTGGTCTCGTTTCCCATTGAATGGCTAGACCAGCCGAGCATCGAGCGAGAAGAGCAGGTCCTCTGTTCCGAGAACGCCACTACCTTGATGGACCCGATCGTCAGGTACCTTGCCGAGTCCCAGCTGCCCGAGAACCGAGAAGAGGCTCGGCGAGTCAAGAACACCTCGGCAAGGTACACACTCATCAATGGAAAATTGTAACGCTGGGGATACTCTTCTCCCTACCAGCGCTGCGTCGGCCCTGCTGAAGCCGAGTACATTATGAAAGAGATACACAGCAGAGTTTGCGGGAACCATTCAGGGGGCAGAGCCCTGTCTTTCAAGTGCCTTCGGCAGAGGTACTACTGGCCGACCATGGGCAAAGATCTGATGGATTTCACCCAGAAAATGCCTCAAGTGCCAGCAATTTGCCAAGGCGATCAGGTCTCACCCCGAGAAGCTGATCTCGGTGGTATGCGCCTGGCCGTTCGTCAAATGGGCTCTCGACCTGATCGGACCACTCCCTATGGCTCGGTCACAACTTCGCTATTGCATTATAACGATAGACTACCTTACGAAGTGGGTCGAGGTGGAGCCATTGGCCCAGCAAACGGAGGCAAAGTGCACTGGCTTTTTGTGGAAGAATATAATTTGTCGGTTCGGGCTCCCCCACACCGTGGTAACAGATAATGGGAAGCAGTTCGACAATCCCAAGTTCATCGCACTCTGTGAACAGTTCAGGATCAAGAAGGTATTCTCTTCTCCCGGGCACCCCCAGAGCAACGGGCAGGTGGAGGCCGTGGAGGCCGCCAACAAAACAATCAAGGAGAACTTGAAAAAGAACCTTGAAAGGCACAAGGGAGCCTGGATCGATGAACTATCCCGGGTACTATGGGCTTATCGAACAACCAATTGCACCGCAACCGGGAAAACCCCATTCGCGATGGCATTCGGGGGTAGAGGCTGTCATTCCGGTTGAAGTCGGTTTGCCGAGCCTCCGAGTAGAGAATTACGATGAAGAGGATAACACCGAGCAGATGCTTCCCAAGCTCGACCTAGTCGAGGAACGGCGTGAACAAGCATTAATCCGAACAGCTGTCCGGAACCAGGTTGTAGCCAGATATTATGACAAGAGGTTCCGACCCCGAGTATTCCGAGTAGGGGATTTTGTGTTAAAAAAGGTTTTGGTTCAAGAACCTGGGCTCGGCTCGTTTGGCCCGAAATGGGACGGCCCGTACACGGTCACCGAGATTGTCCCCCCGGGAACGTATTGCTTAGTCGACCAGGACGACAGATTGCTCGGACACCCATGGAATGCCGACCACCTGAAGCGTTTTTATCAGTGAATTTTTGTAAAAATTGCATTGGCCGATATATACAATAGAGTTTACCACAAAAAACGTGTAATTACTAGTTACCCTATAATTGTTAGTTATTCTGTAGTTGTTACCCTGAACAACTCCTGTGGTTCTCAGACCATGGAGATAGGTCCTATGACCGGACACCGACCAGAATTGGACGTGCCCGACTAGGACCCAACAGATCTGCCCACGCAGACAACTCCTATGGTTCTCGGACCAATGAGATAGGTCTCATGACCGGACACCGACCAGAATTGGACGTGCCAGACCAGGACCCAACAGATCTGCCCAAACAGACAATTCCTGTGGTTCTCGGACCAAGGAGATAGGTCCCCTGACCGGACACCGACCAGAATTGGACGTGTCCGACTAGGACCCAAGTTAACTCTACAACCAGCACCAAAGATGTTTGGACTCGGGTCAACTCTAAGTTCACCCAGACCAACCAGAGGGGGAGGAGTACTCGGATGGAGATAACAGCCGAGTACCCAGCCAGAACTACACTTAAAAAGTAATCGTAACAAGCAGACAGATGGTAAAAAAGAGAGAAAACTGTGTTCATTAAAAAAAATATAATGGGTACATCAAGGAGGAGGGTACAAGTTTGGCACCCTCAAACCCAAAAAAAAAAAAAAAAAAAAAAAAGCCCGACAAAAAAGGGGGACCACAAAAGCAGGAGTAAGCCCTAGTCCAGCTGATCGGGGAAGAGGTCGTCCATCGAGACGTCTAGGGCTGGAGAGGTCGACTGGTTCGTCGCTGGCTGCTCAGATGCGGCGGGCTGCTCGGGAGCCTTAGGCTGCTCTGGCTCGTCGAGAATAACGATGTTCTCAGGCACCGGGGCAGCACCGGACACTTCGCCCTCCTTAAAGGGTTCCTCGGTCGCGGTCTTCTCGGACCGGTCGGGGACAAAAGACCAGTTCACCCTGACCAACGATGGGTTGGTCGCGATAAAACCGGCCTTCATGTCCCGCATACCGTCCTGGTACTCAGAGACAAGGCGAGCTCTGAAGTCCTCGGATTCGAGGTACTCCGCTATTGCTTCGGCCCGGGCGTCGTCGCGTGCGGCGGGGAGGGCGATCTCAATGTATCTCTTGTGCTCGACCCGAGCAGCAGCGAGCTCCTCCTCGGCTTTCTTCAGCGCCGCCTCCATCTCAAGCCGCGAAGTCTCCACCTCCTCGGCCTTCCGCTCGGCCGAGGTCGCCCAGTCCTCGGCCCTTCTCGACTTGTCCTCGACCGACCTGGCCGACTCTTCGGCGGCCTTCGCCTTCTCCACGGCGGCCTTCGCCGTCTTCTCGGCCGCCTTCTTGGCCTCCTCAGTGGCAGTCCGGGCCGCCCTTGCATCCTTCTCCGACTTCCTCAGGGCCCTAGCGTCGGCTTCGACGGACTTCAGCTCGTCCGCCATCCGGTTCGCGTGGGCCCTTGCTGCTGCGCTCCCAGAGAAGAGGACGCAAAGAGACTGACGAAAAAGGACGCAAAAAGGTTAGAAAACATGAAAAATCTGTACAAGAAACTGAAAACAAAACCGAAGTTGCACCTACCCCAATCAGTGTGGAGGTGGAGTCGGCGATGACCTCTATGTGGTCGGACCACGTAGAAGACTCGACGACCTTGACGCTCAGCTGGTCGGCGAATTTATTGACCATCGCTCGGTGAACCGAGGACTCGAGACTAGGCTGCTCGTCCCGGCCGACGCAAGGCGCTGGTGGAGGAACAGCCAGCCGGTCTTCCCGGGGACGGCTGGAGCGAGACTCATGCTGACCAGCCGGCCTGTCTTCCCTTGGCCGATCCTCCCTCAGTCGGTCCTCCCTAGGCCGATCCTCCCTCGGCTTCTCGGGGCGGGCTTCATGACGAGCCGCTGGTCGGTTGCTCTGGGCCGCCGGGGGGACTGTTGCCCTTGCTGGAGCCGCGGGGGGTGCCGCCGCCCTGCTCGGCGGCACGACCTCCTTTTCCTTCCCCTTCCCCTTCGCCAGCCTAGCGTTCTTCTGGAGCCGGGCCATGCTCTCCTCCAAGCTCGGGCGCTTGGTCCCACGGTGTTCTCGGTCAGCCATTGGATCTGCAAAAAACAGAAAAACACAAATCCGTGAGTGCTCGAAAAATCAGATTAAAAAAAAAAAAAGGGGCAATTAAATAGTGCAATGACCTTCGATCCGGAGGCCTCGAGCAGGGAAGAGATCCCGGATAACCCGGTCCACGTCCTCGTCGGCAACCCGAGGACCCCAAGTTCCAGGGGACAAGTCGCCAGATGAGGACCCGCGAACCGTGGCCTTGGGCACCCCCCGTGGAACCCCGGATCGATCGTCCGTGGCTGCGGCGGCTGGTCGGCTTGTCCGAGAGCGATAGTGGACTGCTGGCTGGGGCATGACCGCGACCGTGACAGTTGGAGGTGAAGTTCTTGGCTGGTCGTCTGGCCGGCCAGAAGAGGAGGATGAGCCGACCCAATGCTGCCTTAGGCTAGAGTCGGCCAGGAGCCCGTGCTGGTTCCGCTCGGGGTCGGATAGCTCCCGCAACTCGTCTATCCTCTCCCGGGTCTGCTCCGAGACCTGTGGTGCCCGAGTCCACACGTAGCCCCTCCTGAACGCCACCGGGACTCTCTTGGACTGGGGTAGCTCAAAGTACGACAGGTGCTCGTGCAACCACCGACCACCTGCATAGAACCAGAGATGCTTGAACTGTTTGTCCGAATCCGGGCACCCGGTGATGAAGGTCCCCTTGAAGCCCTGGAAGTAGTAGAACCCCTTAGACGAGGGGGCCGACTTCATCCGGTAGAGGTTCTGGAAGGCAGCAACGAGCATCTTCTCGGCGAACCTCACCGCCCACAGGATGTAGCAGCTGATCAGAACGCGATATGCGTTCGCGTTCAATTGGGCAGGGGCTACGTTCAGCCTGGTCAGCGCCTGCCTGAGGAATGGATGGAAGGAGAGACGCAACCCTGCTCGGAAGTACTCCGCTGACAGGGCGATGAAGCCGTGGGGGGGACGAGAATGAAGGTCGTCAACCCCGGGGACCAAAAGGTCCACGCTGTCCGGGATTCGGAATTCCCTACGTAGCACGGCCAGGTACCTCGGTTGTAACGGCTGTTGTGAAATAGTCTGCCGTGTACACTGGTCGGTCGCCTGCCAGTTTGGTCATCTCTGCGTCGGCCCGGCGATACACCTTCACATCATTGATGCGCATCCCCCGGCCACTGGGTCGATCCTGGGCTTCGGTGTCCTCCCCGGACGGGTCGGTGCTATCCGATGCCAGTTCGTTGTCTCGGCAAAACGTGCTGGCCTGGCTGGCGGTCCTCTCGGCAGCCTCCTCCCCCTCGGCCGTAAGATTTACGACCGGGGCCGGTTGTGCATGGGAAGCCCCACCTAACTCTTCAACAAATTCGCGGTCAGGGGCTGTGCTCGGACCTGCACGAAGTATTTCCTCCAGTCGTGCAGCGCCAGCCTTTTCTCAGCTGGTCGGCGAGACTTGGTTGCTCGGCGAGGGTATATCTGAGATCCCCGACAGGTGGTCGGGTGTCCGGCCCCTCGGGCCTGTCGCTTCCCCAGTCACCGACGACCTCGTGCCCGACGTCGAAAACTCGCTCCCCGTGACGTCCACGCTCTCGGACAAGATTGCATTCTCGGAATCGAAAATATCACTCATTTTTGCAATAAAGGAAAAAAACTGTTACCTTCTCGGATGTAGTCGACGCTGGTCTGCAAATTTCCTAGCTCGGTAGTTCTCGGTAATCTTCGGCAGCTCTCGGCAAACTCGATCTTTCGCAAGCGATGGAAAAATGAGGATCAACCCCCCGCTATTTATAGGCGAAGGTTTAGCGAAGAATCCGGAGCGCGATTTACGAGGCGACGCTTCGGTTTCCCGCCAATCGTCCACGTCAGCTTCAAATTTTGAAATTCGAAAATTTGAAGTGTCGTTCTGTCTTCCCGCCAGTCACGGAACGACACGTGGCACTGTTGACACATGGCATCAGACGATACCTCCCCGAGAACTGCCTGTAGTCCGAGTATCCGACCATGCACCGACTACGAAATATGGTCGAGCAGAAGACGAGTAGAAAACGAGCAGACGACTACTCAAGCATCCCTGGCCAAGTCAGTCCAGAGATGCTGGGGGGCTTATGTTGATGTCGTAATCTGCTCCGACCACAAAGTACCACTTCCGACCACCTTCTGCGATTTTCCCACCCTCTCGGCTATGGGTCTAGTGGCCGGATGCTGGCCGACCAGAAGTATCAGCCGACCACACCCCACAGCCTTGCGAGAATGAGCAGTGTACTCGGGCAATATTGTTCTCGGATCACCCGATCCAAGTAGTGAATTCCTGACTTGCCTAGGTCACCCGAGCCTACATTCCACCTCACCTCGCGGTTGACGCCAACCCTGTCCTAGCACCCATCAGCTACAGGCACCGCCCACCTACTTCTGCGGAACATCACATCGCCACCCGCCGCCACTTACTCTGACAGGATCTGTCCCTGTAGGCGCCGGCGACAGCCACCCTTCTGTCCCCTACATTGAGTCAGGCCCCACGTGGCGCACGCCCATTGGGCCAGTAGCCCCTGCAGGCCTAAAACCCTAGTCACCCACCGGGTGCTCTAGGTAGCCGACCCGACCGGGTTGCCCGAGCACCCGAACCCGGGGAGGACGCCTATAAATAGAGAAAAACACATAAACTCAGGTATGGTCATTTTTGCCTTGCCAAATCTCTGCCTCTCCCTACGCTCATCAGTTTCCTTGCTGACTTAAGTATCGGAGTACCCGCGGCAGACACCACATCGGTGTCCTCATCATTCCGAGGTGCTTTTATTTTGCAGGTGATCGACGGCGGAGTGACTGGCCAGTTCTGACCGGACAACCCTGTTACATTGGGTGTTGATGCCGGAGGCGTTTTCGCCATCAACACACATTTTGTTCCGTGTAGGAGAAGATGCTTTTGCACAATAGAGAACTTTAAATTTGTAACTTCATATGGCCTAAATTTCGAATGAAGGATTATCAAAATACAGGTTAAAAGGGCCTAATATTATACTTAGTTTGGTTTTTTAACAGCAAGGGTGAAACAATTTTTGAGAAAAACCACGTTCAGTTTGTCATATAAACGTGCTGCTGAAGCACGTCGCACTCAATCATATGCCATAAACGACTAGCCTTATTAATTTTGTACCTGCTTTGGTCAAGCTCTCCCACCTAACAAATTATTATAATATACTAAAAGAATGTATATTTTCACTGTTCTTTCTACAGTAATCCACAATACATTTTACTTTTTTTTTCCTCTGCTTTAGCTACTTATTATAATATACTAAAACGATGCACATTTTCACTGTTCTTTCTACAATAATCCACAGTACATTTTGTTTTTTTTTTTTTTAATTTTATTTCCGCTGTTTTAGCTATAGTAATGTACATTAATTTTTGCTATTTTCACTGTTCTTTCTACAGTAATCCACAATAGATTTTACTTTTTTTTTTCCTCTGCTTTAGCTACTTATTATAATATACTTAAACGATGCATATTTTCACTGTTCTTTCTACAATAATCCACAGTACATTTTGTTTTTTTTTATTTTATTTTATTTCCGCTGCTTTAGCTATAGTAATGTACATTAATTTTTGCTACAGTAATATACAGTACTTTTACTTTTTGTACAGTATAATGTACAGTACTTTTGCTTTCAAAGATTTAAATTCTAAAGTTTAGTTTTTTATTCATCTTTTCTTCATATTTTTGTTATTTTATAATTTTTAATGATTTTTGTTTCCACATTTCCGATTTTCTAATTTTTTTTATTCTCTTTTTTCGATGTGTGCTTGGTTTTTTTGGCTTTTTCATTTGTTGGGTTTTGTTTTTTTTTTTTTTTTTTTTTTTTTTGTAAAAAACAGTAAATAAAAAAATAATAGAATCTGTTTTTGGTTTTGTTGTTTTTCTCCAATCTTTTTTTCCCCTGTTGAGTTTTTTTCTCCTTTTGGTTTTTTTTTTTTCTATTTTTATTTTTAATTATCGTGATCATTTTTATTTCTCTATTTTTATCTCTGCATCACCAGAGAAAAGTGGTTTTATATGATTATTATTATTATTATTATTATTATTAGTTTACATGTTTATGATTGAGAGAGATCCTAAAAAAAATATTAAAGACAAAATAGATAGATCAAAATATAGGTATGGTCTGCTTTATTTTGTTTTGTTTTTTTATTTTTATAAGTTATTTCTAGCTTTTTTTTCCCCTAGATTACTATATTTTGTTTTTCGCTTTTGATTTATGTTAATTTGTTTTTCTAGCTTACGGTGATGATGTTTTGGAATGGGAATGCAAAGAGAACCATTGAAGACCTTTTTTTTTGTTTATATTTTTGAAAACATATTGTAATTATATTATTTATCATAATCAACTGTTATTATTAAATGTTATTTAATTTTCTTATTTATTTATCTATTTATTTTCCTCTCATGTGCAATGCATGGGCATTAAACTAATATAAAATAAAATGAAATAAATTGTGATGCAATGGCTCCAATTAAAAGAGACAAAGTTAATCAGAGAAATCTGAAAAGGCATTTTCTCTTCGGTCTTCATTGACGATGACTCGGCAACTTGATGTCGTAGGGAACACGAAAAAAAAGTTCTTTTTTTTTTAAATTTTATTTTCTACTTTTATGAAAAAAAAAAAAAAAAGTGTAAATCTGATAAGTTAGTTGAAGATAAATTTTTAAGTTTAAATTGATTGATTTTTTAAAAATTAATTATAAATTTTGTTGACTTTTTTAAAAAAGATAAAAATTAAGATAAAAAAGTATAATTTAGTTGGAATTAAACGTTAATGCCAAACATAGCCTAAATCTAATACACAAGTTTCCCTTAAAACAAGTACAAAATTTGACACTTGATAATATTTGGTCATTATTAGTTGAATTCTAATTAATCTGTTGTCTCATATTATTACCTCATTTATTGTCCTTCTATTAAATTTTGAGGCATCATTAAATTTTCATTAACTAGTTTTTCTAAAGTTTTAATTTAGATAAGGATAAAAACCAATTTTTTCTTCAGCTCTCTTTTTTCCCCCATTTACAACTTTTTTTTTTTTTTTTTTGAATCTAGAAAGTGTTTACGAATCATAAATTAAATGAATAAAAGATAAGTTCTAAATAAAAGTTAAATTCTAGAATAAATGTATATTAATCTATTGGAATTTTAAGTATTGATTTTATTTCATCTAATTGATAGATTTTTTTTTTATTATTGCTTGATTTTTGATACGATTTGATTGATTTTTCCATTTATGTTCACGATCTGATCCAATCCGATCTAATTTGATCTAATCTATGTGGTCTTGATGGTTGGCAATGGCGGTAGGTGTGGAGGAGGCGGTTGCTAGTGGTGGTGTTCACCGACATCAGTAAATGTTTTCAAGAGTTTCTTTTTGTTGTGGCTCGGTGTTTCTCATATAGTTCATATCTGCATATAAAATGTTTACTATACCTAAATCTTTTCAAACCCTAATGATGTTGAGAACGATTGATTGATTGTATGCTGGAAAATGAGCAAAGTTAATTATATGGTCGAAATATTATTTATCTATTAAAAAAATCATAATATCACCATACAAAATGAGAGTGATGGGCAGTAATTGTGTCTATATATTCAATAAGGATTTTCAAAAATAAGCATATCTTTAGAAGTTTTAGTGAAAGGAGCGACTTTTATCACCAAAAGTACCGTTAATTTTAAATTTAATATTTGATTCTCCATGATTTAATGTCTTAACTCTTTCTTCTAATTATCATTACTTTATTTGTTGCTTAAAATTATACAATATTAAAAATTTACTTTTACAAATTTCAAAGGTTAATAAAAGATTATTAAAAGTAAACATATATTCTCGTGTTTATCACTTCATTTTTGTCAGACATGAACAACACTTGTACCGATTAATTTCTTGGGTTGTCTCAGATATTTTTTTGGATTATACCGATTAATCTCTTATGTTATCCTCTCTCCCCCCCCCCCCCCCCCCCCCCCCCTCCCTCTTTCCCCCCGCTGGACGGCTAGATGCTGGACGGGAGAGTATTCCTAAAAGTAAATATAACATTAGAAATAAAAATGACATTGGAGTACAAATAAGATAATATTATTTTTTTATACTTTTTGATGGTAGATATAATATCGACATGAACATAAACATTGTAGTTGGTCATAGTTCATCATACATATTCGAACTTGTGAACTTCTAGCTTTATTTTCCATAAACAAAAAGAAAAAGAAAAAAAAAGATACTGATAATGACATTTTTCCCCCCGAAATTGGTTGTGGGAAGTGGTTAGTGCTTTAAGAAGGGGAACAAAAGGGTTAAAAAAAGAAAAAAGAAAAGAGTATGAACAAGGCTTAAGCAATGGCAGGTTGGTGTTTTGTCTACTAATTAGTTATTGGTTAAACTAATTATGAGATAAAGAAGTGAATAACAATTTTATCATAAATAATCAAGTAATTAACCAGTAGGTTTTAAAAATATTTAGAGTAGATGGTAATAAATAATAAATTTAATACAGATAGTTTTATGAGAAAATTTGGTAAACAACCACCCAAAGGCATATCAACAAGGTTAAAATTTTTTACCTTTGATTTCTTTAATCGAATCAAATCTCTCTCTCTCTCTCTCTCTCTCTCCATGCCGCCATAAGTGTTTTTTTTTTGTTTTGTTTTTGTTTCAAAATGCTTGAAATTTTTAAATATGATTCAATATATAAAATATATACATATATTTACCTACGAAAATACAAATTATTATGTTAATAATTCAATTTACAATTTTAGTTAAATTTGAACTTGTAGGGTATGTTTTCTTCATATGTAAAATTATGTGTTAGAGCAAAATGTGCAAATGTGTGAGCTATACTATTAGCTAACCGAAAAATAGCGCAATAAGAAGCCACCACCTAACACACCTAAAAGAACAGAAATATCCTCTAAAATAGGACCAACAGGGGCTAAGAGTCCTCGGATTGAATTAACATACCCTAACCGCCCGGACAGAGTCACTTTCCACTATCTGGACTCGCAAGACACTGCTCTCTGAAGCATAGGTTATTCGCACAAAAAAAAAAAAAAATATATATATATATATATATATAACTTTAATTTGTCACTTTATTTCGACTTGTCCCTATTAAAATAATTTTTTTCATTTATAACCCCACTTTTTTCCTTCTATTTTTACTTTTTATTTTTCTTATTTGCTTTAAATCTTATGTTTTTAATTATGTCTTATGAAAATAATTTTTCTTTATGATATATATCGGTTAAAATATGATTTTTTTTCCTCAAATACATTCTTAGTTAAATATTTTTTTCATTGATGTCTAAAAGTATAACAAATTTAACCTGGACGTGTGTATATATTTATATATATATATATATATGTCTATAGATAAAGCAGTAGAGCCACTGCACATGCATAGAGTACTATTGTACTGCATTGTATCAGGGGGTTCGACAGGATCCCCCAGTCTGAATTTGGGGACAGGTCCCTCCATGCTTTGGTCAAGCTCTCCCACCCAACAAATATAAATTAAAATGAAATAAAATGTGATGCAATGGTTCCAATTAAAAGAGAGAGAGTTAATCAGAGAAACCTGAAAAGTCATTTTCTCTTCGGTCTTCATTGACGATGACTCAGCAACTTGATGTCGTAGGGAAAACGAAAGAAAAGTTCAATTTTTTTTTTGTATTTTTTTGTATTTTTTTTTCCGACTTTTATGAAAGAAAGTGTAAATCTAGTGTGCAAGTTTCCCTTAAAACAAGTACAAAATTTGACACTTGGTAATATTTGGTCATTACCTACTTGAATTCTAATTAATCTGTTGTCCCATATTATTACCTCATTTGTTGTCCTTTAATTAAATTTTGACACATTATTAAATTTTCATAAAAGGACTCTTATTTGTTATGGGTATTCTAGATAACCCACTAATTGATTTCACTAACAGATAAAATATATTATAAATGTGGAAATTAAATTACTAATAATTAAGGGGGTGTTTGGCCCATTAGTTTAAACTCATCACCATCAACTAAAATTTTGTCTTTTTCCCTAAAAGTTTTTTGTCTTTTATGAAAAAATCAACAAAAATTACTATTTAAACTTATTAATTTCAACTCAAACTTACACACCAAATACCCCCTAAATAAACTACTGAGCCCACTAAGGCCTCCACATAGCCTATGTCCAACATCTCCTACATGCGCATGGTGGGCGCGTAAACATGCATCTCTCTCACCTTCTTGATTAGCGTTTTATTCATAATGGATAAATGGGTCATGCGATCGTCGAGCCAACACGTAGGTCGTCCCTAAATGTGTCTCGTATGCCCCAGATTCATTATTTGGTCACATTAGTTCTAGCATCCTTAATCCCTCTGAGCAATATCTCGGAGCAATGCTAAACCCCATTCTAGTAACATTTATGTTCACAATTACACTGTCATCCCAAAGATGTGACTTAATAGTCTTCCCTTCACCTTCATATCACTTAGTTTTGTTCGAATTGCTTTTCCAGCCTTGCTCCTTTAGATTACGTCAAAACATGATCGTAGTAAAGTAGCATACATTAAACCTTCACCACATTATACAGTCAAAAGTCATTTAGGGCATAATGAAGTGTGGATCAAATAAAATATAATGATCTATAAGGACTCGTAAAGTGACGAAACATGGATTTAATCTTCCACTTTCTAGTGTTTTTGCTGGACACTTTAATTTGATAATCTTATGATGATGTATAGTTTCACTTGGGATGAAATCATCTTATCTTGGATCATTCTAATGTTTACTTACAAAATAGAAACATCTAAGTATTTTTTAAATATCACTAGAATATTTTTTGTTTTTTAACATGGATGACCTGATGTCTTCAATTCCAGTTGACGGAGTCCATTACCGGTATATTCTAGTAGAATATTTTGGATATTATACTAGAATTTTTTTCAACATGGATGAGTCGATGTCTTCGACTCCAGTTGACAATGCTTGTTAAGGAATATTTTAGTAGAATGTTTAGAAAATTTTACGATTATCTTTTTTTTGTTCAACATGGATGACCAGACGTCTCCAACTCCAGTCGTCGGATCGGTCATTGGAATATTCCAATGGAATATTTTGGATATTCTGTGAGGATATTTTTTATTTTTAACAGGGATGACTGGACATCACTAGCTCTGTTTGCTGACGCTAGTCCCTGAAATATTTTACTAGAATATTTTGGACATTCCACTTGAATATTTTCTTGCTTTTAACATAGATGATTGGATGTATTTAGTTCCAGTTGCCTATCACCAAAATATTTTAATAGAATATTTTGACATTTTACGAGAATATTTTCAAGACGTACTCTACTCATTAAAGAGATTCTAATAGAATATTTGTTATATTCTCTCATAATTTTTTTTTTATGTGTAACGAAATTGACTAATCGTCAAAAAATGTTGAGATAGAATATCGTGATATATTCTTTCAGAATTTTTTTCTAGAATCAAAACCATAATACATTATAAAAAAAAAAAAAACATAAATTTCCATCCAAAAACACTCAATTAGCAAAAAAATCACATATTAAAAATCGAAGTGTACAAAAGGAGAAACCAAACTGATCATCGACTTTCTACGTCAACTGAGCTTCCAATATACTGAAACTAATAATCAATAAATCTGCAGTAGTGATTTCACAGACGGAGCTAATTGTTGTTGTCCCCATAAGATGGCGAGGACGGATCTGCAGTTCAGTACCAGCAACACAAAGAGAGTGAGGAGATTGGTGTTTGGAAATGTGCCCGTATACAAATGAGATGTATTATTTTGCTAATTTAATTTGAGAAATTTTTTTTAATATTATTTTTGCATGCATGGTTTAGATGTTTTATAAATATCGAAAACCTTAAATTATTTAAATGTGACTTTAAATATTATATAAAAGTGTTATAGATAGGATGATAACATTTAAAGTAAAATAATCTAAGTCTGTCCCTAATTAAAAATTAAAGTTGAGATCTTTAATTTAAAACTACTAGCGCAGTTTATTATATTATGAATGAAACGATCTTATCTGAATTGTTAATAATAAGATGATTGGAATGAAAGCGTATTATATAATATGATAATATAGGACTAAAACAAGATTAATTATAAATCTCTAATAATTTCGGTTGTCATATGGAGCATTCAAAATTAATCAATGATAGTCATATATGAATCGATCTTAATTCTGAGTAATTAATATACTCCTATTTATTGTATTGTATATTTTGACATACTGGGTAATGAAACAAATGCATAGTATCAAATTCTCGGTATATTGGAAATATAATAAAATAAAAATTAATAGCTGGGAATATTAATACACAAGATGAAATCAATTCCTTCGTAAAGAAGTCAGATAAACGGTTCCCATAAGTATTGATTCGGGGCTTGAATAATAAGAGCGCTCAATTTATGATTAGATCATAAATATATTATTCATTAGATAATCAATGGTATTTAAGGAGAAATTTATAATTAAAGAGGTTAACAGAAAATTCATAGCTTCAATTATGAACCATTTATAAAGGATTAATTTAGATGTGACTATATCAATGGACAATTCAAATCCTTTGAATATAATTAATTTTTATAATTTTAAGAATGCAATTCCAAATTTTTAGTGGAGTTATTTAGGAATTAATAATTTTGATATTTTTTATTTAAGGTGTTAATTAATTATCAAAATTATTGGAGCTTCACATTATAATGTCCATAGTTTCTCTCAAATGCTCCGTTGAATCATGTGAACATTATTTTATGTTGGGTTAAATTTATTAATTTGGAATTGAGAATTCTAAATTAATTAATTTTCACACAATAAATTAAGTGGATTAATTTCTATTTTAAATAAATATGATTATTTAAAATAAATTTAAAATAGTTTTAAATTAAAAATTATACAATTTGGTAAGGACCATACCGTAGTTGTGCATCATAGAGTGGTTCACGTTTTATCCACAGATAAAGTACAAGTGGAATTTTGAATTTTGGCACATATGGAAAAGGAAAAGATTAGTTAGTTTTATTTTTAATAATTCAAAATAATTTTTTTAAAATAAAAAAACGGACTGGTTAATGGATAATGGGAGAGAGATTTTCTCTCCCCATGATCTGCAAAAAACACCTACCACCCTAAAAAGTGGGCGGGCATGTATTTTCCATTACATGTGAGGGTGTTGATTAATTAATTAATTAATGAATTATAAAGAATGGTGTCAATTATTTCTTTGTAATATTAAAAAGGGTTACATGCGATGTAGCTTAGACATAAGAATATTAATTCTAATTGAAAGAGAAAAGAACGCACCTTTTTCTAAAGAGCTTCTTCTCTTTCCTTCCTTCACTTTGTCTCATGTGTTAAAAATATAAAGTGAACCAAAATTCAATTATGTAATCAAATCCAAAATTAGAAAACGCCCACTCATTTCTTGTCAATCATGATTTGGAGAACGCTGAGAAAGAATTGGTGGTATTCCGAAGGATTTGGAGTTCTTAAGAAGGTTTTTGGATGAGTTCAAGAACTTCGACCAAGTTGGACGACGGTCAAACTCTAAACTTTCTTATTTTATAATTCATTAAATTAATATAGGTATTGATCACCAGACAAACTTTTTGAGAAAAATTTTTATATGTCCGATTTGATCCTTACCATGCTTCTGCTAATTTTAAAAAGAGGTTTTCAAAACCAATAATTGATATCAGAGCCGACAATACCTTATATTAATTTAACGAGTGATTATATGAAAATCTTTGTATGATTTTGGGTATGCAATATATGTTTCTATTTATGTTCATGATGATGAATATTTGTGCGAATGGATTGGTCATAAATTTTTCTGTCCCATAAAAATTAGTTTGTATTTTTTCTTTTGATTAAATCAATTGTAAAGAGAAATAGTTGTGTTATACTCATTTCGATTAGATCAATTGTAAATTGGATCAATTGTGTAATTTTCTAATTTTTTATGTTGAAGACAAGTTTTTTTTCTTTTTTTTTTTTTTTTAAAGAAAAGTTCTTAATTTTCTTTTAATAATTTCTTATTTTATGCAGGGGTGGCGGCCGTGGCCTCCGGCATGAGGTCGCAAGCCATGGTTCAGGGAACTCTAGCTGGCCCAGGCCCAGGGCCTGGGCCACCCACCAGCTGAGCCTGCCTCAGCTTCGGCTGAGACAGGAGTAGGCCTGGGCCTGCCCATGGCTCTGGCCTGGACTGGCCAGGTTGCACATGGGCAGTGCCAGGTTGCAGAAGCAGTCGCCGACTCGCAAACCTAGGTCGGTGGCCACGGCCGGCGATCAGTTGTGGCTGCCGTACAGCCGGCCTCAACAGACCAATTTTTTTTTATTATTAAAATAAAAGGAACTTTTCTTTTAAAAAAGTAGAATAACTTTTCTTCAAGATGAACAATTGAAAAATTACACAACATATCGTATTTACAATTGATCCACTCAAAGTGAAAATTACGCAATGATTTCTAATTACAATTAATATAATCAAAAGGAAAAATGCAAATAAATTTTCATAGAACTGGAAAAATTTACGACCAATCCATTCGCACAAACATTCATCATCATAAACATAAATATAAACATACATTAAAATGCATAAGTACCTATCTAAAATCATCCAAATTTTATTATATAATCACACTAAATTATATAATGTATTATCGGCTTTGATACCAATTGTCGGATTCGAAACTGATTTATAAAATTGTAGAAGTGTGGTACAGATCAAATTGCATTTATAAAAGTTTTTCTCAAAAATTTTATCCGGCGATCAATACTTATATTACTTTAATAAATAATAAAAGAAGAAGGTTTAGATATAAAATGTCATCCGATTAGGTTGAAATTATTGAACTCCTTCAAAAACCTTCTTGAGAACTCAAAATCCTTCGAAACACCTCCGATTCTTTCTCAGTGTTCTACAAATCACGATAAACAGGAAATGAGTGGGCATTTCTGATTTTGGGTTTGATCACTTAACTGAAATTTGGTTCACTTTGTGTTCTCAACTCGTGGGACAAAGTGAAGGAAAGAAGGAGAAGAAATAAGTCTCTAGAAAAAAAAAGTACGTACTTTTTTCTTGTAAAAAGGAATGAATAAAATACATAGCATGTACCCTTTTTAATTCTACAAAGAAATAACTACCACTTTTTTTTTAAAATTAATTAATTAATTAATCCACTCCCTCACTTAGTGGAACGACACATATGCATGCCCACTTTCTAGAGAAGCGGACGTTTTTTTGCAGATAATGGAGAGAGAATATTTCTCTCCCATTATCAACTAATGTATTTTATTTTTTTAATAGTTATTTTGAATTAGTCAAAATAAATAATCTTTTTCTTTTCACGTGTGTCAAAATTTAAATTCTAAATGCACATTATATGTGGATAAAATGTGAACCACATTGTAGTTCACAACTACGGTGTAGTCTTTATCATAATGTATAATTTACAATTTAAAATTATTTTAAAATTATTTTAAATAATCATATTATTTAAAATATAAATTAATCCAATTAATTTGTTATGTGAATCTTAGTTTAGAATTCTCAATTCCAAATTAATAAATTTAACCCAACTTAATATTATATTCACATAATTCAATAGAGCAGTTAACAGGAACTATGGATATTATAATTTTAATTTTAATAATTTTGACAATTAATGAACACCTTAATTTAAATATAAAAATTATTAATTCCAAATTACTTCACTAAAAATTTAGAATTACACTCTTAAAATTATAAAATTAATTACATTCAAAGAATTTGAATTGTCTATTGATATAGTCAAGATATATAAATCAATCATCCATAAACGGTTCATAATTAAAACTATGTATTTTCCATTAACTTATTTAATTATATCTTTCAATGTAAGTACCATTGATTCTTTAATGACTCATATATTTATGATCTAATCATAAATTGAGCACTTTAATGTTATTCAAGTCTCGAATCAATACTTATGGGAATTGTTCAACTAATTTTTATGAAGGAATATATTTCATTTTGTATATTAATATTCCTGGCTATTTATTATTATATTTCTAATATACCAAGAATTTGACACTATGCATTCATGTCATTACCTAGTATGCTAAAAAAAAAAATACAACAAATATGAGTATATTAATTACTCAGAATTAAAATTCATTCATATATGACCATTATTGATTAATTTTGAATGCTCTCTATGACAACGAAAATTATTATAGATTAATAATTAATCATGCTCTAGTCCTATATAATCAAATTATATAAAACGCTTTTGTTGTGTGTTTTTCTTCGTGTGTGCTCGCAAGTGAATGAATCGCCACAAGTAATAAAGTGACAAATTGTCGAGTATCGTTCCACAGGGATTGAAATTAAGAAAACTAACTAAGTACTACAATTAAAATGACTCAATTTTATCTAAGCTATCAAAATTAAAGGGAGTTGAAACAAACAACTAAATAAGGCAATTAAATTAAACTAAGATTAAGCAAAATAAAAGCAATTGAAATTGTGGATTGAAGGGAACTCGATGTTGTGTAAGGCTAGGGGGTTTTGATTTCACTTGAATTAACTTTGCTTATCCAATTCTAGGCTTGTTAATCGAATTCATTCAAATCATTAATCGTAGGCGACAAATTTTAATTTCACTCCCTCTCCCGAGTGCCGAGTAAAATAATATGCAAAATTTAATCAAATTAATATCCCTATTAACTCAACCAATTAAGCACTCGTTACGCAACCCTACTCTAGTGATTACCCAAGTCATATTAGCCTCCCGAACTTAATATTACAATGTGTTGTGTTTCCCAATTCCCAACATATGAAATTAACTCTCCCGAGCCCAATTTCACACATCTAAAAACTCTAATTTAATGGTAAATAAAATTAGGAAACAAAGCATAGAGAAACACAAACAATTCAGAATGGGATTCGATCAACAAGCTTTAAATTTATCATAACAAAGTCATCATCAAGCTACATCATACCCCCTAGCATAGAAAGTTTAGCTAGACATCAAAATTCTTCAAATCCATAATCAAATTTGAAACAAACATCAAACCCATATTTAAAACGAAATCAAGAGTAAATGCAAGTTGAAGAGCTACAGAGAGAGAGAATAGTAGAAAGAAGAAAAACTAGTTGAAGAACAGCTCCAAGTCTTCAATCTCCTTCAATCTCCAAGAAAAGCCTTCAAAACCCTAGAAGTTCTCTCTATTTCTTCGTCTCTAGGTTTTTGGGTCTCCAAAAAAAAGCTCAATTTTCACGCCCCCACTCCCCTTTTTTTGTTCGTGGGGCTTCAGGCCGAGAGATGGGCAGGCGCGCTTGAAAGCGCGCGGCCGCACGCTTGGAATTCGAGGCGCACGCCTAGCGTGGGCGCACTAGTGAGGGCTCACGGGCGCGCGCTGTGAGTGTGGAGCGCGGTGCTAGGGTGCGCGCTGGGGGTGTGGGGCGCGGGCGCGCCACCTTTTGACTTGGACTAGCGGGCGCATGGGCGCGCGCCATTAGAAGCGCGGCCGCACCTCTACTGCGGGCTAAAGCTAGATTTTCATCTTCATTTCTTCCAAAATCCAATTTTTCATTGCTTATCTGAAACACTCACAAACACATTAAACTAACCCCAAAAAATGAAGATTTTGCAAATTATCCAATTTCAAGACACTAAATAAGTAAGTAAAAACTCACTTATCAAATACCCCCAAACTTAGAATTTTGCTAGTCCTCGAGCAAAAGCAAAACAAAGAAAAAAAATAAATATAAAAATAAAAACAATGTGAAGCTGAGCAACAAAATTTACGACCATGAATTCTACCTCAAAATCTACAAATGTCTTAAGCTCGAAAGAAAAATCAACCATTGTGATTATCTAGAATTTCAACACTGAACACTAGCACAAATCCACTCAAGACTCGTGTGTGTGTGCAGGTCAAAGCCACCCAACAGCTCAAACACCGGATCGATTTATGCATTAAGGAAGTTCATGGACTTATCGCTACATGATGCACTTAAGAACTACCATAGGCCCAATTTAGTGTTGCTCTCCACTAATGTAGGTTAGTGTAACACTGGAGATCAATAGGACTTTAAACGGCTTGTAACGTAAGGCTAAGGTAAAGGGTAGGTGAAAAAGGAAATTTTTAAGCTCAAATCACCCTAGGCACGCCTTGCACCTCACGGACTTCACAAATATTCAATGAAAATCCCCAATATCCCCGATTTTGCATCAACTCAATCAATCATCCTTTTATTCCATAAAAATGAAATACAAGCAAACAACTCAAAGCTATTTTTGTTTAACCCCAAAACTTATTTATTTCAACAATAATTGGGGCTTTTTTTTTTTTTTTTTTTTGGTAACAACGAAAATAGATATAATACAACCAGCAAAGAATGATCCAAACCCCAATCCCAAGCTCATGTTAACCACAATACACTCGAACACAATGAAGAATGCATTTCGTGCCTAAAAGTGATGGGTTAAGTGTTTGGTAAATTTGTATTTTTGATTGGTTAGGTTATACTAGTGTGGGTGAGGAAGAAATTGGCTTAAAGGCTAAAAAGGGGACAACAAGGGATAATTTCCGAAAGGTTGGCTAGAACGGCTCAAGCGGTCCAAAAAAACTTTGCCTAAATCATTTCTCCATGTTACCTAACGTAGGATTTCGCCTTGAGTTTCACCAAATTGGGTTCTAGAGCTCTTGATAGATCATGAACCTAGCTAATTGCATAATGTTCTCTAGTTATTTGAAAGAGTGAGTGGCTAAGATTTTGGTGCTCAAGTGATTAAGAGTCAAAAGTGTCTCTAGCTAGAGTGAGTGTCAAGCACACTAGAAACCACAATTGAAAGACGTTACAAACGACCTTAAGATAACAATTCGTAGTTGTCACTATCATCGATTCATGGTCATCTTTTGCCAACAAAAACTCATACAATTGTTTTTTTTTTTTTTTGGTTTTTTTTTTCAATAAGCAAAAAGTGACTACTCAGGACAACACTAAACTAAATTTAACTATTGCTAAAAAAAAAAAAAACATGAGATGATTAGAGAAAGCATATGAAAGAGCCGAAAAAACAAATGTTCATTCCCCCAAACTTGTAGACAACATTATCCTCAATGTTGGACCGAATAAAAGCACAAGGACACATACCTCGGGGATGAAGTTACATCCCCTCATTGTCATCACTCCCCTCTTGAGTGTCTGGTGGTGGGGTGGAGGATGGTAGGGCTGGAGGAGGTAATCGGGATAGGCAGGAGGCATCGCGGTGGACGAGTTAGGAAGACCTTGAGAAGCCAAATACTGATGGAACTGCAACTCATAACGGCTCCTCATGATGTCACGTTGTTGCATATCCTTAACTCGATCTAGGACCTCATGGAGGACGCGGTCCTGTTGATTGAGTTTGCCCTGCAGTTCCGTTAGATTTTGGCCCTGTTGGACCACCATCCTATAAACATCCTCAATAGGGGGGACAACATGGGTCATATCTGGCGCGGATGATGGACCAGCTTCTTCGCGGTGCGCGCGGGGGCGGGATGGTTGGCAATGGCGGTTCTCCTCAATTATCCGCTCACGCTCCTGTATAGCACGTGTTTGTTGGGCTGAAACTCCTCAAATTTGATTCCTCCCTCCCAAAACGCGAAGTCGCGGGAGTAGGTTGGGAGGTCGGGGTGCATCCTGGTTATCATAGAGTTCGAAACCCAAGCCCGGATTTGATGTGCCTGCCCCCAGGCCATTTAACAAATTTATCTATCGAAGATTTATCAATTAACGTACCACATGGTTTCAAAGGCTCGGCTGGATCAATTGTCACACCAGTATTTCGACACAGCCCAGTGATAAGACATGGATGAGTATGAGCACCTGTCGTCTTCGCCTCGAGGGACTTCACCAAATCGTCCCGAATAACCACACCAATATCAATGCTCCAGCCTATGCAAATTGCATACAGCAGGCCAGCTCGGTTTGTATACACGAAGTGCTCGTGTTTGGTGGGCATAATGGAGGTGCAAATGAATTTATTCCATGCCTTGGCGTAAATTTTCAGGGAATGTTCTGGGAAGTAGTGTGCGACATCACTATCGTTCTCCTTTGAGGTCCATTCGGTACCTGGAATACACATCTCTCTGACAATGGGGTCATAATCCCCTCATTCTTCAAGGAACGCAGTGTATTCATCTTCTTCGACAGTCCCTATGTCAAAGTACCTGTTTATTACTTCCGGGGTGAAGGATACCATCGTTCCCCGCACACAAACTTCATTGTTGTCTCGCTGATAATACCCATTGGCATAGAATTCCCTCACAACTGTTGCGACTGTTGAGTCTTGCATGTCGGTGAGGTTTTGCCATTGCCGCTGTACGATGTTGTTTGCGATGTCTCCCTCGATGTCAAATTCAGGAGGCCTTAAACCCCTCTCCACAATTATGGACTTATTTTTCTCCATGAATTTCTTGAATTTGGCCTTGGCTGCCTCATTCACAAATTTTTTATCAACAAGACGGAGACTAGAGGAGCCAGAAGATGATGCTTTTCCTTTCCCGCGCCTTTAAGCCATGCTGGTATAGTTTTAGTTGGTTTGGCAAATTGTCAAACACCTGGCGTGCACCCTTTTTTTTCACTTGGACAATTCAACAAACACTTGGTGTGCAACCCCAAAATGTTGACTATAAAAGAGAATGAATCCAACCACTAGTCCCCAAATGTGAATCCAACCACTAGTCCCCAAATGCAACTCCCATACAACAAACCAAATTTCAAACAACTCAAATTTAAGCAACTCCCATACAATTACCTCATTCCAACTCCAAGCCTCCAAATGCGAAGTGTCGTAATTGCCTTTGCTAGGAGATGGTGAGATCCTTGGTGAAAGTATAGATGGTTGAGTTTGAGATTTTGGGTGAATGAAAGGAATGGAGAATTTGAAAATATTGGTGAAGTGGGGGTTGATTTTTTGGGTTGGGAGAAATGGAAGTTTGGTGAAGAACTAGAGAAATTGAGGTTTTTAAGGGCTTTTGGCTGGGGAAGCGTGCGGCCCTCTTTGGTTGGGGAGCGCGCGGGCGCGCGCCTGGCTCGGTCTGAGGAAGCGCTGGGGATCGCGTGGCGCGCGTATGCCTCTGGCCTCTGGTTTGGCTGGGGAACGCGCGGGAGCACGCCTGAGGTCGTGCGGGCAACGCACCTGCGTCTGGCTTGGTTGCTCTGCTTGATGCCCAGTGGCGTGCTGCAGCACAAATTTAGGCCATAAAATTGCCTTCATACTTCTCCAATTTCTCCCAAACTTTTCGAAATGCTTCCAAATACTTTCATGATTTCAATTGCCCATCAGTACCTAAAAAAAATAATAAATAAAATAAAATAAAAATAAAAAAAATAAAATAAAAATATATTCAAAGAAATCACTCAAATATCACACAAATATTTATAGATAAATAGATGAAAACAAACTAAAGAAAAGTTTAAAAGAATTTAAGGTGATAGAGCTTGGGGTGTCTCCCAAGAAGCGCTTGATTTAACGTCTCCAGCTAGACTTGCCTTGACTCTCTTCAACTGGGATCTGCCAAGCGAGATTTTCTCCATTTTCCATTCCTCGCCTCCGAAATAGTGCTTCAACCTTGACCATTGACACGGAAGGTGCGCCCATCATCTCCCAAGAGCTCAACAGTGCCAAAAGGAAACACTTGCTTGATCTTAAAGGGTCCCGACCATCTCGATTTCAACTTCCCAGGAAATAGCTTCAAGCGGGAGTTAAAGAGCAAAACTTGTTGGCCGGGAACAAACTCTCGCCTCAAAATTTGCTTGTCGTGCCACCTCTTTGTACGCTCCTTGTAGAGTCTTGCACTTTCATAGCTTCATTCCGGAACTCTTCCAACTCATTAAGTTGAAGCAAACGCTGCTCCCCGGATGTCTTGAGGTCAAAATTTAGCTTCTTAATAGCCAAAAAGCTCTATGCTCCAGCTCTACCGGAAGATGACAAGCTTTGCCAAACACTAACCGGTATGGTGACATTCCAATTGGCGTTTTGAAAGCCGTTCGATAGGCCCACAAGGCATCATCTAATTTCATCGACCAATCCTTCCGGTTAGTGTGTACCGTCTTCTCAAGAATTTGCTTGACTTCCGGTTTGAGACTTCAGCTTGCCCATTTGTTTGAGGATGGTATGCAAGGGTCACCTTGTGCCGGACTCTATACTTGGTGAGAAGAGCAATTGAACACCTTGTTGCAAAAATGAGTCCCCTCATCACTAAGAATTGCTCGAGGAGTACCGAACCTAGTGAAGATATTCTTGTGCAAGAATTTCAACACTACCCGAGCATCATTAGTTGGAGTAGCCACGGCTTCCACCCACTTAGAGACGTAGTCCACCGCTAAGAGAATATATGTTTGGCCAAAAGAGGGAGGAAAAGGTCCCATGAAGTTGATTCCCCAAACATCAAAAATCTCCACCTCCAAAATGTTAGTCAAAGGCAATTCATGACGCCTTGAGATGTTTTCCTACTCGTTGACATCGATCACAAGTCTTGACAAAAGAATAGCTATCCCGGAAGAGTGTGGGCCAATAAAAACCAGATTGAAGCACTTTTGCGGCAGTTCGAGTAGCTCCGAAGTGTCCTCCATATGGAGAAGAGTGACAATGGTGGAGAATGTCATGAGCTTCTTCTTCGGGAATACATCTTCGGATAACTTGATCGGAGCATCTCTTGAACAAGATTGGATCATCCCAAAGATAGCTTCTCACATCATGGAGAAATTTCTTCTTTTGATGGTATGACAAGTCCGGAGGTAGAACTTTACAAGCAAGATAATTGACAAAATCAGCATACCAAGGAAGCTTCCCTCAACCTCAAGAAGTTGTTCATCCGGAAATACCTCTTGAATGCAAGTATTTTCATACACTTCTAGTTGCTCTAGTCTTGAGAGATGATCTGCCACTACATTTTCCGAACCTTTCTTGTCTCGTATCTCCATGTCAAATTCTTGAAGCAAAAGAATCCAACGAATCAAACGAGGCTTGGCATCTTTTTTAGCAAACAAGTAACGAATTGCTGCATGGTCCGTGAAAACTACCACCTTGGACCCAATGATGTATGACCGAAATTTATCACAAGAAAATACCAGTGCAAGCATCTCCTTCTCGGTGGTGGTGTAATTGAGTTGGGCTTCATTCAATGTCTTACTAGCGTAGTAAATGGCCCGAAAAATCTTGTCTCTCTTTGACCAAGTACTGCCCTGACGGCATAGTTGCTAGCATCACACATGATCTCAAATGGTTCGTTCTATAATGATCGGAGCCGAAACTAGTTTCTCTTTGCTGATATTAAAGGCTTCCAAACAAGACCCATCAAAGTTGAACACTGCATCCTTCTCTAGGAGGTTACCAATGGCTTAATAACCTTAGAAAAATCTTTTATGAACCTCCGATAGAATCCCGCATGACCAAGGAAACTCCATACTCCCTTCACATTTATAGGTGGCGGAAGCTTGTCGATCGTGGCTATCTTAGCCTTGTCCACCTCTATTCCTTTCGATGAAATTCTACGACCAAGAACAATCCCTTCTTGAACCATAAAATGGCATTTCTCCCAATTAAGAACTAGATTTTTCTCCTCCACATCGCTGCTTGCAACACGAGAGAAAGATTGTGGAGGCAATGATCGAACATTGATCCAAAAACCAAAAAATCATCCATAAAAATCTCCATAATCTCTTCTACCATGTCCGAGAAATTGCCATCATGCACCTTTGAAAAGTGACGGGTGCGTTGCATAGACCGAAAGGCATCCGCCGAAAGGCAAAAGTGCCATAAGGACAGGTGAATGTCATTTTCTCTTGGTCTTCGCGGGCTATGGCAATTTGATTGTAGCCCGAGTATCCATCAAGAAAGCAATAGTAGTCATACCCAGCCAACCTGTCTAGCATTTGATCAATGAAAGGAAGGGGAAAATGATCCTTTTTAGTGGCCTTGTTCAGCTTCCGGTAGTCGATACAAACACGCCATCCAGTCACTGTTCTTGAAGGGATGAGTTCATTATTTTCATTTTTCACCACCGTCATACCACCCTTCTTTGGCACAACCTGAACTGGACTAACCCATGAGCTATCCGAAATGGCATAAATGATCCCGGCATTCAACAACTTTAGCACCTCAGCACGCACCACCTCTTTCATGGCCGGATTTAGTCTTCTTTGGTGCTCAATAGATGGCTTGTAAGCATCCTCCATGAGAATCTTATGCATGTAAATAGTAGGACTTATACCTTTAATATCTGAAATAGACCAAGCAAAAGCAAACTCGTGTTTCTTCAAAACAACCAGGAGCTTCTCTTCTTCTTCCTTGTTCAAAGACGCCGAGATAATAACCGGTTTAGAAGAATCCTCACCCAAAAAGGCATAGCGAAGATGTTCCGGTAGTTGTTTCAGCACTAACCCTTTTTTCGACGAGCTTGGAGAGATGAAGCACTCACCAGGCTTCTCTAAAATTTTCGCTTGAGCCACATCCCCCACTTCACACGGCAAAGCCTCAAGAGCTAGAACACTATCAACAATGCCCTTTTCTTTAATACAAAAATCTTCACCAAAATCGGTCATGGTCAAGGGTGTAGTGAGGCTATGCTCTAGAGGGTCATCGTGGGTCACTTCTTGGAAGAATTCCTTAATGCACGAGTCTATTATTTCTGCCCGGTGACAAGTTGACTTCTCTTCCGGAAATCTCATTGTGTTAAGGATGTTGAACTTTACTCCTCATATTCACCCTTAGAGTCAAATGACCACTTGTACACTACTACAAAATGTGGATACCACGACGGTAAAAACCGTCGTGGTAATATTTTCACGACGGTTTTCTAACGTCGTGGAATCCAGGGTCGTGGAATCTATTCAGATTCCACGACGGTTTTTTTAACCGTCGTGGGAATAGACAAAATAGGGCCTAAATACGAACATTTAAGAAAATATCACGACGGTTCTACGTAAAAACCGTCGTGGTAAGGTAATCTTCCACGACGGTTTCCTTGAGAAACCGTCGTGGTTAGTAGTGGCTACCACGACGGTTTCTCAAGGAAACCGTCGTGGTAGGGCTCCCCTACCACGACGGTTTTTGGAAAAACCGTCGTGGTAGGTAAAAACGAAAAAAAAATTACGAACCTACCACGACGGTTTTCTAAAAACCGTCGTGGTAGGTAAAAAAAAAAAAAAAAAAATTTTACGAATTCGTTTCATTTTCCCAAAAATATTTAAATCACAAAATCAACCACTTTTTTTTCCGAAAAATTCTCAAATCCGTGCCTTACCCAACCAATTTATTCAATCTAAAACACAACCACAATAAACAATCACCGAAAATGTAGGGGACGGATTTTGGCCATTTCGGACGGAATATTCCCAACTCAACAATCTACAAAATCAACATTTTGGATGGAAACTTTTATCAAACAACCACAATCAACAAAATCAACATTTTGGACGAAAAATTCCCAAATCTGTTGCATTACCCAAGCAATATACATTACAACTTACCGGCTTGTCAAGCGTGGGTACGGGCGGAGTACGGCGAGAGAGAGAGAGGGGAAAGCCGCGTGAGTTCCTTGGTGGACCCGTAGGAGAATGGAGGAGGCCACGTGAGTGGTAGAGGAGGCCATCATAGAATGGAGCCAAGAGAAAAATTTGAGAGGTGAGATAGAGAGAGGAGCGTGGTGAGATAGAGCGAGTTTTTGAGATTTTAAGTAGGGAGGGAGCGGAGAGAAAGAAATAGATCGAGGGAACGAAATTGGGTGGCTTTGGGTATGGAGTTTAGAGTGTGTATTAGAGAGTGAAAAAGGCTCAGAATGTAATGAGGTGCGAAAGAGGGTAATTTTTTTGGGTTTTAATACATGCTCCAAAAAAATTGAATTTAATTCAAAATTTTTCAAAATTCCCGCCTTAGTACCTACCACGACGGTTTTTTGGGAAAACCGTCGTGGTATGTGACATACCACGACGGTTTTCCCACAAACCGTCGTGGTAGAGTCCAAAAATTTAAAAAAAAAATTGTGTGAAAAAGACCCTTCCACGACCGTTTTTCAAAAAACTGTCGTGGAAAATGCGGCAAAAACACGGAGCGGAACAGAGTTTCCGGAAAACCGGTCGGGAAGTCGAAGCTTCCACGACGGTTTTTAAAAAAACCGTCGTGGAAGAGCATGCTTCCACGACGGTTCTAATAACCGTCGTGGAAGATTGCAAAAAAAAAAAAAAAAAAAAAAAAAAAATTTTTTTTTTTTTTTTAGCTTCCACGACGGTTTTTGAACCGTCGTGGGAAGGTAAAAAAAAAAAAAAAAAAAATTTTTTTTTTTTTTTTTTTTTTTTTTTTTTTTTTTTGCAATCTTCTAATAAACCGTCGGTGGAAGCATCCGCTTCACGACAGTTATTCAAAACCGTCGTGGAATCGTATTTTTCCACGACGGTTTTTAAAAGACCGTCGTGGAAGCAAGCCTTTCCACGACGGTTTTCGTAAAAAATTTTTCGCTCCGTGTTTTTTGCGAATTTTACACGACAGTTTTTTTAAAAAAACGGTCGTCGAGAGTACCGTCGTGGAATCCCATATTTGTAGTAGTGGTTACATCAATCAAAGCTCTTCCAGTAGCCAAAAAGGGGTCTCCCGAGGATGATGGGGATTTCCCGATCCTCTTCCATATCCAACACCACAAAATCTGCAGGGAAAAAGAATTTATTCTACCTTCACCAACACATCCTCTATGACACCTCTTGGATAAGTGAGAGACCTATCCGCCATTTGCAAACATATGGTGGTTGGTGTGACTTCCCAAGTCCAAGCTTTCGGAAGACAGACAGAGGCATAAGATTGATGCTGGCTCTCCAAAATTACACACAAGGCCTTCTCGAAGTAAGAATTTCCAATAGTGCATGGATAGTGAAACTCCCCGGATCCTTCAACTTTTCAGGCAACTTCCTTTGGAGGATCGCACTACATTCTTCAGTTAGCTTAACAGTCTCATAATCCTCCAACCTCCGTTTCTTTGCCATGACATCCTTCATAAACTTGACATAATTAGGCATTTGTTCAAGTGCATCTGCAAAGGGAATGTTGATATGGATCTTTTTGAAAATCTCCAGAAACTTCGAAAATTGAGCATCCAACTTCTTCTTCTTGAATCTTTGCGGATACGGGAGGGTAGGAGTGATGAGAGAAGGATTATCCGTAAAAGAGATCGACTTAGGCCTTGCACTCTCCTTTGGTTGTTCCGATTTTACATCTTCTTCCTCGGTTTTATCCCCTTGGGGCTTAGGAGCCATCAACTTCTTTCCCACTTCTCAAAGTGATAGCTTTGCAATGGTCCTGGGATTAGGCTCCGTATCACTTGGGAAGTTTCCGGATGATTGGCCCTTAACCGCATTGGCTAGTTACCGATTTGCACCTCAAGGGACTTCATGGTTGCATTCATGTTGTTACAATGGTGTTTCAATGTTGTCAAGTCTAGCCTCATCCTTGTTAAACCTCCCTCTAGTCTCAACAATGAAGGTACTCAAAAAATCTTCCACCGAAGGTTTCTTTTTCACCGCTTGTTGGTTGAAGCCCGGAGGAGGTTGCCAAAACATTTCTGTTTTTGGCATAAGAGAAATTCTCATGGTTCCTCAAGCCAGGATGATAGTGAGTGGGCAAGTGATTGGGCCTATAGTTGAAGTTTTCTGCTGTTCACAAACTGAACCTGCTCTTGAGTGTACTCATCCTGTGCATAAGATGTACTGACACCTGCCACTGCCTCTCTGCTAGATGATGCTTCTCTATTATTCAAGGCCGCAATCTGATTAGAAAAGCTGAGACCTGTGCTGACAATGAAACCAATGGATCCACATCATAAATACCAGCAGTTTTCTTCGGTATTAAGCGCTCTGAAGGCCATTGATAACTGTTGGTAGACATTTCCTCAAGCAAATTGTAGGCCTCTGGAATAGACTTTGCCATCAATAAACCACCTGCAGTGCTATCCACAATAGTCCTCGATTGGCCATTCAACCAATTATAAAACCTATCAATCAACGTCCACTCGTCATAACCGTGCTGGGGACAATCTTCTGAGCAAGTCCTTGAACCGTTCCCAAGCTTCATACAACTGCTCAAAGTCATTCTGGCAGAAAGATCCAATCGCACTTCGCAACTGGGATGCCTTAGATGGTGGGAAAAACTTTGCAAGAAACCTCTCAGTCATCTCTTCCAAGTACCAATACTCCCTGTTGGCAAAGACATCAACCACTGTCGAGCCTTGTCCCGAAGAAAGAATGGAAACAATTTCAACCTGATGGTGCCCTCGGTGACACCATTAATCTTACCGTGTCGGCCCGCTTCCAAGAACATGGACAAGTGAGTGTTTGGGATCCTCATTAGGCAATCCCCCAAACTGAATTCTGTTGAACCATCGAGATCAAAGAAGGCTTTAACTCGAAATTGTTGGCATTGATAGTCTGCCTCCGAATACCCGAATAGTGTTCCTGAACTGGAGGCTTGAAATTGTCCCGAATTGCCTTCTGTTGCTCAATATTATTGTTATTATTATTATTGTGATCACCCATAGCTCGAGCTTGATTTCTCCTTTCCCTTCTGATTTCACGAAGTGTCCGTTCAATTTCCGGATCAAGTGGCACTAGATTGGGATTTTGAGCTCTTTGCATGAACTGTCACAAACACAAAATTAACAGGCTTAAAACAATTAAAATAAAAGAAATGCCTAAATTAAAACCGAATCACTTGGTTGTAATATTAGCTAGAATTAATAAATTTTCAATCCCCGGCAACGGCGCCAAAAACTTGTTGCGTGTTTTTCTTCGTGTGTGCTCGCAAGTTAACGAATCGCCACAAGTAATAAAGTGACAAATTGTCGAGTATCGTCCCACAGGGATTGAAATTAAGAAAACTAACTAAGTACTACAATTAAAATGACTCAATTTTATCTAAGCTATCAAAATTAAAGGGAGTTGAAACAACAACTAAATAAGGCAATTAAATTAAACTAAGATTAAGCAAAATAAAAGCAATCGAAATTGTGGATTGAAGGGAACTCGATGTTGTGTAAGGCTAGGGGGTTTTGATTTCACTTGACTTAACTTTGCTTATCCAATTCTAGGCTTGTTAATCGAATTCATTCAAATCATTAATCGTAGGCGACAAATTTTAATTTTACTCCCTCTCCCGAGTGCCGAGTAAAATAATATGCAAAATTTAATCAAATTAATATCCCTATTAACTCAACCAATTAAGCACTCGTTACGCAACCCTACTTAGTGATTACTCAAGTCATATTAGCCTCCCGAACTTAATATTACAATGGGTTGCTGTTTCCCAATTCCCAACATATGAAATTAACTCTCCCGAAGCCCAATTCACACATCTAAAAACTCTAATTTAATGGTAAATAAAATTAGGAAACAAAGCATAGAGAAACACAAACAATTCAGAATGGGATTCGATCAACAAGCTTTAAATTTATCATAACAAAGTCATCATCAAGCCTAATCATACCCCCTAGCATAGAAAGTTATAGCTAGACATCAAAATTCTCAAATCCATAACCAAATTTGAAACAAACATCAAATCCATATTTAAAATGAAATCAAGAGTAAATGCAAGTTGAAGAGCTACAAAGAGAGGAGAATAGTAGAAAGAAGAAAAACTAGTTGAAGAACAAGCTCCAAGTCTTCAATCTCCTTCAATCTCCAAGAAAAGTCTTCAAACCCTAGAAGTTCTCTCTATTTCTTCGTCTCTAGGTTTTTGGGTCTCCAAAAAAAGCTCCCTTTTCACGCCCCCACTCACCTCTTTTTGTTCGTGGGGCTTAGGCCGAGAGATGGGCAGGCGTGCTTGGAATTCCGAGGCGGTGCCTAGCATGGGCGCACTGGTGAGGGCGCACGGGTACGCGCTGAGAGTGTGGAGCGCGGTGCTAGGGGCACGCCCCCCTTTTGACTTGGACTAGCGGGCGCGTGGGCGCACCCTTAGAGGCGCGGCCGCGCCTCTGCTGCGGGCTAAAGCTAATTTTCATCTCCATTTGTTCCAAAATCCAATTTTTCATTGCTTATCTAAAACACTCACAAACACATTAAACTAACCCAAAAAAAATGAAGATTTTGCAAATTATCCAATTTCAAGACACTAAATAAGTGAGTAAAAACTCACTTATCAGCTTTCATTTCAATAATCTCATTATTAACAATTCAAATAAGATCATTTCATTAAATATAATGAACCGTGCTAGTAATTATAAATTAAAGATCCCAACTTTAATTTTTAATTATGGACATGTTTAGATTATTTTACTTTAAATATTATTCTCCTGTATATAACACTTGTATACAATATTTAAACTCACAATTTAAATAATATAGGGTTTTTAATATTTATAAAGCATTTAAATCATGCATGCAAAAATAATATTAAAAACAACTCCTCCAATTAAATCAGAAAAATAATATATCTCATTTGTTTATGGGTACATATCCTAACATTTAGCTAATCCTATCTCTATATATAGATCCTATCTTTATATATAGAGCTAATCCAACCAAGTAAACTTACACACTTCTACATATCGGAAAACACCATCTCTTCATTTCGTCGGGGAGCACAGAATGGCGAAGGTATATATAATAGATGCGCGCACGCTATCACACACACAGAAATCGTCTAGAAGGTTCAAGGTTCACTAGAACTTTCTTCCCTTTTTAATCAGTTTAATAATTTTCCATTTGTTTCTCTACCAATTAGTTCGAAATTCAAAACCAGCAAGTTGGTGACGCGGTTGAAGTTTTCCATTACAAATAATCTGTCATTTGAAAAACTATTTTAAGTTTTTCATTTTAGAATAATAAGAGTGCAAAATGATTCCATATCATTGTAGATTTTCAAACCGTGGGCGAATTTAGTTATACCTTTATATATATAAAAAAACAAAAAAACAAAAAACAAAACTTTAAGCATGCGTTTGGTGCTAAGGTACCGATTATAGTATTTGGGTTTGTGTTGAATAGTGCATTTGGTGAGGTGTTTGAATTGCTAGAGTTAAAACTGAAAAAACTTAAAATGTATTCGGAAAAAAAATATTAATATGGAGCTTGTTTCGTTCATATCAAATTCTATGCAATTTAAAAAAGAGAAATCATCTCATTTGGACTTGTATATGTAAAGTTATGACTTTTAAAGTTTAGCTACAAAACTATGTAAACTATGTGAATAGTGAAATTTAGGGGTGGCAATTCATGTCATCAGATCGGCTTCATGTCGGGTTGAAGCTACTTTGATCTGAAAAACCCCCCAACCCGATGACCCACAACCCATCAGGTCAAGAAATCCCTAACCCTAACCCAACCTGTTCTTTTCACGAGTTGACATGACACGAACCATGTACCGTCAAAAGACTAATCTGCTTTATTTTGTTTGGGTTATCGTTTGTTTGTTTAATCAGTTGTAAAATCTTAAGGATCTATATGTAATGATCCACCTACGTAAGCCGTTGCATTATTGCTTAAACTAAGTATTTGCTTATTATTACTTCAAATACATAGACTTAGGTATTAGAAAATTTGTAATATTTTTTTTTGCATAACTTATCATAAAATCTTTTGTCACATACTCATTATATCTTAGGAAAATATAATTCCATACGGTCTTATGTATCATAAACTTTATATAATATGATTTGAAAATATTATAATAATAATAATAATTTTTATAATAGCTTTTGCAAAATAAATTGCATAGTGGTATCCATACCACCTTCACTTGCTCATCATCTTCAACCACATATTGTCCACCATGCATTAAGCTGCAGGTTTTTTTACCTATATTATGAATATAACTAATGAGCTTTCATTCAGCAAGTACAAACATAGATTTCGCATTGCTAAAAACAGGAATGACATGTGTGGATGCATGATCCAGTTATGGAATTTAAGATGTGGTCCAATTATATTCAATTATGTATGTTTTATTTTCCATTATAAACTTATTATCTTGCTTAATTGTGGGCCCCTATGTGTACATACCGTGTGAGCGCGATCAACGAGAGGTTAGGGTTTTAAGGTCCCTAATAACACCTGAGATCCTAAACTGGACTTGCTTCAAATTAACTAAAATTAACTAAACTGATCCTCCCTTTGTGAAATGTTGTTATAACACCTTAACTTGTTTTGAACTAGTCTTAACCTTTAACTTAACTGAATTTGAGTTTGCCTAATATCGTACTATAACTTAAAGTCTTATTCAAAGACTATGTATGAGAATTAAGTTCTTTAATTATGAATTTAGTAGTCATGATACAATGACATGACATAAACTTGAAAGCATTGCATACTATGAAAGTGTAGCATATCTATAATTGTGGCACAACATAACATAGCATGACATCCATTAACATAATATATACTGAAACATATAAACATAGACAAAACATTCCTAACATGTGCTTAAGACATGGTTGGAAAATAATAATATTTTTATAATATAGATGAGGTTTGTACTTACCTTGCTCACAATAAAAATGCTTCCTTCTAAGCAACAGTCTAAAATTTCCGTACTGAAATATATCCAAATCGAGTATTAAACTTTCGTACTCTTTGGATAAGGTTGATCCCTTTCAAAATAAATTTGAGATTGGATCTAAAGTTTTTAATTCCAATCTTATTATTTTATAAAAAGTTTGTCTTAAAAAAAAACCCCCCATAATTTATCATTATTACATATATATATATATATATATATTCTTAAAATCCCATATCTCTCTCTCTTTTATTTCCTTCCTTGGCCCGGCAACACTGTGGCGCTGCTACTGCATCCCAGGCAGTGTTGCAGCGCCCTGGGATGGCCCTGGGCTGTAGGGGCTGGCAGCCTTCCCTCCCCCAAAATTCCCTCTGTTTTGAATATGTAACGACCCGCCTAACGTAGGCCGTTACCGTACATAACATACATAATTACTTAACTTATTTATCTTAACGGAAATACGGAATATTTTTTTTTTTTCAACTTGAAACTAAAATCTATCCCATTACATACTTACATGTATATGCATACATACTTACTTACTTCAATACTGAACTGTCAACTTACGTACAACAAGATTCATAAATAATAACATAATATAACAAAAGACGTAGCGGTCTCCATCCCACGTTTCACATCCCGCCGTGCCGAGCCCTACCGTCTTGTATCAAAGATTGCCGATAGGTTGCTTACCTACAGCATAGATGTAAGTCGTGAGTTTTTCGCTCAGCAAGTACAACTACGAATCCGCAAAACATAACTTAATAAAGCAATGCATGAGCCAATTATACTTCATTATGCTTTCTTAGGTTAGCATATCTTTGGGCCCCTTACTTAACATAAGTGTACGTATCGTGGCACGCTGTCATGGAGTGGTTGGGGTAGCCAGTCCATTTCCAACTCAAACCATGGACCAAACCCGACCTACAAGCGGGTCGGTACTACACAAAGCAACTTTGCCAATATACTTGAAGCTTATTTTTACAACTTGTTCTTATCTTAGAACATATTTCATAAACCATTTCATACTTGAAACTTGGTCTTAGTCATACCATTTGAATTAGTGAACATACTTCATGATGTCACATCATAAATCATACATCATATGCATCACATAACTGCATAAGTTTCACACAAAACATGCTAGTAGCAAAACAAGAGCCTATGCTGTAGGCGGAGTTGTACTTACTTGTTATGCTACGTCCTAATTTTGTTGCTCCAAATCCGGTCACAACAACAGGTTACTTCATGTTTTTCAAAAAGGACGTAGGGTAAGGATCGCCCTTACTTATCATAAATCATAATCATAAAATGTTGGTATCCCAACCAACATTCATGAGTAACCTTAGTAATATGTCCCCTCATACACACTTATGATAACTTACTTGGTTACTAAATGTAACCCTAGGGTTTATGTCTCAACCAACATAAACAGTATCTTATTAGGTTACCTCGGGTAACCCTTGGGATAAGCCCAAGTTATATTTGGATTAAATCCTATTGGGTTACTAAGGCCCAACTTTTAAAATTATTTCTTATTAGGTTACTATTAGTAACCTTGGGCTTTAGGCCCAACCCAATGTCTTGGTAACCTATCGGGTTACTAATGGTTACCGTCTTGTTACTATATCTTAAAATTATTTTGGCCCAAATAATATTAGTAACCAATTCAATGACCATATGTCTTACTTATGGTTACCCTATTACTTGGCCCAATTCAATTATTTCATTTTCCTTACTAAACTTGGTTTAATTAACCATTTAATAAACTGTTTTTGTAAAACTGTCTAAGTCTGTAGGAATCTGCTGAAAACAGTCCCATTAATTCCACTATTAGTGTATGTACAGGAATTGCCTGATCCTGCACTGTTTTACAAATCCTGTACAGGAATTTTCCTGTTTCCTGCACAGTTTTCAAACTCCAGTTATATCTTCAAATCCGTTTTGAATTTGAAAAACTTTTTTCACCAAAGTTTTAGATCTTGAAAAATCCTACAACTTTCATTCTTTACTCAGAACCCAGTTTTGTCTCTAACCTTCTCTTTTTCCCTATTGAACCTACCTGGCCGTGCACAGGGTCTGGGCATGACCAGGTTCAGATTTTTGTGAAAACAGAGGCCTTTGGAGTCTTATTTTTAAAAATTTTCTACGCTGCTCCCTAGGATTTTCCATTTGCTACAACTTTTCAGTTTTAACTTTCCTCAAATTCGGCCTCTAAAGGCCTCAAAATCATGTTTCCAGCTTATTGCCCAGTCTTGACCCGAGACTAGCAGTTTCTGTTTTAACTGATTCTTACGTAATTTTACGCGCACACTACCTCGAACGGTTAAAACCGTGAGCCTACATCAAGTCATGCAGCACATTACATACTATTTTCATTGCCATACATTCATTCTTATTCATAAAATCATACATACAAACCCATATGGTAAATTATTACCAATTAGGGTTTTTAGGGTTTTCATAACCCTTCTAGCATCATACATAAATTACAACATGATCAATCACACTCTACATCTTCTTGAGTGTGTGGGGACATATTACAAACATTTGCTAGGCATTCATACATACCATACATACTCTAGTAATTGAAATCATAAATATACACATAACCATACATCAAGACCATTAACCCTAGTCAAGCACAAATCTAAGCTAATACAATGAGCTTATGCTCTTACATACCCACATAAAATACACATAAAGCTTGAACCAAAACTTAATTGGATAGCTTAAAGGTTTGTAGAAGGATACCTTTAAGCTTGGAATTTGGTTCTAGACCTTGAATCAAGCTTATCCTTCTTGCTTGGTTTCTCCCTAAAATCCGACCACCACTTCCCCTCTCTCTCTCTCTTATTTTTTTTCCTCTTCTCTTTCTCTCTTTGGGGTTTCGGCTACTAAAGGGGAAGAGGGTGAGCTGAAATTTTACAAGAGTTTTGGTAAGGTCACACAAAAATGCTCTAAAATATCCACCCCCATCACCTATTTATAGGTGAAAAATAAATTTCTTTCTGGATTTATTTTTATCATTAAAATTGCATATGAGTCCTTATAAGCAAAATATTTGTCCAAAAACCCTTAAAGTGGCCGGCCATTAGAAGCCTTGGGGGTCAAGTTTCCTAATTCTTTTCCCAATTTTCTAAAATACAATAATTCAAGTAATTATCCAATGGTGAGGTGTCCCCCTTTTTGGGCCTTGTTTGGCTTTCTTCCTTGAATGCAGTCCATTTTCATACTAACACAGATGTTACAAATACTGTTTTTACTAATAACAGTACTATCTTACTGAACTGCAGTCCAGAATTTGTCTGCGTTTTATTGGACTGTATAAAAACTTTTCTTATAACTTAAAGCTGCTTAGCCCTTATTGTTCTAAATAATGTGCTTGATTTTTCTATAGTGGCCTTGAACCTTATTCTTACTATTTTATCCGTGATGATGATTTTTCACAGTATAATTCCTATACTGCTCGCTAACTTGCAGTACCGTCATTTCCATATATTTGACTTTTCTTGGTCAAACTTTGACCAACATAAAATCATAAATTTTATTCTACCTTTTTACTCAAAAGGTCTTATGCTTATTATTGAGTCTTATAAATTATAAGAACTTACACAAAATCTGATAAAAATCAGATCAAACATTTCATAAGTACTTACATAGTACATCCTAAATTCCTTAAAAAAGGAAATCGTAATTTCATAAAACGTTGGCTATTACAGAATAATCTTTGAAAAATCATATCTTTCCGATTGTCAATAATTTTATAAAACTTTCTTCATGGAAAATGTTCGTCTACATTTTATCTCAATTTTTAATGTTATGGCCAGGTCTAATTTTGACCATAGATACCTCGGTTTTTCAAAAATCCAAAACTCGACAGTTTTTGACAATATTCACCAAAAAAAAAAAAATCAAAATTTAACTTCAGGAAAATCTTGAAATTCCTACATAAACACCATAGTTCAATGTTCCATAGTTCTTTCTAATTTTCCTTAATAGCTTCCTACTATAGAAACTCGTTTAAATTTCTAAAATTCTTAATAAACGGATCGACGTTCAAAATCTCCAATTTAAGTTTGATTTCTAAAATTTCTAACTACTCATGATAAAAACATGAACATACTCATAATCAAAAACTCTATATTGTCAAACCACCAATTCTAGAATGCACAAATATTCATTAAGATCAAGCCACAACTGTGATTACCAAAGTACTACCGGCCTCCCGAACTCAATACAACTTAGGTTGTGTAACGTCCCGACCTACGTAGGGCCGTTACCATACTTACTTAAACTACATCTCGGTTTTAAATACTTAAACTTACTTGAAAATTTTAGAATAAATTTTTTTTAAAACATATATAAATAGACTAGTCCATATAAATAAACTTTATGTGCATACATATTAAAATAAAAAGACATACATACTCCTTATATATAACTCAAGTCTTCAAGCATCATATATAGTATATCACAATTTATTCAAATATATACATACATTCGGTTCAGAGGAGCTTGCGGACAATTTGCGTAGTGGTATCCCACACCGCTCTTCACTTGCTGCATCATCCACATGGCCCACCAATTAAGCTACAGGCTTTTCACCAATTAAGCTACAGGCTTTTTACCTATACATTCGGTTCATCAAAACCGTCGTGTAATCCTTTGTTTACACGACGGTTTTGTCAAACCGTCGTGTAATCTTGTTTAAGACGATGGTTTCACAAAAAACCGTCGTGTATTTTCCGTCGTGTAAGCCAACTTTTGTAGTAGTGTATGTATTGTGTTAATTAAGCATTTAACATGCATAATTTCTCTTGCACTGATATGATTGACATGCCTCACAGATATGTATACAATAATGACAGATGCATAGTGACATGTAAATCTACATATTGTCACAAATAATAAGAATTAGGCTAACGAAAGATAGGATTAAGTGTCGTACCAACCTCCAATTAGTGAGATGATATGATAAGAATGAAAGTTATAAGATATGACCTTGGAGGTTATTGGAGGGTCGCTTCCCTAACTCTCCATTGGTTGCGCGCATATGGGTACAACATAGTGGCCCTTAAGTAGATAAAATATGTAAATAATAAAGCATAATTGAACACACATAGTTCACATGCATTTTTTAACATTCGTGATGTTACATGTGATGATATGATTTTATGAAAATGATTTGTGAGATATTGTTTGTACTTGTTGAGCGAAAGCTCATACGTGTGTGTTCGTACTGTAGGTAATGCGGATAAGTAGCCCGCTACTTAGATGTTTTATGGACTGGCAAAACTGTGGGGAGGCGATGAAGGACGGGAGTGGGATACCACCACGAATTAAATTTCCGCATTTAGATTTCTTAAATTATTTTGTATCGACTATATTTATAACTATATTCCAATGTTTTGGTACTACTAAACTAGTATGAGTATTTTACGGAAAAAAAAAAAGACGTTAGACTCTTTCCTTTTAATTTACATGAAGTTAGAGCTTTTTAAAATATTATCTAAATACTAATTTGAATAGGATAATTATTAGCTAGAGGTTTTCAATTTCCTCAGTTAAAAATTTTAATAATTCTAACTTTTGTAGTATGAATATGATTTAAAAAAAATTATGTATTTTTTTTAGAACCAAATATAAATAAGTGTTAAGATTAAATTAAATAAGAATAAGTAAGTTAGTTAACGGTTCGAAAAGTCGGGTCGTTACACAAGCATCATATAACTTATGCATGAACCCCTACTAAACTCATAGTCTATCATTCATGATATTCACCTCACCTGTGTGGAGGTTGGTATGACATGTTTTATTAATTTCTTAACGAGTTTCCTTTCTTATATTGGTGAACATACAAAATGACATGTTTCAAAAGTGTAAAAAAAATAAATACGCATAACTGATAGGCATAATAATTGAGGCATATATAATCATGATACATGGGCACAACAATTTTCATAGAAACATTCACATCATAACATAAATAGTTCATACTATAGTGAGGTATGTACTTACAGAAATTTGACAATAGCTGATTTTCCTGTATTTAGCCCTCTTCCGCAACACGCGTCGGTATCGTGTCCTATCAAATTGACACTTGACAGTTAAAGCGGAGTCTTGATGTTTCTCTAGTGAATTTAAAAATTATTCTTGTTAATTTGGACTTTAATTTTTTAAACTTATCTGTTATAATCTTGATTGGGGTTTAATTCACTAATTAATTAATTATTAATTTATTTGTTAATATTAATTTTTAATGTTTTTATCTTTTAACATTTCTTTTTCTTTTTGCTTTTCACATTTGAACCTCTTAGGTCATCCACTGTGACCATGATCCATTTATCATTTATTTAAACATTTGTGACTGCGTCGGATTTTTTGGTTACTTCAATCCATTTTATGTTTTCTAGTTCTCTCAACTTATTTTAACGTTTTAACGTGTTTTAAGGTTTCTGAACCAGTAAAACTTGTTTTGTTCCTTTTAGTACAATAATTTTTTTTTAATGATCTATGTTCCGTGCATGTCAATGATGTTTTATACTTTAAACACTTGTCAAATAATTTGTATTAACTATGTGGGGTTAATTTCTGTTCTAAAGAAGTTTTTATAAGTTTTCTAAAAGCAATTTTGCCCTTTTTAACGAATAATCGGTGGGATCTTTATCTTTTTGCCACCATTTTTATTGTAAAAAGTTCCTATCTTCTTAGCAATGAATTTGGTATTATTTTTCTATCTTTAAAACTGTTTAACGGCTGTTTTCAAAGCCGAAGAAATCTGTTTTCGCTGCATTTTTGTAATTATATTTTTACCCCAGTTTTGATAATTTTTGACAGTTTAGTCCTTAACTAGTTTTTATTTATTTATTATTATCATTTTTTTTTTCAACACTGTCGAGTAAACTTAATTCCTGCACAGAAAATGCCCTAGGACAGTTTGCAATCTGCCCTGTTTGCTGTTTTCTGACAGTTTTTATAACTTTCTTGATCCCAATTTTGACAATATTTACGTTTTAACCCCTAACGGGTTCTCCTCAACTGAAATCACTAAACAATCAGGTCTAATACCAAATCAAGCCTCATAAGGTAGAATTTACAGTTTTATAAACCTGTATACTGCTTTGAAAACTTAATTTGCTGTTTGATCCTAAAAGTTGCATTTTTTGACACTTTAGTCGCTCTCAGCGTGTCTAGTCCATTTGACCTCCATTTGGCACCAAAATTTGATACAAAACTCCTCTTGTTTTATAATGCTGAACTGAAAATTAGTGGGTCTTAATTCAGCCCCTAAGTTTCCCGTTTTTATAGTTTTACCCCAAAAATGAAAATTCTTTAAGCCAAATCTTTTTAGCATTATTTTAAGAAAAAATCTGCATTATTTTCTGTCATTCTTAAGAAGTTTCCTGTTTGTAAAGTTTGTACTTTTTCTTGAGTCCAAATCACATTTTTTTTTTTCAAAACCAAGGATAAAAAGTTTAGTTAGGTGCATACTGCTCATTTGAACTCGAACTTACTTATCTTGAGATGTACACATAATAGTTATCATTTTTCTTTCTAAGCCTAGCATGCTATAAAATCATCAAAGTTTCATACTTTTCATATCATGTCACATACCTCACAACACGACACTTTAAAATTCTATTAACCTTTGTAAAGATATGAGTTTTTGTTAAAAAGTTCCTTACTTTAGCATCCATTCAAAGTCATGAGGTCCATACTGAAACTCATGAAAATTATAGTATTTATACAAGTTTGAAACATTTCATCAAGGCTTTGACGTCGAGACATTTAAAATACTTGACATCTCTTATAAATATGAAGCTTTTAATTAATAGTCTCATTTTTTAAACATTGCCATATTTGACCAAGCACAAATCATTCAGAATAATCATTTTAACTTCTCACAATAATCACCATGTATATGTCACTTCTAAATTCCATACATAGCCAAGTCCAATATTTTCCTTAGTGTTTCATAAAAATAAATTAAACTTTTGAATGGAAGTAGAGATTTGTATACCTAGTTCTCACAATGTGTCTTGATCTCCTTGTCCTCCCTTTAATTTGTTCTTGAACTAAGTAAAAAATAAGGTTTTGGAACCGATACAAAACTCCAAGTATTTTAACAAAAAAAACTTAGGAAGACAACAAAAACTAAACTTGCTTTTCTAACCTTTCTTGAAATTCTAGATCAACAAGGTTTCTAGAACACTTGCTTTGGATGAGATTAGACGAAGAAATCTTTTTGGTTGGTGTATAATATGTCCTTGAATACACCAAGCATGCACTTATAGAAGTCTTCTTGGGCTATTGGTGGAATGGAACCGCCATTCCCTCATTTCATTTATTTGATTTTTTGGGAGAAGAACAAATGACATCTTCATGACATCCATTGGACATTAATGTCATTGTTCATTGTTAGATCACCTTTTCTGACATGCTTAAGAGAATCCGTGTGGTGTCAAAAAGTATAAGATTACCGAACAATGACAAAAAAATCAAACTGATGCGCAAGGATGGTTACTAGTGAAAATTTTCTCTTTTTTTATTTTTATTTTTATTTATATTTAATTTTTTTTATCACAATAAGTCCTTTATGGACTTTTGAAAAAGGAACCATCGTTCCTTTTTTTTTTTTTTTTTTTTCTTTCTACTGCAGCTCTCGACTATTGATACATTATCATTTCCTCTCTCTCTCTCTCTCTCTCTCTCTCCTTTTTTTTCCCCCCCTACTGAAACACACTACCAAGTCATCATCATTTTATTTTTGTTTGGAATTTGTCTTTTATGGGCTTTTGATGAACGAAACACTGGTTCCTTGTTGCCTGTTCTTCCTTCCTTTTTTTTTTTTTCCGTAGCTTCATTTCTTTGCTTCTTTAGATGGTCAATTACCTACTCCAACTCATTCATCTACTAACCATTAGATAGATTTTCCTTTAATCTAGATCTCCCATTTTTTTATTTTTACATTATCCTATTAGTAATTTGATTCAGTGAGGATTCTTAACCAATGACAGTTTAACTTAGATGCTGCCTGATTTTTTTTTTTTAATCGATACAAGTTGATTCAATGACAATTCACTCGAAATGATTTCGTTTTAAAAATTCAGACTTATTTTTTGGACTTGGTATATATGTTTGTTCCGAACTCTAAAATCACATTTTTTATAATCAAATTAATTTGATAGAGAAATTTCATAAATTTCTATATCAATCACATAACATGAGAATTATTCAAACACTCGAATAACATTTTGTAGCAAAAGATTTCATAAATCTGGTATTATTTTTATTAACCATTTCAAATAACAGGAAACGTGTCCTAAATACAGAAAATTCATAACTTGATTTTCCTATTAATTAAGAATTTCATACTGTAAATTTTCAAGTCATTACATATCTCTATTTTATAATGTCTCTATTTTCGTTAACACGAAAATCTACCAAAAAATATTCTGACTCTTTGTTCTTTTCTTTTCTTACCTTTTTAATGTTCATTTCCAATAATTTTATTTGTTTTTGTTGTTGCCTCCCTGTGGATATATGACTACTCGATCTGTATTACAACTGTCCGCTTTACGAATGTAACTTTTGGTGTTAATTGCAAAGTTATATAAAAATTTTATATTTCAATAAAACTAGATTAAAGATCTTAACCTCGATAAACTTGGTTATAATTGACAAAAATCATATATATCAATAATTAACAATTTATGTACAAAGTACATAATAATTTTCTATAAAAGATTATTATTAATGTTATCAACAAGGGTCAATAGCTACAAATTTATTAATTCAGAAGGCATATTATCATAATTAAAAATTGGGAATGCAACTGTAATTGTGTGATTTATGAAGTTATTGGCTAATCATGAGGGTTTTTTTTTTTTTTTTTTTTTTTTTTTTTAATGTTTTGTTTTTGTTTTTTTTTTATGTTTTGTTTTTGTTTTGTTTATTTTTTAATTTTTTGTTTATGTATATTTTTTTTTGGCAACATGTTTACGGGCTTTGTTTCTCCTTAGCTTGTAGTGCAATTCAAGGTCGTTGGAGGGGAACATGTAGAAAGAAAGGAAGAGAGGGCAATGTTAATGAAGTTTAAGAAAGTATTGAATTGGTGAAGATTATTTAAAAAAAAAAAAAAAAAAGCCATAAAATCAAATTTATATAATTGATTAAGAAGAAACACATGTGGTAATTATATGTCGTCCCGCCCCTACTTCGAATTTTTATGAATCAATTGCTGAATTCAATTCAAAGACACTATAAACCATCTCAATAAGCATATATACCCATTCCACAGACTAATCTATAACAATAAGATCATTGCAATAATATCAAGTAGTAACAAAGATAAAATTACTTGTGAAATGAAAATCCTAACATTTATGGTCTGTTACATAAAAGCTGAAGAATTCTTCCAAACAAACTAAATATCCGTCAAATGGTACAAACTTTTTGTTTTTTGTTTTTTCATTTTTTTGTTTTTTCGTTTTTTTTTGTTTTTTTGTTTTTTTGTTTTTTTTGTTTTTTTTTTTTCGCAAGCTGAAGAAATCTTCCAAACATACTCAAAATCCTTCAAATAGTCATTTTTTTTTTTTTTGGGAAAAAAGTGATAGAAAAGCAAAATCACAGTGTTAAAACATGACAATCTATTTTGGATCTTCCATTCACCTGTAAATTCTGCATTTCTCCTTTAAGGCGTGATCTTCAGAGTCTGAAACGTAAACAAGAAAGGAGTGTGAGCTCAATTATTCAAACATATGTCATCAATAACGTATTTTAATTATTTAAATTAAGAAATTTATTTGCTCTGTAGAAGAGACGAAAATATTAAAAAAATTAAAAAATTAATATACTAGAAAATACTCAAATAAGCATGCACCTAATCCAGGGAGCTAAGCAAAATAAATAAATAAATAGCAGACCACATTTTAGAGCCAACCAAAGCAATTTATATCAAGGGAAATTCTCTTTCTATGTATTGTTCCAGTCTATCTTCTACGTCCCTACTTTTCCTCAACGGTTATGTCATGATTCTCTAAAGCCTATATGCGATGGATACTTTATTTCTACAATAGGCTTGTATAAAGTAAAAGTACATACGAATTCTTGATCAAAATCCTGCAACATGAAAATACAGATATTAACAAATTAAAGAGAGGGACAGACCTTGTCTAGCAACTTAAAGTGTTTGGTCATCGGAAGGTAGATCTTCGTGATCTTCACTTTCTAGGAACTGATCAATCGACTCCAAGTCTTTAACAAATGAAGTGCAACACTCAGTTATGGTTTCCTTGAGTCCTTCCACATCTTTCCGATACAATAGACGGATACCGCACTTGTCCACAATCAACCCTGGGCAGTAATTATAGACCCTAGCCACTACAATTTTACGCTTTCGATCCAGCTCTGTAAGCAGAACACGAGGGAAGTAGGTCAGCCAAATGAAGCCCCTCAGATGCACCCACTTAATTTTATCTTTACTGATCGAATAATGCGCGATGGGATTCAAGCAACCTTCTTTGCTTTCTAAGTGACAAAAAAGCCTGAAAGACGCTTTCGAAAAAGTACCAGGATGCTCTTTGATGGAAAAAGCAACACAAAAAACAAGCCCTCTCCAGCTCTTATCATCACATAGATTCGGAGGAAGCTCAATTCCCATCTTAGAGCCACTACATTGATGATCAAACCACTCTGGGATTCCCTTCTGAGGGAAACATAAGTTGTACGGCGAGAAAGGATCAAAATGCCCTAAAACGAAGGCAAAATGTCCTTTTAGGCTGAGTGTTACCAGGACGCGATGTTTGAAGAATTCTCTAAGAAGATCTTCAAGAGTTTTTATCAGTTCTTTTGAATCGCGTGTGTGGAGCAGACTCTCGGCGATTATATGCACATGGTTGAATAAAACTGACAAATTTCTGTTAGTGTCTTGTTCGATGAGGTCCCAATTCTTTAAAAAAGACTGTTTGGAGTGAACTACAATCGAGCCAGCTTTATCAACAGTTCCACCCTCCTCATAACATTCCTTTCTGTGCTTATCCAACAATGTTGAAACTTCTTTAGCTACTTGTTCAGTACTTTTCAGAAGCTTTTGCGAGGACTTTAAAACAACCCTTTCCCTTTCCCTGTAAAATTTACAAAATTTAAGATCATAAGTGAGGCTGGGAGAATAATCGATATTTGACATAGAACAAATCATGTGTGTACGAAAATCAAACCTTGGTTCACGAGTGGTCATGCGACTACACCAATCACCATCGCTTTTATCTTTCTGAAGGAAACCTTTCACAGTTTTGTTAAAATAAAGGAGGAGATCAGGTCTCCCAAATATGGACTCTATTATTCCTTTGCTTAACAGCTTCGAATCTTGCACATACAGCAATCTGGTTCCACACATTTTGACTTCCACGTTTGGGGTAGTGGGCTCAAAGATAGCACTTATCCCTTCACAATCATTCAGCTCTTTCGAGAAATACTCGCGTGGTACATGAATTGCAATAAAATTACCATTACGGGTTTTGTGTTGACAACTGTATACAGGCAACGGATGTCTCCCGTGGGCATACAGATCAACATCAAGCACTATTTCCCCTGGGCAAAATCCAAGTCGTCCACAATGAACATAGAGTTCAAGCCCCAGCCATCTCTCATCATTGCATATATTGGGAGGAAGATAGCACACTGCTGTATTCCCAACGCTATGGTGGAAAAACCATGGTGAAAGTATTGGAAAAGGGAGTACAAACTGAAAAGGACTGTGGCGTGCGACGTATCCCTATCAAATGTGCAATTAGAGAGTTAGTATCGGAAGGAGATTAGGGAGAGATAAAAGCAAATAGAGAGGGACAAAGATAGAGAACTGACCTGAAGAGTTTTGAAAGCAATTTGTATGTTCCATTTATGTAACATTTATGCTCAATCGTAGGTATGTTGTCCCAGGCAGTACAATTGCTTGGTACTTCATTCTGAGGTACTCTACGGCTACTTTCTCCCTGCCTTATTTTATGCTCAACGCTTGTGATGTTGCCAGATTCTACCAATTGATTTACCACATCAAATATTACCTTGCAATGTCGGCTGAAATTCAGTTCTTGATCCAAGTGCCCATTTGCACTATGAGCTAAGTTCTCAGCAAACTCTTCTACGTTGTGCTCAAATACCAGATGCACTCCGAACTTTTGCAACTCCACATCCAATCTATCTGTTGCAAAATAAACTTCAATATTGTGAATCGGTGTGTTTAACTGCCATGGAAACCTTTTGTGCGGCACATAGCAACATACCCCGAAAGTACCAACTCTGAAGTTCTTAAAGTTTGCCAGGCGTATGGTTTTCTCAAATTGATGCCTATTTAAGGCAACATGACAAAATATATTTTTTAATTGCCATGCTTCATCAAAGTTATCATGCTTCTTGATTTCAAAGACGATAAAAAGGGCAAATCCTTTCGTTTTATGACCTGAATCCTCATGATCTTTTCCAGATAGTTCAATTTTTATTGGAGACCTTGTATCCCAGTTTTGACACCAAAGAGGAATTGTAGCACAAGGAAAACGAAATTCAAACTTATCGCCATCATTTACTTGTTTCTGTAAATACAAACATAAAGAGAAAACAGATTATGTAAGATGTTTGATATGTATGTATAACGTATTGAAGATATATATATATATATATAGAGAGAGAGAGAGAGAGAGAGAGCAGACCTTGATGAATTGAGGGAGGAGTGAATCAACTTGGTCATTGGGCATTGGAAGTGGTGTAGCATTAGCAAATGTCCAATCTTCATCAACATTTGACGAATTATGACAATCTATGAGAAAAGGGAATCCCTTTGTATCATATGTACAGTCTTCATCAACATTCGACGAATTACGACGATCGATGAAATGGAATCCCTTATTCGAAGTCCATATTGTAATCTCAGTATCTGAGTAATCAGTTAGCATCGGACAGTCACGTGCATGTACATCTAGTAGATTGATGGGTAAATGTTTTGGTAATGACTGAAGCTTGCTACATTTTGACACTGAAAGTCCTTTTAGCTCAGAAAGTTTAGAGATACTTGTGGGAATGCTGCTTAAAACTGTTTTCACCCAGATCTAGCTCCTGCAAGGATGATAAGAGACCAATTTCATCCGGCAACTGCCCAACTCCACATCCACGCATAGATAATCCTTTGAGGTGCTTTAGATGCACGATTGAAGAAGGTAACGTTCTAATCGCAGTACCTCTAAGGCAAAGATGTTCTAGATTTTCGAATCTTCTCAGGTCTTCCGGCAATTGGTACATGGACTCACAGCCCACCAAGCAGCAAGTTTTCAGAGATTTCATGATAGGAAGGATCAAAAGTTTCTTGCAGTTTTCTAATTTCAACAAAATAAGGCCAGTCAAGCGATTGATTGAAGTTGGTAACTCCTTTATGGCTGTACCTTCTAAATGGATTACAGACAACTTCTCCATATCTCCTTCAATCTCGGGGAACTCCGTGAGATTTGAACAGTAAGAGAGAATAAGAGTTGCAAGAGATTTCAAGCTTATGCTTTTAGGTAGACTTGTAAGCTGTCGACAACCTCTCAAGTTCAGTAAGGCAAGATGTTCAAGTCTTCCAATAGATGGGTGAAGCTCTGCTAAGCTTTCGCAACCTTCGAGGATCAACGTCTCAAGATTTGGGACAAAGTTGAAGTCTGGCGTCTCAGTCAACTCTTTGCAATAGCTGAGATTGATTAGTACTAAATTTTCCAAGCGCTGCCATGCATACGAAATAAAAAAAATAAGGAAAAGAAGAAATTAATAAAAATGACTTAAATTGATAAATAATTATCATGGTACATATTGATAAGCGTTCTTTCAACTCGATTATGAATGTGTACATTATTTTCAGGTTTTTTTCTTTTTTTTTTTTTTTTTTTTTTTTCATTGGTTCACTCTAAATTTGTTGGTGTCCGGCAATTTGAACTCCAAACTTTTAGTTTTTAGTGAACAGAGCGTAAATTTGAAAGTTCCTTGCAATTATGGTCAAATAGCTAATGGACCGAGATACCCCACAATTTTTGCACATATGCACACGAAACTTCCGATTGGTTGACAAGCTAGACCCTAATTTTTAATTTTTGCATTTGGGACCCAAATTGTCATCCATTAATTGACATGTACTATCGATTAGCTAAAATGATATGCTAAGGATCATTAGATTTAGGATCCTAAATGTCAAGGTTATAAGTTTTGGGAGGCTCTGTTTATGCATGTCAAAAAACGAAAAAAAAAAAATCGGGTGCATTGGCGCAGTTTACGTTTTATGTATGTGTATGTATATATATAGATAGGTAATATATATATATATATATATAGATAGGTAATGTATGGTTAGTGTATTTAAATATATATATATATATGTATATATGACATAGTACTTGGGCAACTTGATAATTAATTAAAAGATTCTTACCCTAGTTTCCTGCCATAGTTGTTCAAGGCGACTATCAGGCATGATGAGTTCAACAAGCCTTTCCAATTGAAAACTCGACATCATTGATTTGCAAGGATATCCATGCCATTCCAATAGGCTTAGATCTCTGGAAAAATAGTAATCATGGTTTTCTGGAAATTTCACGTTACAAATCTTCAATAATCTCAGATTCTTCATGTTCACGAATGGGTCAATCCCTATTTCGTCAATCTCTCTTTCTTCATCTACTGGCCAAGATAGGAATATCCCTTCAACAACTCCTGTTCCCTGTACGACAGTAATTTCAAAATGTACATATAGTATCTGCTTTGAAGAAACTGCCATAATATATAAGAATAACAGACAAAATTTTCACAAGAAGAAAATGAAGAAAAACTTCCGTCATAAAAATACTTCCGTCATAAATTATTTTTCAACAGATAAATTATATATAAGAATAACAGATAAAATTATTTTAGTACTGTGATTCCAGCATCTGACTCCATCAAAATACTTCCGTCATAAATTATTTTTCAACAACAAATCAGGAATTATTGTGCGGGCCTGATTATAACTAAAATTTTGTTAGTAAGTACTATGATTGCATTGATAATCGAAATAGATAGACTACTAAATCAAGTGTGGTTAAGGATGAAGATGTCGATGTCGATGTCGATGAAATTGTCGAGGTTTTGATTTACGGATAATGTCGACGGAAATATCGATGTCAACGGATATCTCAGGAAAAAATTGATACTCAAGAAAAATTTATAATTTCTCCTGAAATTATACAAAATATCAAAACAATCAATATTACATAATTTGAACTAATTTATAACAAAAATAATATATATTTTTTAATCAAATATGAGAGCTACATTGCATGATGTAATAGTAAAACATAATAATTAAGCATTGATTGTAATTTCAATATGATATTACGTATTATAACACACTACATTATAATGTAATACAAAAAAATTAAATGTCAAACATAAAAGAGTATATATAAATTTTGAGTGTACTTAATCTAAAGAGAGTTTCTAGTAGGTTGGAAAACATTAGGTAGGTGTCAATCCTGATCTAATCTAAACAATATATTTGTCAATATATTACTCTTGAATGGTTTTAAAGGTAATTATTACTGTCTCACATGTATGTTTTTTGATCTTTGCCCACTATTAACCTATAAATTTGATATTATTTATTTTTTCAATTTGATGAGTAATCTTGATGGGTATGCAATGACATCTCGATATCAATTTATGATGAAGGATATACCAATATATCAAAAATACCATCTCAATTTTGTACTTCTAAACTAGACACCATTTTAGAACCATAAGAAGGATTATAACCATATAAATTTGCTTGATTCTAAAGTTTATGAAATTAAAACTCAAGGTAAATCCTCATCAATTTGACTCATTTTAGTCATATCTTGTTTTCTTATATGCTACAATCGCCTAATACCCTCATGTGCTATCTTACAATCATGATTTTCATCTTGTGTAACATGTTGTCACATTTTATTCATATTTTTAAAAAAAATGAAATGTGTGATGAGATTGAAATTGTTGAAAATAAAAATTTCCCTGAGTTTTTGGACATTTAATGGAAATATCCAAAAATATCATAGATATTAGCGGATATTATATTTTTGGATATTTCAGATATTTAGGACATTATGAAAATTTGACGGATATTTCGGAAAGAAATATCCTTCCCTCATTATCCACGTTGAGACTTCAAAATTTGGATAATATTGTGGAAATGTCAACGATGCCATGGATATTTTCATCCTTGAGCATGGTGAGTGGTACTAGGGTCGACTCGACTTCTACATTGCATGGGGATGGGGGGGTTTAGGCATGTATCAGTTGACCCTCCATATGGTTCTGGGCTCAAGAATGGAACTGGGTTCTCCTTCTTGGTAGGAACATCATTGTCAGCTATTTTCGTGACTTAGAGTCAAGAAGGGGGGGAGGGGGGGGGTACTCTTAGTGGGGTTGGTTCACCAGGAAGTGGTAAGGGTCTCTGAAGAAGAAAGGTGTTGATGTGGGAAATGATGGTGGCAGTAAGATGAAACATATAGCTCTAAGGTATATTTCAAAGTTGTTGGGATCAGCAGAGGTTGAATACCAACCCCATCAGGACCAATGAGTCTCATGATTCAGAACGCCTGTGGTTTGGGTTCCATAGGCATTCAATAAACTTTGGTTGATTATCCAAACTTTTTCCCTAGGTTTGGTTTTATTTTTGAGACTAAACTTTGTGGTAAGGAGCAGGGATGGTTAATGATGCTAGTTTTTTAAGGCAACATTTTTTCATTAAGTCGACAGATAAAAAAAGTTGTGCCAGTTTATGGGGTTCTATGGGCATCTACAAAAAGCTTAATGATGTCACTATCGGGACCTTATTTCATGGCTTAGAGGTATGTTTACTCTACCATGGTTGATAGCATGGGAGATTTTAGGAAGTTTTCTACCTTTTGGAGAAGGAAGGTGTTGTAATAGTGTGGAAAGTAATATGAAAGGCTTTTGAGAAGCGATTGTTGAATATGAGCTCATTGATTTAATGTTTAAGGGGTACCACTAATAAAGAACAACCACCAAGATCCCCTGATAACATCCAAAATTGAGTTGACAGGGCAGTGGGTTCTTATGACCGGAAGATATTGTACCAAGGAATATGGTTAATCGTGATTGATTTGGATTTGATCATAGGGCACTTTATATTGTTTTGGATTTTTCTCCCTGATAGAGCGGATCAAATGTAACAGTCATCAATTCTTATAAGGAAAAATGGTTAATTGTGTAATCACACATCGCTTAGAAATGGATATATGTTATGGTTTATAAGTAAAGACACCACATCTTAATGGTATGAGGCCTTTTGAGATAAATCCAAAAGCAAAATCGTGCAGGCAAAAGATATAAAGTGGACAATATCCTACCAAATGGAGGCATGAGTTGTTACAAATAGTATTAGAGACAAGTTACCCAATCGGAAGTGTGGCCAACGAGGATGTTTAGTCCCAATAGAATGGTTGATTGTGATAGTCATCAGTCCCTATTAGAATAGGTTGAGATGTGCAGTCTCATATTGCTTGGGAATGAATATATGTGATAGTTAATAAATAAAGAGATCGCCTCTTAATGGTATGAGGCCTTTTGGGATGAGTCCAAGTGCAAAACCAAGTTAGCACGAGATCCAAAGTGGACAATATCATACCAAAATAAGGCATAGGTCGTAACAAGTATTGTGACAGTCATCAATCCCTACAAGGAAAAGGTTAAGACGTGCAGTCCCACATCGCTTAGGAATGAATACTTGTGATGAGTCATTAGTAAATAGAAAACCTCCTAGTAGTATGAGACCTTTTGGGATGAAACCAAGAGTAAAACTGTAAAGGACTGTCCAAAGCAGACAAAATCAAAGAGGATAGGTTGTTACAAATATTGTGATAGTTATTAATCCCTATAAGAAAAGGTAAGCTGTGTAGTCTCACAATGCTTGGGATTGAATACATGTGATAGTTTGCAAAGAGGTTACCTCCTAATGCTATAAGGCCTTTTGGGGTGAACCCAAGAGCAAAATCATGCATGCATAAGGTTCAAAATGGACAATATTATACCAAAGAGAGGCATGGATTGTTACAAATGGTATTAAAGCCAGGTTTCGATCCTGGGATCCTGTAGGTTATTGTGAGGAAAATGGTAAGTAGTGAAATCCCCCATCGCTTGCGAATGGATATATGTAATGGTTTATTAGTAAAGAGACCACCTCCTAATGGTATAGGGTGAGCCAAGAGTAAAACCGTGCGGACACTAGACACAAAACAAACAAAGCATATCAAATGAAGGCATGGATCATTATATCAAAGTGACTAATGAAGGTTTTTTTTTTTTTTTTTTTTAATCCGTTGGGGGCGACAAAAGATTAACATAGGGAAATTATTTGCCAAGCTTGGCAGCGGGGGGGTGATTGGAGGTGATGGTAAGGAGTGCAAACTTACTTTGGATTTGGCGAGCTAGTATGTTTGGCAAAATTCCAAAAAATGTGAAGTTAGCCCAAAAGGGGTTAGCAGAGATGAATTAATGTCAATGGTTTACGGACATTAAAAAGAAGATTTCTATTAAAGAAAAAGAATTTGATGCTTACTAGTATTAGAGGAATAACTATTGTAAGCAAAAGTCCAGGTCGGAATGGCTACAGATCGAAATATGAAGTCTTTTCATTCTAAAGCATCTCAACATATAGAATAAGAATTAGATCAAAGATTGGAGAATGCTAGTGGTGTTTGGGTTAAAGACAGAAGTTATTATTGTTGAGTTGGAGAACTATTTCAATGTCATGTTCACTGTTCCTGTCCTAGATGATGAGACCGTGAATGATGTTTTGGAAAGGTTGGTAGCTCACAAAATAACGCGGGCTATGAAGGAGGCTTTGGATTCTCCTTTTAGGGCAGAGGGAGTTTGTGTGGCATTTGTTCTAGATGGGGGCATGGAAATCAACGAGTCCTGAGGTTTCTATCAAGTGAATTGGAACTTGATATGGATTGATGTTACTGAAGTTTGTCACCAAGTTCTAAATGGACATCAATCAATGAGCGCTAACTTTACTAACATTGTTCTTATTCCTAAGATCTAAGTGCCTAAGGAGGTCTCAAATTTTAGATCAATGGTTCTTTGTTTTGTAATTTATAAAATAACCACAAAAATAATGGCTAATCAACTAACGGATATAGTATCGGATGAGCAAAACACTTTTGTTCCGGCTCGGTTAAGTATTGAAAATATTGTGGTTGCTTATGAGACGATGCATGTGATTCAATGGAAGACAAGGGGAAAGATGTGGGAATATTCGGCTAGTTACCGAATTCTCATCTTTCCATATATAGATTATTTGATTGTTTCCCAATTATGTTTGGGCAATTGCTGTATAGCTGTATAGCTAATTTTAGGGAATTAGTTTCTGTTTTTCCTCTTATAGAAACCGAAGGTTGTGTATAAATATACTTGTAGTGTATTATTCAATGTAATGAAAGAGAATCAATTTTTCCCTAATTTTTTTATGGTATCAGTGCCTGGTTCTTCAACCCGAGCCTTCATCCTGAAAACCCTAGCCTTCCCACTTTGCGTCTCCATAGTTCCATAGTCCCAAGCCTTCATCCCGAAAACTCCAGCCTTCCTACTTCTCGTCTCCACAGTCCCGAGAAACGCTACTCCATAAATCCCGAGAGCTTCTCTTCCCAACAATGAGTTCAGAGAAGGAGATAATTGGTGCTGGTAAGAATGGTTCTTCCCTCTCCAGTCCACTCACATCAACGGTGGTTGCACAGTCCGTCGGAGAAGGATCATCTCTACAGATCACAAATCATAGGGTAGATGGCAAGAATTTCCTCCAGTGGTCCCAATCGGTTTTGATGGTGATCCGAGGGAGAGGAAAGATCGGCTACATCACGGGCGAGGTTCAGTGGCCAAATCCGACAGATCTGAATTTTGGTAATTGGGAACTTACTAATTCTATTGTTATGGCATGGTTGATTAACTCAATGGAGCCCATATCAACCGTACCTATTTATTTCTTTGCACTGCCAAAGCGATTTGGGATGCTGTAAAGGAGAATTACTCAGACCTTGAGAATGCTTCACAGGTGTTCGAGATTAAGAATAAACTCAAGGATATTCGGCAAGGTCAGTTGGATATCACCGAATATTACAATATGTTGCAGACTCTATGGCTGGAATTAGATATGCACTATGAAGCAAATTGGGGTGATCTCGAAGGCAATATGAAGTTTAAAAATCATTTAGAGAAAGAACGATTGTATGACTTTCTCGCTGGGCTCAACAAAGGACTTGACGAGGTGAGATGACGAATCCTAGTCGAAGACCATTGCCTTCCATCAGGGAAGCTTTTGCTGAAGTGCGCCAAAAGGAGAAGCCGATGCCGGGTGATGCTTGGAGAGAAGGATTCATCTGTAACTTCTCCTGGAGAAAGACTGGTTGAGAACACTGCACTTATCACAAGAGTAGTGTTAATCGCCCTAGTGATCAGAAATCAACTCAGCGCCCCCGATGTTCTCACTGCAAACAAACTTGGCCATACCCGAGACCGGTGTTGGGATATTCATGGACGACTAGCAGATGCAAGACCAAGGAAACAACCTCAAAGCAAGGGGTTTCAGGCTGCTGTAGGGAAAAAAAACAGAGGAACCGGCAATAATGGGATCTCTCTGAATCAGGATTAGCTGGAACAACTTGTTAGACTTCTGAAGTAGCAAACCGTGACCAGTCCCAAGACAGCAACAGGTAGTTTTGCTCATCAAGGTGCTTTCTATCATGTTGAAAATAACATTCCTTGGATACTTTGACTCTGGGGCATCCGATCACATGACAGGTAACTCATCCCTATTTCATTCCTATACTCCATGCATGGGAGCTCAAGAGTGAAAATTGCAGATGGAACATTATCATGTGTTGCTGGAAAAGGATCTATCTGATTGTCTGATCAACTTGTCCTGAATTCAGTTCTTCATGTTCCAAAATTAGCATGCAATCTGGTGTCTATAAGTAAACTCACACATGACCTTAATTGCACTGCTAATTTTTCTGTTACTTCTTGTCACATACAGGAGCAGGGATCGGCGAAGATAATTGGCATTGCTAAGGAGGATGGCGACTCTACTATTTCAAGAATAATGATTGTGTGAATACATAGGCTGCAATTGCTGAAAATGTATCTTTTGATCCCAATAAAGATGTAATGATGTGGCATCGTAGGTTAGGCCATCCAAATTTCCATTATCTTAAACGTTTGTTTCCAGTTTTATTCGGTAATAAAAATCCTAGTTCATTTCATTGTGATATTTGTCAATTAGCCAAACACACACGTACTTCATATCCTGCAAACCTTATACAAAATCTCATCCATTCATCTTGATCCATAGTGATGTTTGGGGGTCGTCTCGTGTAAAAATGTTACTAGAACTCGATGGTTTATTACATTATTGATGATCACACTAGAGTACGTTGGGTCTACCTTTTCAAAGAAAAAACTGAGATCTCACAAATCTTTCAAAACTTTCACTCCATGATAAAAAATCAATTCCAAACTGAAATTAGAGCCTTAAGAACCGACAATGGAACAGAGTATTTCAAATCCATCTTAGGTGATTATCTAGCAACCAATGGTATAATTCATCAGAGTTCTTGTACTGATACACCACAGCAAAATGGTAATAGCAGAAAGGAAAAATCATCATCTATTAGAGGTTGCTAGAGCCCTCATGTTTACTATGAATGCTCCAAAATACCTCTGGGGTGAAGCCAACGTAACTGCCTCACATCTTATCAACCGAATGCCTTAAAAAATAATCCAATTTCAAAACCCCATGTCAGTTCTTTTGCAAACCTTTCCAATGTTTCATTTTTTCTCCTCTGTTCCCCTTAGGGTCTTTGGCTGCACAGCATTGTTCATGTCCACTCTCAAAATCGTTCCAAACTTAATCCAAGGCAACCAAGTGTGTCTTTATGGATGTTACTTTTCATGAAAATCAACCGTATTTTCCTAGCTCTCATCTTCAGGGGGAGATAACTCTAGGAGAAGATGGATCTTGGGATTTCCCCAGCTACTTTGCCACAACCCACCTTGTCTCAAATTACCGAGCCACCACCTTTGCCCAATCCAACCGAACCTAGTATGCCACATTATGATCAAATATTGGAAACAAGGGGAACATAACTCAGTGGGAGATAAACTCCCACAGACCCCAGTTGCTTGTTTATTTGCGCAGGAATCATTCTCGAAATAGTAGCAAGACCTGATGCCCAGCAAGGTCAAATGTCTGAACCGGTTACTTCTCCCGGGTCCAGAGCCTACTAGTAGTTCGGCTGATACTGACATCAATGATAGCTCAGATCTGGATTTGCCTATTGCTTCAGGAAAGGTACACGGTCCTGTAATCTGCATCCACTCTCGCAATTTGTCTCATATGAGAATTTGTCTCTAGTTTTTCAGCCTTCACCACTACTCTAACGGGTGTTAAGATCACAAGAGATTTAAGGAGGCTCTTACAGATCCCAAGTGGAGATTAGCAGTTCAAGAAGAAATGGGAGCTTTGAAGAAAAATGGCCATGGGAGATTGTGAAGCTACCTAGCGGGAAAACAAACTGTGGATGCAAGTGGGTGGTCACAGTCAAGTTTAATGCAGATGGCATTGTCAACCGGTAACAAAGCAAGATTAGTCACCAAAGGTTAGACTCAAGCTATGGTATAGACTACAAAGAGACATTCTCTCTAGTAGCCAAACGTCAACTCAGTAAGAGTACTCCTATCCCTAGCAACTAATCTTGATTGGCCTCTTCAACAGCTAGATGTTAAAAATGCTTTCCTAAATGGGGATTTGCATGAAGAGGTGTATATGGATCCTCCTCCAGGATTTGGGGAAAAAGGAGAATCGGTGTTTAAGCTGAAAAAGTCTCTTTATGGCTTGAAGCAGTCTCCGAGGGAGTGGTTCGAGAAATTTACTCAAGCTGTGACGGAACGAGGATTTGTACAAGCACAAATCTGATCATACTATCTTCTACAAACACTCTAAGGATGGCAAAAGAGCAATTCTTATAGTATATGTAGATGATATAATTGTTACTGGAGACAATCAACCTGAGTTGGAATCATTAAAGGAGTATCTTGCAAGCAAGTTTGAGTTTAAGGATCTAGGTGCTCTCAGATATTTCTTGGGTATGGAAGTTGCCAGGAGTAGTTCTGGAATTTCTGTTTCTCAGAGGAAGTATGTTCTTGATCTTCTTCAAGATACAGGCATGTTGGGATGTAAACCAGCTGAGACACCTATGGAGCCTAATGCCAAGCTTGGGGTTGATGGTGGAAAGGATATTGATCGAGAGCCATATCAACGGTTAGGGGCAGACTTATCAACTTGTCACATACCCGTCCTGACATAGCCTTTGCAATAAGTGTTGTTAGTCAATTCATGCACTCGAGCGACATCTTGAGGCGGTCTATAGGATTCTGAGATATTTGAAAAAGACTCCTGGAAGGGGATTATTCTTCAGAAAAGATAATCACAAGGCTGCGGAGATTTATACTGATGCAGATTGGGCAGGTTCGTCAGTAGACTAAAGATCAACCCCAAGATATTGCACTTATGTTTGGGGCAATCTAGTAACATGGAGAAGTAAGAAGCAACCAGTGGTAGCTAGAAGCAGTGCAGAGGCAAAGTTTCGAGCATTAGCACATGGTATGTGTGAGGGTATTTGGCTTGGAAGGCTACTAGAAGAGTTGAAGATCTCAAATAACTCTCCTATGAAGCTCTACTGTGACAACAAGGCTGCTGTTAGTATTGCCCACAATCCAGTCCACCACGATCGAACAAAGCATGTAGAGGTGGATCGTCATTTCATCAGAGAAAAAATTGACAATGGAAGCTTCTGCATGATATACATTTCTACTAAGGAACAGACTGCCGACATCCTAACAAAGAGTCTCCACAAACCGAATTTCGAAGACATGGTGAACAAACTAGGAATGACAAATATTTACATCTAGTTTAAGGGGGAGTGTGAATATTCGGCTAGTTACCGAATTCTCATCTTTCCATATATAGATTATTGTGTTTTCCCAATTATGTTTGGGCAATTGCTATATAGCTGTA